>JAPEIP010000005.1:67153094-67182506 GCA_026120095.1 Capsicum chinense | reverse complement strand
TTATAGTGCGAAACCATATATTGTTTAGTGTCTAGCCTCAACATTCTGCTTAGGGTACGACTAAGAGGGTACTAGTCGTATGGTAGGGTACGATTCAGGTTAAGGATTCGTATGTAGGAATAAATATGGTCTCCAAAATTTTGATCAAGGTATGAGTGGATCCTGCCACTAGTATGATGTGGGTACGAGTGGAGAGGCCATACTGTACCTTCCTGCAAGTCTTTTACAACTTTTAAGCTGAGGGTATTTTAGATATTTTTCACCCCAAGCTCTTAAGATCCCATGTATTATAATGCTATTTGGTCACTGATTCCTCACTTCGGAAGACCAAACTACTCCCATAAACACTCTAAAAACCTCACAAGGAGATTGGGCTAGGGTTTTTTCAAGGTGGTCATCTAGAGGCTTAAGGATCAAAATCTCTCAGTGAATTATTGTAACTCAGGCATATGACTCTTCATTCACTATTAGTTCATAAAAATCATGTGTTTTAAACATTGTTCTTGAATTATAAAATGTGGTTTTGAAATCCATGGTTGAGGGTTTAAATGTCTAACATTGAGTATTGTTCTTTCACGATTTCACTTGTGTTTATACATGCCTTTGGTAGTGGTTTAACACATATGGGTGCATGGAAGTTGTGGGTTAGTGAATGGATCATGGTTAACCTAACTTGATGGTTTTTAACTTGAATAATGGTTTGATAATGGTATGCCCTCAACCTATTTGTGAAAATATCTATGGGAAGGATCTTGTTACATGATGAATTGTGTTTTGAACTAATGTTTGGCAAAAGAATGTTAATGACTTATACATGGTTTTATAAAGGTCTTTATGACCATAAATTGAATTGAGTCATGATTTGAACTAAGGCATTGGCCTAAAATATTAATGATAGGTAAATGGTTTCATGAAGACCTTGTGGCTTATAGATGATTTTGAATTGTAACCTTGGTGATTTAATTGGATAAATGGGTCTGAGTCCTTAAAAGTTGAATTGAATTAATAACTTTGTATAGAAAATAGGTTTGACTCCCAAGAGTTGATTAATAATGGTTATGGAAAGTTGTAAGCTTGCAAGTTGAGTTGGTATGATGATACCAATGGGATGCCTTTGGTAAGTAACTGGATCAATGTTTGGGTATGTGTGATAAATGTTTCAATTGGGATTTAAAGAGGGTTATGTAGCCGATTTGTGAAGGTAGACATCCCAAGGGATCAATACTTGAAACCGCATTTGTCGGAGCGAGGGTTAAAATAGCCTGAGATTCAAGTCCTCTTGCTTAATATGATCGGGAGGTTTGAATGATCAAAATGGCTTGAGATTTGAGTTCTCTTTCTTAATATGATTAAGAAGTTTGATTATACGTATTACGTGATGTGGGAGGTTCAAGTCCCCCATATCATACTAAATGATTAGGTGCTTAAGTCACCTTAGTATATAAATGGGAAATTCGAGTCTCCCAAGTGTATATGTAAGACCATTCTCTGGTTCGTATAGCTACATAGATTAGGGCTCGACCCGGGGGTGAGAAATGGAGTCCATATAGCCTGTGAGTGTTATTAACATGATAAAGAAACTACACAAACCAGTCTAAATTTTCAAAAAAAATACATGTTAAACCTTATTTCCTATCCCAACATAATATATATATATATACATGTGATTGCATATGATAATTTGACTTGGTTTTGAATTTGGCATTATTTAATCCTCTATCCCTGATTTACATGCTAGCACTCCAACTGCTAATCATCCCCAGACGTTGTATCCCCATGCTATACAGGGACCAAAACTTCTTCTTGTTTTCCTACACAGTGGCCATGTGTTCGAGCGGTTCGTGAGTTAATATTGAAGTGGTGAGCTTTCATACTTCGAAGGGCATTCTTTTCATAGTCTTTATATTCTATGTCATAGACTTTGTATGGACTATATTTTGGCTATTGTTGGGGGCATGTACTATTATTTTATTGACTTCAGATGGTAGAGGATTTGTGGATTACTGTGGACTTGGGTGTGATGGTTTAGCATATGCTGGTGATAAATAATTTAGATATTTCTTGAGTTGTTGTTAGTCTTATATTGATCTATGATGTTCTATAGAAATATAGCACTTTTTACACTTAAAACGAGAAAAATATGCAAGTTTCTCAGACCTTTTTGTTAGATATGATCCATTTTAGGTATGTTTTGCAGAAAACCATGATTTGGATGATAAGTTTATGAAAATAGTGAAAAAGGTATTTTTGGATACTTTTGGAGTGATTATGGATAATTGGGATGTTTTTTGGCTTGATTGTGATTAATACATGTTTAAGATTTGAAGTAGAGCTAAAAAACTGACTCTCGATACCTACTAAGTCAACCTACGGACTGCATGTAGAAAAAATGGGTAGCAGAAGTCCAAAATCCCGAGAGCTAACTAGAAAGAAATTTCCCATCTAGTACCTACGATTGGTATCTACACTTGGAGTAGACACAGGTTCAAACTGCGGCCATGACCAAACCACATATATAGGAAGCGGGTGACCACTGACCCTGTTTTCTCCTATTTTGTTGGGGCTTAGTTTTTAGGGTTTTGTTTTGTACTATAAATACCCCTTATTACTTTTTAGTAGAGGTTACACACTTTTAACACTTAGAAATATATATTGATTTCAAGATCCATCTTTGATCTTGGTATTTCATTATATTTACTTTGATTGATTATTTAGTTTACTGTTATGGGTTTTCTTTCATCATATCAGTGTGATTTCATCTTTTCTTTCTAGTATGAATTTTTCTAATTTCTTCACAATTATGAGCGGCTAAAACCTATAACTAGGGTTGTGGAAATCTTGGAAAATTGATGAAGTAGGGTAACTGTGATTGTTGACAGGAACCAATACCTATGGCATGCATTACTTTATCTTTGATATGGTTGATTTCTTAATGGGTGCACACATTAGGATCCCATCTAGATATTACTACTTGCTCTAAAAAGAGGGGTAGTAACTAGGAAAAGATAAAGACAACAGTAATTTGGAGTTAATAGTCGATCCATTGCAACACAACGGTATATCTGAATGATTATTAGCCTTCATCTAGTAACTTGAGACTCAAAAGGTGATAGTTAACTAGGACCAGGGTAAGGGTTAGTAATGCGACATCCTGAGACTAAATAAGTAAAGAGTAAAATCCTCCTACTCATCTAAAAGACTTGCAGTAGGTACATAACTTATCAATTCTGCATGCAATGTATTGGGTTGGTTAAACAACGCACAATAAACTTAAGGAGTTGAAATGCAAAGGGTAACACAATCCTAGTTTTCACTTACAACTGTTTTTCAACCAAGTAAATACTATTCTGTGTCTGAGATGACTATAAACAAATCCCCTCATTTACTTTTCTATTTTTTCCATAGCCTGTAACCACTCAGATCTGTCAAACCACATGTTCCCTTTCAGATTTGACCCCAACCTTAGTTGGGTTAATATATCTTGACAGTGACAGTACGACCATCTAAAAAGAGGTATTGCTAGGACATCATCAAGAAATTAGCTTTATTTTTGGGGAGCCCGGTGTTGATTTGTAGATTGAGGTTATTGAAGTTTTTAGGTTTTTAGTTTTTTTTTATTTTCTTAGTTAGGCATACACTAGTGTATGCCTAGCACATGTAGTAGAGACAATCCCTTACTCCCAGTAAATCCGAATATAGAGAGGATCTTACAAATATTTGATAGGATGTCTGAGCAGAAAAAGGTGATAATCTTGAAGGGATTCATGAGATTGGGTCTCCTACCGAAGGGATACAAGATATTATTGATCGTTAGATTGGTGAGCTTTTAGTTCAAAATAAAGCCAAAATAAGAGCAGCAGAAGAAGCTCAGAGGATATCTTGGGAATCGGATCTAGCTGAACAAAGACAAGCAACAGACCATCAAGCAGGACTTGGTCCAAACAAAAATAGAGCTAGAGGTGACTGTGTTCAAGTCATCCCAACATATAAGTATGTGCAACTATATATGGATGATAAGGAAGATATGGGATATGTTGAGCTGATAGAGACTGGAGCTATAGTACCTCTTGTTTTACCCCCAAGAATCAAATTTGACATTATGAGTACCATGATCCAACTTCTAAATCTGAAGGGTGTGTTTACAGGATTACCTACCGATGATGCAAACTTGCACCTTGCAAATTTCCTTGGGATCTATAACTCATATACTAATCCAAGGGTAAATCAGGAAGCACTTAGACTGAGTCTTTTCCTCTTCTCACTTACAGAAGAATTATATTTATGGTTAGGGAATTGCTTAGAGGCTCTATCACAACTTGGAATGAGTTATGCAAGCAATTCTTAAATAGGTTCTTTCCTTCGTCAAGGATGTTGTATCTTAAGGATGAGATCTATAATTTTAGATAGCTGTAGTCAGAGTCCATGTACGAGGCTTGGTTCAGGTTTAAGAAGAAGCTGAACTTGGTGCCCAATCATCAGTATTAATGGCAAAACTTATTTGTGATATTTTAAAGAGCCCTGAATATCAGCTCTTGTTCCATGGTAAATACCATCTCTGTAGGAGCTTTCATGAGACTATGTTAGGAGGCAGCTTCGGAGATGTTAGACTGGATCTCACTTACTAACCGAGGGCAGAAAACTTGGTAGGCTAAGAGAGGATCTGGTACTTATGCTATTGGCACCTTCTGTGACCAAAGATCAGATGATGATATAGTAGCTCAAGAAATTCTGTTACTACAGACTGATTTAGGGGTGCTAGCAAAGCAGTTTTCAACAACAACTTCTAAGAAAGTGAATGCAGTAGCAGAATAAGGGTCAGCTTTCAAAGCATACGAGTCTGAATTAGAAGAGAAAACTAATTACCTGGATCATTATATGGCGGGTTTCCGAGGCCAAAGGCAAGGAAACCAAGGTCAAAACTATTATGATAGGTACAGAAACCGTAGTAGAGAGTGAGATTATAACTATAGGAAGAAAGATGACTATAGACAGAAGGGAGATAGATATATTCCACCTGGTTGGTACAATACAGAATCTAAAATGGAGGAGATCCTGGCTAAATTGGTGAAGGGTCAGGAAAATAAGGAGACCATCCTTAAGAACATTAAGGCTGATATTTTAGGATTAACCCAGAAGGTCGAGTCTCATGCCACTGCTATCAAGCAGTTGGAGCACTAGTTTAGGTATATGTCAACAACTCTAAACCAGAGGTAGCCAGGTACCCTTCCGAGCAATACAATGCAAAATTCATAAAACAATGATCATGTACTTACTATTACACGAGGAGTGGTATTACTACTATGGATCTCCCAATGCCTTTTACAGAAGTTGTTGATTATGAAACACCTACTGCTGAGTTTGAGAATGTAGCAGAGGATAGAGGTATAGTTGGTAAAGATAAAGGTAAGGGTTCGGTCATTAAGACAGAGGTAAGATAAATTCTGAGACCACCCCCACCTTTTTCTCAGCAGCTGATATAGAAGAAAAAGAAAAGTAAGTTCAAATGGTTCATTACAATACTGAAGGAATTAAGTTTGAACATACCTCTTCCGGAGGCATTAGAGCAGATGTCTGGATATGCCAGGTTTATGAAACAGTTAGTCACAAGGAAAAAAGAAGAAACTTTTGAGGATATTGAGGGTGTGCACCACTGCAGTGTAGTCACGACTAAGTCCTTGGCATAGAAAAAGGATGACCCCGAAGTATTCACTATACTATGCACTATTGGGTCATCTAGATTTTTTTGAGCCTTGTGTGATTTAGGGGACAACATTAATTTGATGTCGTTGGCCATCTTCAAGCAACTAGGTTTGAACCCTTCAGAACCTACATCGATGTAACTATGATGGTTGATCACACAGTGAAGAAGCCTATGGGAATCTCTAGTGATGTGATTGTTAAGGTGGGCAAATTCATTTTTACGGTTGACTTCATCATCTTGGACTGTGAGGTTGATATTGAGATTACCATTATTTTGGGAAGACCATTCATGGACACAAGTAGAGCTATGGTTGACATTGAGAAGGGTGAGTTGTAATTTTGAGTCAACAGTGAGGAGATGATATTCAACATCCAAAATTCTATGAAGAAGCCAATTGACATAAGGGTAGTGTCAGTGATTGATTGTATTGATGACCCTGGAGGATATTCCTATGGGTATTTTGATGAATTCTAAGTAGTTAAGATACCCACTTTGTGCCGTGATGTTAAATCACGTGCTGCATGGGAGGCAACCCAAGGGTTTGTTGAAGTCTAAGTAACCAACATATCCGCATCGTGCCACGACATTAAATCAAGCACTGAGTGGGAGGAAAACCACTATATTTTAGTATTTACGTTTTTTGTTGTTTTTATTTTTGTAAGTTTGTAGCGTTTGAACCTTACATTGAATAGGGTAAACATTGCTACATTCATCAATTTTCAGGTAAGGAGACTGTGTAATTAGCCTATCATGGTCACAAGCTCCATACGGTAAGTTGAGTAGAAAATTGAAAAGTTGAAATTTTGAGGATGAGAAACGGTAAGTTATGTACTTTGTCACCTAATTTTAATTTTGGAACCTGCAAATTAGGTTGCAGGACCATAAGTATTTGGAAATATGTCAACACGCCAAGTCTGAGTTGCAGAAAATTGGGCCAAAAATTTTGGCCTTGCACTTGCGGGCCGCAGGTGCTACCTACTCCCAGGACCCGACCGCGGGTACAGGGCCCCGGTACAAGCCGCATATAGGTCAAATTTTGGCCCACTTTTTGATTAAAATTTTGGGCCCACCAATATTTAAATATGGCCTATTACAACCCCCACCTATATAAAAATATTCTAACCCTCATTCTAACTCATTATAATCCTCAGAACTTCAATTGAATTCAAACTTCCTAGTTTAAACATAAATCAATCTCACACTTAAGAAAAGCCAAAATTGATATATGTTTGAGATACCAATTTGTCCAAACATGCTAGAAACAAGTTTCAACCTTGGTTTTGCTTGAGTTCTTTATTTTCCTCTTTCGGATTTTCATATAAGAGGTAACTTTATTAGCTCCTAATGGTGATATAATGTTTTATCTATTGTTGAACTAAGTTGATATGTGTATTTCATTTCTAAATGTATAGAAACTATCATTCATGTATTAAGGAGTCTTGAAATAGCCTAAAATCATAATGTAGAACCTCATTTCAAGTTAAAATTCTAAGTTAGGCCCTAACCAGATGTTGAACTCGAATGAATGAAAGTAATGCCCCAAGTTGAACGTGTTTGTTTGCTTTGAAATTCATGATCTTTGGGTTGTGTGTATACATTAGACTTTTTGGGATTTCAAATAGGTTATAGGGGTGTGAAAAGTGAGGAAAAATTCAAAATTTTTGAATTTTGAGTTTTTCTTTAACTTTCTTTATCCCTCAATTTTGTTGGAAGCTAACAACTGGTTTTTTAGGTATACATTCTCCTAAGCTTAGAAATTCAGTGGAGGAGTATCTGAGACAACATCATATTGAGGATGCAGTTACAGTGACACATAGATTCACTAGAGAACAGACTCGCCAGGCTACTCAGTTAGCCATAGCTCGACTGAGGATGAATTCTATATGGATATCACCACCACATACTCCTCCACCCGATAATGATGATAATGATGATGAGGATACAGAGTTGGAGTCGACTCCATAGGATGATACACAAGACCCTAGTCTACGAAGGGGTCCCAGGATTCTTCTAAGGAGATTGAGTAGGAGCAGTCATCAGTGGTACCCCAGTATAAGAAAGGTACCTCTACTCGTACACAACAGACAGAGGTACCCTTGTCTGAGAAGGGTACAACACAAGTATCCTATGCTGTACAGCAGGCACCTGTACCCGCTCATGTCCCATATGGACCTCCCGAGAAGAGATTACTAAGGTGGTGTGTGGAAGAAATACCACATATATATGAGATTAACAACACTATTTGGGATCTAGAAAGGCCTAAATGATGTATCTATAAGGAACGCCGGGTTGACTATTGAGGTTGAAGTGGTTACCACAGTTGAGGGCAGTATTTGATAGGTATCAGCTTGGTTGGATGACTAGGCCACTCGTTTCTAATAGCTTGGATATGGTGGAGTTTTATAAATCTTACAGAGCTACCATAGTCCTTCACATGTACTATCAACTAGGCTTTATCAAATTTACACAAATTCTACAGCTTGATCACACATTAGTTAGATGGGTTAGAGTTGATGTTTGAGAAGAGACTACCCACAGAGTCATATTTGTCCAAAATTATATTACACCCACATCTATAATAGAGTGCAATCATAGATTGAGGATTGCAAAATCATCGTATTATACAGGATATTAAGCAAGCATCTGAGAGGCTTGAGATAACTAGGTGGATAGCCTGTTGCATTTCACCAAAGAGTGATGAGGCCCCATGGATTAAGGGTTCAACTGTGAACAAGAAGGGTGTATTGACACTAAAGGCCATATTTTGCTAGTTGTTGATTCGATATCACCTACTTTCCACTACTTCAGATCATACATTAGTGTGGGAAGGAGCTAAATTAGTTGCCTTCTTGATGGTTGGTTGTAATGTTGACTTTGCTGCCATCCTCAGGTATGAGCTACATGATAGAGCGTTTGGTGAGCTGACTAAATTAATATTTCCTTGTATAATCCTGAGTCAATGTGATAAGGCAGGTGTGCCTCAGTTAACAAGTATTGTTGAGAGGGTGACTATTACTGCTACTGCATAGATGGGGAACCTGAAGGGTCTGGCACATTCAGTCACTTTTAGAAAACCTAGATAGCAGGCACCAGCACCACAGGCCTAGACTGAGGGCCTAATAGTTTTTATAGTGCTTGATGAGGCACATATAAAGGATATGGGTTTGGTGTAGATATAGAGATAGGGGAGTAGAGAGATGCTCCAGATTCAAGAACTCAGGGGGAGGGTACACAAACTACTTTTTCTTCAGCCTCGACTTAGACCTTAGAGTCGATTGGTGCATCTATAGAACCATCTCCCCATCCACTATAGCTCCTGCGATTGGTCTGATTGTTGTATCCAGCGAGGTTTTACAGAGCCTAATGTATAGCTAGAGAGCTACATCCACTCGGTTGAAGGTTGTTGAGATTGAGATGACTATACTTTTTAGGCAGATGAGATTAGGGGTCAACACTAGATTTGAGTAGGTCGAGGCTAGATGGGAGGCTTCTCATAGAGCTATATCTTAGAGTTATGTATCAATTTTTAGACATGGATTAATAAGCTGGAGAGATGGGTTACATCCCAGTATATGGAGACAAGTGCACCAGATTTAATTCAAATAAGAGAGGATTTTGATATCCTCTGAGCAGAGGTACGCTTTCTTATAGAGAGCCGTGTAGCAGCTACTCCGTCTATGATACCCCCTATCGTAAAAATATGACCTTTGCATACATTAGGATATTTTAAATTCTTCGTAGAGGTATGATGAGGAGGACCCAGTAATTGGGACCAAGATAGGTCACTTACATAATTTGCAGAATCCTGTTATGATAGAGGAAGAGGACCTTAAAAAGGCCAGACATGATTTTTTAGAGACTGCATTCATAGATAGGCAAAGGCATGATACTACAGAAGTGGGTGCATCACCCAGTAGTTCACCACCACCACATCGCCTCTGCCATCTTTTATACCCGTCTGAGGAGGATCCTGACTTGGGCACTAAGTGCATCCTAGGTATGTTCTCACTTCTCTATGTTTTATTTTTTAACGCATTGAGGACAATGTGCAGTTTTTAGTTGGAGGTGGGCATACTATGCCGCCACGGGTTTTTATTACCGTGCTTCTTTTCCTGTCGATCGCAGTATGGTAGTAAAATCAACATACTTAGGATAATTATGTATTGTATTGTGTTTTTTAGTATTATGATATTTTGTGTAATTAGGAGATTTTGAGTATTTAGGATAGTAGCCAAATTTTGACCGATTTTGATAACCTTTCAAAAATTTATGTTTTAAAACTATGATTGATGTACATATGTGTAAATTTTGTGGATCTTATTATGGCATTAGTATTAGGGACATGATAACCATTTGCTAATAATTGCATGAATTAAATAGGTTGTAGTTGGTGATGTTGACTCTGAGCAATGTGAGTATGAGATACTATCTAGTTTCCTTTGTATGTTAAATTCAGAACTTGCCTGGTTAGTCTTGCTAGGTTGAAGAATAGTCGGCTATGAAAGGATCATAGGTCATTTTTTATTGTAGTTCAATTTTATCTTGAATGACCTTCCACGTGCAAATTGTACCACTTGATCCTTGTTTTGAGCCGTATAGCCTATTTTTCTTATTATGCCTTTTACTTTCCCATTTGTGTTACAATGAACCTGTTTTAGCCATAGTTCTCCTTGGGCATTGTGCATCTTAACTCAGGCAAAAAGACCAATTTGAGGGTGGCTATCATAGGGGTGCATAGTGTAAAATAGGTATGAAAAAGGGTAAAATAAAGAAAATGTTAGTAGGGCTAGGTGTGGTAAAAAATAAAAATAAAAAATTGTGAAAAAGCAAGAAAATAAGGAATAAAAGACCACACCCAACTTGAATGTGCATAAAAGAATAAAAAAGAGAAATAAGGGTGGTATAAAAGGAAATTGGTTAATAAGTGAGACCACGAAGTTTTTCTAGTGTTAAAGAGGCTAGGTCACTTTAAATGTCCATATCTATCATACCAACCCCAAGCCTACATTGCAAGCCGAGAAAAGTCCTATAGTGATCCTGACTTGACTATCTGAATACTAAGGTAGAGAAAATAAGGGCAATCCTATGGTTTTTAATAGGCATTGGATGTAACTTCTTTGTTGAGTGTGAGTGTCTCTTTACTATCCCTGCATTGACATTTATGATTTCATATAAGTGAGGGTACATTCTTGTTGTGAGGGAACTTGTGTTATATTGCTAGTTATATGCTTGTTTTGGGTAGTGTAATTTGTACATATGACTGGTTGTCTATTGCTAATGTAGCTGCCATACCTTGATTTCTTTATGTCATATTGTTGTGCTTCATGTTCATATACATTTGGTTGTTAAAAGAGTTATAGGAGGGGATGTTATGATTTGAACTAAATGTGATAGCTAACTGCCTTGAATATCTTAGATTCTCTTAGTTAAGCATCATTTTTTTTGTTGTATTTTTATTTCCTAAGAACATGCAAATATTCTAAGTTGAAGGTGTTGATGTGCTATAGAAATATAGCACTTTCGATGCTTAAAACAAGGAAAATATGCAAGTTTTGGAGGCCTTTTTGCTAGATATGATCCATTTTGGGTATGTTTTGCAGAAAATCATGATTTGGATGATAAGTTCATAAAAATGATGAAAAGGTGTTTTTGGCTACTTTTAGAGAGATTATGGTTGATTGGGATGTTTTCTGGATTGATTATGATCAATGAATGTTCGAGATTCTAAGCAGAGCTAAAAAACTGACTCCCGGTACCTACTAAGTCAACCTACAGGCCACATGTTGACCTATGAACCGCATGTAGAAAAAACGGGTACCAAAAAGTCCAAAATTCCAAGAGATAACTTGCAAGAAATTCCCATCCCGGTACAGCGGTTGGTATCTGCATTTGGAGCAGACCGTAGGTACAACCTGCGTCCATGACCAAACTATAGGTATAGGAAGCGGGTGGCCACCGACTCTTTTTTTCTCTTATTTCTTTCGAGCAAAGTTTTTAGGGTTTTTTCTTGAAATATAAATACCCCTTTAGTACTATTTAGTAGAGGTTACACACTTTTAATACTTATAAATATATTTTGATTTCAAGATCCATCTTTGATCTTGGGATTCCATTATATTAACTTTGATTGATTATTCAGTTTATTATTGTGGGTTTTCTTTCATCTTATTATTGTGATTTTATCTTTCCTTTCCAATATGAATGTTATTGATTTCTTCACAATCCCGCCTAAATATTACTACTTTCTCTAAAAAAAGGGTAGTAACTAGGAAAAGATAAATACAATAGTAATTTGGGAGTTAATAGTCGATTTGTTGCAGCACAACTGTAAATCTGAATAATTATTAGCCTTCATCTATTAGCTTGAGACTCAAACGGTGATAGTTAAATGGGACCAAGGTAAGGTTTAGTAACGTGACATCCTGAGACTCAATAGGTAAAGTATGAAATCCTACTGCTCGTCCAAAAGACTATAGGAGGTACATAACTTATTAGTTCTGCATGCAAAGTATTGGGTTGGTTCAACAACACATGATAAACCTACGAAATTAAGATGCCAGGGGAAATAAAATCCTAGCATTCACTTACGATTGAGTTTCAACCAAGTTAATACTGTTCTGTGTCTAAGATGACTACAATCATATCCCTTCATTTACTTTTTTGTTTTTCCCATAGACTGTAACGATGAGATCTGTCAAACCACGTGTCCCCTTGGGATTTGACCCCAACCTTAGTTGGGTTACTATATCTTGACAGAGACCGTACTATTATCTAAAAGGAGGTGTTTCTTGGATGTCATCACTCTATCTTATTATATGTACGGAATTCATCTATCACTTATGGTTGATATATTGGTTAGATTAGGTAAAGGGGGTGATCCGGTCTATGTGGGACTCTAGATACCCATCACGTCTAATACTGGTTTTGGTCGTGACAAAAAACCCCCTTTTAAACCCCCAAATTCATGTTCAATATAATTATAAAAATGCCACTACACTAGTCACATGTTGGTGCAGGTGCCAGCGTAGGCGAGAACCTGCGTACATAGGTAGCTTCACATATGGGCTTCAAAATATGTTGCATCTTTAGATGGACTTTTTGTCTACGTAAGCACGTGCGCTTTGCCTCTTCCCAAGTGTTATTTTGAGCTCCTATTCTTTACTTTTTTCATCCTATTTGACTCGTATGACTAGATCAACCTTATATTCATTATTGCCTGTACAATCACCTTGAATCAAAGTAAATTAAGGGATAATTCAAGCTTAAAAGTGATATAAAGTTGGAAAATTCCCATTTCATCAACCTCCCATACATAAACTATTGCTTGTTCCTAAGAAATCTAGAACATTCACAATCAAGGGATTCTTAACTCCAAAACAATCACAAAGCTTAATCGATTCCTTCAACAAATCGAGGCCAACAAGAAAATCATACTTCTCTTTTCAAGAAACAAATCTTTGTGTTGAAAAGTTGTAAGATATTAACAAGTAAGAGTTTCAAATCAAGATTCTTCTAAAGATGTGACACAAGGTTTTCAAGGATTGCCTCAATTTCACTTAGCAGCTTTTCTTTTCCCTAATTGAACTTAAGGCATCACTGTCCAATTTAAGGTATATATGCCACTTACATGAAAAATCTTTCTCTACTCACATAAAACAATGAAATTCAAAAGAAGCATAAAGATAGAAAGAATTTTTTCTTACTCTCACAAAGAAATTCAAATACAACAAGTAAGACCATAGGCTTGCCCTTTGTGTCATTCGCCACTACTGTATATCTACAAAGTTTGAAATCACCAAGGACTTATGGTAGTTCATGAAGGTTAGGGTGAAGGAAGAAATTTATGGATCAAGTGATTAGAAGATCTCCCTAAACATAATCGCTTTATCAGGTCTTAGGACCTCTTATTTTAAGTTTTCCTCCTTATTCACCTTCATTTCTTTTCTGGTGTTTCTCTTAATCTCTAACCTACTTTTGCTAAAAACATTTATGAGCTTCCCTTTTCATTCACTTTTTCAGTTCTTTCAAGAGATTTTCTACTCATTATCCATTCATTCTCCTTATTTTCTTAAACTTTTTAACTTTTTCAAATCATTTTCTAAGGGTTAGGCTCTTTGCTTTCATTTACAAAAACATATCTAGTCTTATAAAGAACTAGTTAAGACAACTAAGCATATACCTTTCTTAAATAATCCTGCATATTTCCTTTCCCCCAAACTTAGGCTTTGAGCTCACTTATGTCATTTTCACAATAATGCACCCCAAACTTAGACATTTTTCCTACATTATCTTATAGCAGAACCATGTGATGCGTTCAAGAAGATTGCGTGCAAAAAGAGTGTTTGTAAAAAGGGTTAGTCTGTTATAGTATGGTAATCACCAAGAAATTTTTTTTTAAAAATGTTCAAATAGGTTAACTAAGGAACAATGTTAAGGTGGGATTTAGGTCATGTGATTGTTCAAGAATAGCCTCGAGTCATCCTCCAAACCAAGTGTGGTCTAGGATTTCTCCTACTACAATGTATGTACAAGAATTGATCAAAAACCTTATGACACAAGGCATCATATTCTTAAAGAAAGCTAGTTATTCAAACAATTTGAGCAAATGAACTTCTTGACAGACTACTTCGAGTCAGAAACACTTCCTTAGTAAAGAAAGAGCTAAAAATTAAATTTATAGGTCACAACTCAAGAGAAAGCTTGAACCTCTTTCCTCTTTATTTTTCAAAAACCATTTTCAAATACTATTTTGATTTTTGCAAATCATCTTACTCCTTTTTTTTTTTTCAAAAGGCTATTTTACTTTTCCCAAATCATATTGCTTGCCAATGACAAATTTTTTTGGGGGTACCTTTCAAACTTTTCCAACTACATCTTGATTCTAACTAAAGACAGTTGGTATTTCCCCTAAGAATGTCCCCCGATGCATCTATCATGTGTGAGTACCACTCGGTTCAACAAAGAAAAAAAAACAAAAATAAGATGCTTTTCGAAAAAGAATCAAGTTTCAAAGAAAACCCTTGAAGTTTATTTGACACGTATATATGCAAAGTAAATAGAAAGATGTGCATGTGCAACACAGATATCATCTAAACAAACTTAACACAAGAAAAATACATATGGGTCTTGAATAATAACAAGTGCATAACATGGGCCCAACAAGGGAAATATCTAAATCAACATCACAAAGTAGGCCTAACAAGGGAAATATTCGAATACCATCATAAAAATGTATCAACAAAATAATATTACATACCATCAAATAAAATGTCCCACCCAACTAAAGAAAGTTGTATTTTCCATAATGCAACAATATAAAATTAGAAGATATGAGGATAAATAATTTCTGAGATGCACTAGGTATGAAAATCCAGGTTATGTGAGGTCTACAACTACTCGAAAATTGAAATACTAGGAGACTCCTTAACTGGGATCCTATAACTACAACTAAAGGAATATGGACATCCTCAATAGGCTGGGAGATAGAACTAGCACCAACCATCCTTTCATGTTTCTAATTAATGGGCAACTGCTTGGTCAAATCCACTTGTTGGGCCTTAGTAAAAGTCATACTAAAATCAATCCCCATCTCCTCTCCCACAATAAGGTATCCAAATAATTTAGCAAATAGTTGAACTAGGCTACTATCAACCTATGGGATGGTGACCTGAGCATCATCGAGAATTAAAAAGGTCTGGATGGACTGAAATTCTAAATACAGGCTATCAAGACTAGTCTTTAAAGTGGCAACAAACTCGCTATCCCTTTGGCCCTCAACTATAAATAATTTACACTCATAAGTTATCACCCAAGCATGAAGGGGTACCTAATACTCCTCTAAATAGTTGTTTAAATAAAATAGGGGGTATCAAGAACCAGCCGAGAAATAGTACTATTGTCTGCCAAGGTCATAGAAGCAACCTTAGCAAACTTAATAGTAAAAGACTGTAGAGGCTACATACATTGACTTGGTGGTACAGTGCTTGAGGGAGGTGGTACATGAAGGGGATTAATTACTAAAGTAGTATAATAAGAGTTTTGGGGAGCATCCAATGAAAGTGACGTCATAAGTGGGGTATTCGTGTCCTCAAGAATGGGTATCTCAACCTAAGAAGATCTATCCATCTCCAAAATTTTCCTCTTTGTGCCTTTAGGATTATCAACATCTTGGATTTATGTAATATCAATACCCCATTATATTTTACCTTCCAGTCAATCTTTGAGAAGATAGAAATATTGTGAGAAAGCATAGTATAGAAATAAGAGTGGGAAAATGTAACAAGGTTCTCGCTTGTTTGGATCTTAGCTTGATCATATCGATAATCGTGTTTGCTGAATTAACAACTACATAACCAATGATGCACCCTACAATGATAGCCCTTTCAATTATGATGTCTTGATTATTTGAAGAAGGGAGTAACCGATTACCTATAAAAATAAGCCAATGCTTGGATTGAATAGAAATATCCCTTCTTTTGATTTATCTAATGTTGTTGGACCATAGAGGAAGGCCCTTTACAATGGTATGGGATAGCCCAGGGAAGTGAGTAATACCATCTAGAGCCCATCTTTACTTTTTATCCTAGGTGTGCGATCATAATAAAAGTATATCTTGCTAGTCTCTGTTGCAGAGCAAGGCACCTCAACCCCTCTAACAAGCACACTAGGTAAATATGGTTGATCTTCTACCAGTGGCTTACGCTTATGCTGGTTATGCTAAATGACATAGAAAGCATAAAACCCTAGCAATCTTAATATAGTAGAAGGGACGATGTGATAAATTTTCAAGATCAGTGAAGACATTCCATACAGGCTTTTTGATTTGTTTCACTATATTCGAGAAATGATTTTGAATGCCTCTGGTTCTAAACACCTTTTCAGGATTCAAACCTCGAGTTTCAACCCGTTCATCATATAAGTCATGTATTCCCTTAAATATAAATTATATTTTATCTACCTCCTTGGTCAACCCTTTAGAAAGATCGATAATGCTTTGAATCACGGGGCCTATAGTGGCCTCTTGTTGAGCCAGAGCCTTTTTCTTAGATGTAGTCATGATGGCCTTGCCATTATATTTGGTTCTATCCTTATTTACATCCCTTGGCATTACTCTTTTAGTGTCATCCCTAAAAATAACACAAAATAACCAAACAAAATAAAAAGACAAGGTAAAACATGTTTTTGAGATTTTTTATATATCATAAAAGAAAATAGAGCTATGCTAAAAGAGGTATACACAAACTAAAATATTAAAGGAAAGCACACAGGAGAAATATGTGTTACAACCTACCACACACTACATACTTAGCATTCTAGCACACACTTAGCTCATGACTATTACATTAATAAAAATGATAATTTTTCTTTAAAAATGACGTCATCTGATCAATGATTGGTCGATGCATCTATTTTTGCCAATAGGGTTGTTTAGATTTCACCCAAAAGTTTAACACAACCAATCAAAGCAACAAAGGTCATGGTAAACCAATTTTAGTAAAACACATCACCAACTTGAACTATCAATTTACACTCCTTAGATAATAATTTAAATCACATTGTAACTTAAGAAATGTCCAAACTATGATACAAAATTATTTTCATAACCTACTAGTAAAGAGCAAGCCAAAAACTTGTCAAGAGTATTTCAACAAACACATAGTGCACATCATAAAATGAATAAAGTAAAAAATGAAGATCACACATTAAGGCATTCCAAGTAACACTACCCAACACCAAAAAATTATAAACAATATTTTTTATGATGGAATTTACTCAAAATATGCACAAGAAAACCCAACAAACTCTATTAGATCACCTAGAAAGAGAAAACACAAGGGAAGATTCATGTGGGAATTTCATCAAACATATGGGGTGCATGAAGTTGGGTACCTAAGAATTCCCCAATTTTCATGAAAAATAACATTCATGCCAAACAATCCCCAAAAACCTCAAGTTTATACTAAAAACAACTCAAATCAATCAAATAATTACAAAAATCTAGCATATGAGATGCTTCACCATTCTAACCCAAGAGAATTTTGGAAAAAGTTATGACAAGTGAACTTACCAAATTAAGTAAAAATGCAAGATAATCTTTAGAGAATCGCGAGATTGAGGCCTCCAGAGTTGTAGCTAATGTTGTGTATGGGTATTTTTGAAAGAAATTTGAAAATTTTATGAAGTGTAAAGAAACATAATATATGATGGAAGGGAGAAAAGAAATTGGGTAACTTTTATATGTATGTGGCGTGGATGATAAAATTTTATGGCTATAAGTGAGAATGGAGTTTCTTTAATGTATATTTTATGGGCCAATTGGGTTGGGTCTTCCCAACACAAATAAGTGAAACATTTTTCTTGAACATTGGATCCCCTATATTGCACCCTGCACACACATGTGGTGACCTGAATACGTAGGTGGGCATGGCAGCCCAAGGGCAATCTGTGGTTTTTTCTCCCTAGAGTAAGGAGGTTTCCATGTTAAATCACTATTTTCTTTACTTTCCTGTAAGGTTTTAGTTTTTCCAGTGCTTAACTGGTTGATGTCCAGTGACTAACTCTAAGGGACCTGGTCCCTCACAGTGTGGTGCAATCCTCTTACGTTCTATCAATATTTGGGAAATTCTATATGGTTTAAAATACTTCTCACTTAGGAAGACACTTTTCAACCTTTTAGGGCTGGTTTAACACTTTACTGAACACGCTCTAAGGCTTTGACTACGAGAGAATTTTGTGGGGTATTACACAATTATACCGACCAATCGTATCTAGGGTAGACTCCACAAGACCAAGACGATCATGTGTCATACGACTTACACTACACTATTCGTATGATCCTATATGATTTGTACCCTAGTGAGTCGTATCTTGGGAAGTAGCCAAGACAACCATACTACCTAGGGTATGAGTGAACCCTCAACACAGCCTATGAGTTGTATTCAAGGGTACAATTGGTACCCTTGAGTCGTTCCAAGTCAAAAAGGTCCAAAACTTCAGAAATTTTACAAGGGTCTAAATCCTAGGGTGTTTCAGTCTCCCCCACTAGGATCATTTGTTGTCGAATAACGGGTAAGGGTAAGAACAAGTGTAAGGTAACACATTAACACACATCAAACATTTCTCCAACTGAAATAGAGGACAAGAATACCAACCAAGATAAGAAAATCATCACATACCCCAAGAACGATTTACACCCTAACACCTCTACTCCGATCTCTAACTAAGTTAGAAAACAAAGATGTAAGAGGAACCATTTCTCAATTTTAACCAAGTTAGAAACCAAGAGGTGGTAAAGAACATATACCCTACGCATGAGTTTCTAGAAGAAACAACATGGATACTTGGACTCCATTTCCTCCTCCGCATCCCAAATGGCTTTCTTGGACCTTTAGTTCCACCATGGAACCTTTACCAAGGCCATACCTTATTTGTTCACAACCAGCGAACTTACCGATCCAAGATTCTCATTGGGACATCCCCAAAAGAACAAATCACCCAAGATACCAATACCACCCAAAGGAGCCAACCAACCTAGGACCATCCACACCTCACCCCAACACAACACATAGATTACCGGATGAATGGACTCATGCTAAAGGGCAAGTCTAATTCGATTTAGAATTTACAAAGACACACCACCAAGAAAGCTTAAGTCTAGCTATACACCACCAATTCCATGTTCAAGCTTATCCAAAGCTCGAAAGAGCTAACTTAGGCCACCAGGCTTTACTCCTTACCTTTTATCTCAAAACACTACTCTGCTTTCATCACCATTATAATATAGAAACCATAGGTAAAGGACATGGACAAACCATATCCAACCATTATAACCAAAGCCTCGATCCTATAATTGAGCACCCAAAACTATACAATAATCAAATAATGAAAAAAATTTCATAAAACTATGCCCTATAACAAATCTCAAGTACCTAACACAACTATTGGTATGTCTACAAATCATAACATTCAAGCCTATGAATTATATACCCAAGGCATACTTTATCAATCAAAAGATCTAGCACCATTTAATATTCCACAAAGGATTTTCACCACCTATTCCTTTCCTAACCATTTTCGATGACAACAACCTTACCTTAGCTTCCAAAGCCTTAACTCTGGTGGTCACCATAGACTCTCCCCTAATTAGGGACTTCTATATTCCCCATTTCAACACATCGCCATACTTTCCAAACCACTACCACCCTAGCACAAGAAGAGGCATTTAAGAAACCAAATTACAAGAATTACCAATGCCTTCCAAGGAAAAATCCCAGAGACAAATTACAAGAGTAGCCCATGCCTCCCAAGGTAAAACCCGGAGATAAGACACGATACTATAGGCACGAAGTACTTCACAAAAACCACCTAGACCATAATAAAGAATCATCCTGACCAAACCATACCATGAAAGAAGTCCTTAGACTGGACACCAAAAGAAACACGACCACTTATACCATGAGTAGCTTAACACAAGGTCAAGACTCATATCCAGGGAATAAGGTGAATACTAAATGCAAACCTTAGGCATAAGTCCTAAATAAATATATGTAACACTAGTAGAGTACTCTTTTAATTGGGAGAGAAGAGTGTTATCAAAATATGCAACCCCAACCTTTTCTTGAAGTTCACCACTAGAAGGGAATTTTAGATTATCCACCAATCCTTATCCCATCATATTTATGAACATAATTCTCCATTATAATAGGTATCACCGAAGACATACACCAGGGATGCTTGGTTCTCCTGTACCCAAAATCACATTCTACCAAATGCTACGCAGATTTCATCATAGACATGTAAAAATAATGAGACCAAGTTGACTCCAAGGTTTTCAATTAAACCAAAATCATTCAAAATCAAACATCGCAACCAAGGCCTTTTCAAAATTAGTTGAATCCAATCAAAACCTAATCCATGTTTCCTTACCCATCTATGCAAGGCAGAGATTCAAGAATAGTCAAATCATATGACAAAATTATGTTCAATAGCAGTTTCACATATATTTTGAGGGTATAAAATGTTCAAAACCAAAATCAAGCAATTGAGGAATCCATAGTACCCCAATATCCATTTAACATTTCCATGCATCCCATAATGTTTATTAACATAAATAAAGAACGAATAACACATCATAACCTATGGAAGATCATTTAAATGAGTAATCATGTCAAAGACCTCAATTATGACAAAACCTAATTTCTAAACCATGAATTTAATAATCAATTTTATGTCAATAGTAAAATACAAGTATAGGGACAAGGATACACACAAACTCCATGATCTAACTTATCGAATTACTAGATCCCCAGTCCCTCCATTCAACTTAAATTCCTAGCCTATATGGTACAACTCTTCCACTATTGTATTTTCCAAATCATCAACCTCATCTAACCTACCCATTTACCTCCATAACTCCTACATTGCTATTCCCAAGCTTATCATACTCTCTTTAATCAAAATCAAGAATCTAGGTTCAAGCCTAGCATCTACCAACCACCATTCAATACTATCAAAATACCCCATATAGAATGGAATATACATATAAGGTCCACTCCACAAGAAGGACGCCCGCAATTTCTTAGTCACCCACCGTCAACCTATCTATTTTCGGGGGAACCCATTCCCTTTATGAATGCAAGAACAAAACACTCCACAGGGGGAACATTATGACTGATGGGATCTTTATCTAAGAGATCCCTTAATTTCTTCTTAAGATCCTTTAAGTACACTGGAACCATTCTATAAAGAAGGAAAAGAAGTTTTGGCAATGACTGAAATAAGACCAACCCCAAACCAACCTCCCCATTAGAAAGACACCATGAGGGTCATCAGAAAGGACCCCAGGTAATTCAGGCACCACCAAAACCGAGTGTAAGGAAAGACCCTTAGAGTTAGAATCTTTAATCTGGACCAAATAATAAAAATACCCCTTTGGAGACCAATCTCCTAATTCTAAGATAGAATGTAATCTTTTCCTTAATTTCTAGGGAATGAAACCATCTTCCTATTCCATAACTGACTCACCAGGGAGCCTAACGAGTTCGATAATCTAATGATAAATAGAATGAGTACAACCAATCTATTTCCTAGAATAACCTTGAAATCTGCCACATCCAAAATACACAACCACCCATGAGGTTACAAAAGAGAGGGGACCTCGAGCTAAGTAAACCATACACACCACAACGAGAAGAGTTTTCAACATGCCTATATTGGTCACAAGATGCCTCAAACACTGGAGGTATAGTAAGAACAGTAAGATGATCCCAACCAATGTTGGAGACAGAAGAAGCACCTAATACATAACTTTCCTAAGTGGTATCCCTTACAGGACACTCTTATTGCATGTGACCCAATTGACCACAACCAAAACACTAATTCCTTCCTTTCTCACAATACCCATGGTACAACCGACCATAAAATCTATAACAAAAATGGGATGATACAAATTAGGCTCCACTGGAAAAAATAGAAGCTACGACACCTGACCAGGTCTATGCCCCAGGAGTTAAGTTAGATCCATCTATGTTATTTTTTAGTAGAACAGGTAAGTTTCCATGAGTATTAGATCATTGAGAGGACATGGTCGAAAAGATAAACCAAAAAGGATTCAGAGAGTTCAAGACCTTAGACTCCACAGCCTAAAGGTAGAGTAACCAAGAAAGTGAAATATCCTAAATGACTTATAGCATTTTGATTACAAGTGTGTTGCAAGACACACCCATAATAAGACTCTACTCAACACAGCTTTATGGACACACCATGACATTGAAGCCTAAGGCTTTGATAACAACTTAACACGACCCAAACTAAGGTCTTGTCGTAATGGGAAATCCCAAGCCCAACTAGGACCGAGAACTACCTTTGTTACCCAACCTGACCACCAAACACATACCTTGATTAGGTTGATGTTTAAACATATCACAAGATAGTGTATTCACCAATTTGGTGACTCTGGGATAAGTATATATCCAAGACCAACCCAACCAAGTCCAACCACCAATAACCAACCCAAACTAATGTGGAAACCATACACAAGTCCACAATTGTCCATACAAAGCCTCTAGACCAACCAAATAGTACCAGGTCGAGATATGCCCCCGATCATAGCAAAAAACTAAAATGTATGACAGACAAGAAATATGTAAAGTAACCCATGACATGAAATAGATGCCTTTTGAACTATGGAAGCTTACCACTTTAATCCAACATCAACTGTCCCTGAATCCTATCACTAGGCAAGAGAAGTAAAATGGTTAGTTCCTACACAGCGTGGGTATACAACCACCAGTAGATAGGTTAATAGGTGAACACTAGCTAGCACTGAAGATAAGGATAATATAATGCCATTTATAAAACCAAGTAAAGCCATCCATGATGCATACAACTATACACACACACACACACATATATAACCATGTTGAGAAAGGGAACTGAGTTTAGCATGCCTTTGAAACCTTTAATTGGGTTGTGTAGCTTTGTCATCCTAAACTACTCACGGGCTATATGGGTTAAGCTCTCCTACTAAATGAGACCCAGGGCGTGTAGCCGTATAACCTGGAAAGAAATCCAGGGAGGACTAGTACATTCCCCAAATATAGATTGTCATCATGCACACGGTCACCAAGACTAACCTTACATCAACAAATATGAGTTTCTACTTTTGATCCCCTCGGGACCTCTACCTTCCACGGCTATGCTACATATCCCGCCATTATTGCCCAATTACATTACCAAGCAACCAACGAATCCATTTACCATTTATTAACCAAGGCCATTTAGTGGTGGTATCTTTATGCTAACCATACTTGCAAGTACTATCCATAGTCAACCATATATAGGTTTAAGGAGACTTCCAAGTGCCCTTCTATTTACCATATTAAACCATTTGGGGGACTTTTATGTTCCCCACAAGTATAACAATTTAGACTTTTACCTTTCCAAACCATTTTAAATGAATTCCATTAATGCATTCACTTGAGGGATTTCTATGTATCCCTTAAGGTTTTCAAAAGAGACCAACCATGATCACCAAAACGTTTACCCTTTAAACTATTCCAAACCATTTTAGATCATGGCAAGAATTTATATCATTTAAACCAAATAAACCATCCAAAACCATTTAGAGTTCCATTACCAAACAAAACCATGTAAGATTCCCAATGAAAGTTCAACAATAGAGTAAAACATTCTTTAAAGTATTTTATCAAACATGTTGAGGGCATACCTTTACCAAGACCAAAACCAATGCATAAACTACCATAATTTGGGTTACCCAAGACCCATTTGTTAAACCATAACCAACTAATAACCACATATGCAAAATAGTACAAAAAACATATAAAAACATAGTTTAAACTAATACCAAACCATATGTATCAAGACCCCCAACATGTATTTTGAAAACCATTATTCAAGTTTCATAAATTAAAGTTTAAAACATAATGCACATTGTTTTAGATGGAAATAACATTGAGGGAAGGATTACATGCCTTATACAAGAAGATTCATGTAAGAAATCTCAACCTTTGAGCCCTTTAAAGAACACATGAAGAAACCCTAGCCACCAATCTTCAAGAGTGAGTTTGAGAGAGTAATTGAAGTCTTTAACCCTTTGTCAAGTGTTATGGAAGGAACCAAGGTCTATATAACATAAGGACATAAGGGCTTTTTAAGTAGGAAATATTTGGATTACCCTTGACTTAAAGTTAAAAACAAACCATGCCTAGGCGTACGACTCTCCTTACCATCCATATCTTAAGGTACGAGTGGTACCCTAACTCATACCCAAGACCATTCCAAGACCCATCTACTAGTTTTTATACAACTCACACCTCCCAATTCATACCTTAGTGTACAAGTGACACCCTCAATCATACCCACCAACCGTATCTAGGGAAAACTCTACAAGGACAAAATGATTATGCACCATACGACTTACACTATACCATTTGTATGCTCCTATATAATTTTTACCCTAGTGACTCATATCTTGGATAGTATCCAAGCCAACCATACTACCTAGGGTACGAGTAAACCTTCAAGACATCCTATGAGTTGTATTAAAGGGTACAATTGATACCCTTGAGTCGTACTAAGTCAAAAAGGTACAAAACTTTAGAAATTTTGTAAGGGTCTAAATCCTTGGCCGTTTCAATGTCATGTATGGGAAAGAAAAAATATGATTTATCAAGACTAATAATAGGAGTCAGATCCTAATTTGGGGTCATAATTTAGATTCGAGTTGAGAGTTGTGTCTTGAGTCCTAAATAAGGTCGGGAGTAGGTCCCTTATTAGGGCCTTAATTAGGGTTTGGAGTTAGATCTCAATTGAGGTTTGGTGTTAGGTTTTAATAGTTGGTGTTAGAGTTAGGTATCAAGATCTTGAGTTGGGATTCGGAGTTAGGTTTTATGGTTGGGGTTGAGGTAAATACCTAGGTTAGGGTGGATAGTCGAGACTTGATCGAGGTAAAAAGTATGGTTTTTTCATGACTCATAACTTCTCTCTAGTCGTAACAAAATGCTAAGAATCATAAGTGACCCCACGCTAACCCATAGCCTTGCCTGAAATTAAGAATACTATACCAATCTCAAATAAATACTAAACAAAAGATAACAATATGAATAATGTAATAATACACATAATTAGAGATAATACAAAAACTTACTAAAGAAAACCATAAAGCTGAAAACACCAGTCTATATGTTTGAAAGCCTCTACTGAGATGAATTGTTGGAATAAGTCCCTAGATAAATCCAATTATTTAAGAGTATAAATATCTAAATAAAAGAAATGAGTATCATCCTTGAAATATGAGGACTCACAAACTCTACTATTGAGATGAGAACGGGATTGTGCTAACCATGAACTGGATGGTGAGCATTACACTTATATTATAACACAATATAGTAGAAAGAAAGTATATTTTTAGTACATTGAATGTACTAATCGTGTGAGATATGTACTAAACTATATATATTGAACAGGATAAGAAACAAAACTAAACATGTATTTGAGAAATGTAAGTTGATGCAATGACTATGTACATAAGTACGTAACTAATCATATTGTGCTAAATAAACTGAATGCCATGTCAATGCAAGATCAGAGTCTAAAATTTGGGAGATACTATTAACTGATATATAAACATGCAAGATAAACATTGAATTCAATGTATAATTCCCATTGATAGGGCCCAGTATACGTTTCTAGGGTATAAAGGCTAATTTGATCTAGCATGGTACCATTAAAATAAAAAAATATGCCCTCTGGAAGGGCTAAATAAACCTATAATGGCATGTAGTTCTGGGACTTGGGCATAATAAACCTTAGTCCAACTTAGTGTGAGTACTACTCCAAATTGAATATAATGAATAGCTCTTGATAATATTGTCCATCATCTTGAATGCCAAACCTGATTATCATACTATTAGTGAACTTTGTTTTTATAAAAAAACATGATCTACTATCACTGATGGAATTCCAAATACCATGCTAATTATGAAACTTACTTTTGGAAATAGTGTTCAAAAGCATTGAAGGCATATCTGAAGTCATGCATGTTACTGTTATGAGCCAAAGGCCCTGATTATGATATGATACACATATATAAATCATGTATTTTAAAATACGATACATGTAAATTTATGGGAGACATGATATGTCGGGAGTAAAATTCATGAAAAAATATGCATGGATTGAGATTTGGAAGAAGTATATAAGGTTGTACCTGAATCCTAAATCCAGACTCATGAAATGCTAATAGTCTAATAGTATGCATTATCTATAAAATATTATTTAGAATATATTCTATCTGAAATACTCTAAAGGCTTGCAAAACTAATAATATTGATGTCTGACACTGAGTGATAGTAATATATTTATTGTAAAGTGTGCTAAACGTATGGGATTGAAGGACTGAGCGTTGAACTGTCAATTTAATAAAATACCAAGTCATCGGGTGTTCATACCCTTCATTTTTAAAGAATGCAATTACTCATGATAGTTTGTTCTGCATATAATATAAATTTAAGAAATATAAGCCCAAAATATAAATTACCTGTATACAGAAGTTTCATGAAATATTACTATGTAAATGTACTGAATTTCATGGGAAAATATCTGTTCATGAACTATTAATGATGAGGAACTGAAATATAAAGAAACTTATACTTCTCATGTAACCCTAATCTCTCAATGTTGAATTAAACTAAGGAATTAGGTTCACTTAGGGGCACAATAGGTGAAAGGGAACCCATTTATGAAATAGAACACACATGAAACCAAAATCCTTTGTGAAATCTTTGAACTTGGAGCCTGAAGTTGGAAAACCCTAGCTCTTTCTTTGAAGCAGAAGAAATCACATTTTTCTTTAATTTTTTTATTCTAAGGGAATGAAGGATTTGGGGTAGTTTAGGATTAATCCTTGGAATAGATAAAACAACGTAGTTTTTGAGTTAAAAGAGTGGGAAAAAGACAACAACCCTTCAAAAATGTGTTAACAGTGCAGAACATTCCCATCTGATGGTTTAGGTGAAAAACCATCACTCCAAACCATCAAAACATGACTAGGTTTTAGTATTACTTGTTAAGGTTGATAATTTGCCTTGATGAACCATCACAAGTGTGGCAATTCCTCACACCAAGCCATCACACTCTAGCACACAGACACTTTATGCAAAACTAAGCATAACATTTTACTCCATACCATTTAACAAATGGTTAAAGGTGTTGGAAAGAATACTCGAAGACTTTTCATTTGGTGGTCTTGAGCTATAAAACTCGTTATTTTCTAGGCCCCTTTGAATTTTAACCTATTAAAATTTTATATTGAAACTCAATTGGTAAAGAATCTCTTATTTTAACCTTGTGCTAGAGGTTCCTTATGATCGTAATTCATAACCAAAGCCCTCTCTATACTAAGGAATTGGTCTTATCACCTATATACTATTAGAAATCATCAGGTTTGGATTTATAAACATTTTGAAAAATGATTCAAATCTTAGTTTTGAATCTTGGGATGTTACAGTTACCTTTTGCCTTAATTCATAACTAAAGCACATCTCATACTACTAAATCATTGAGTTTATATACACACTTGAAGAATAATTCTAATCTTAACTTGGATTATTTTAGGTGTTACAATATCTCTCTCTTGGAATCATCCATCCTTAAATAAATACTAACCAATCTAAAAAGGTAGGAAAATAGCTGAAATCCTAACACTGAGTTTTGAGAGCAAAATAATAATATGATAACTAAACCTTGAACTAAAACATAGAATGAAATGAACTCATGAATCTATACTAAGATAAGTGAAAAACTTAGTAATTTGAGACTGAGAAGAGTATTAAGGATGGAACTATTACCTTGAACTGATTTTATGTTGGGAATAAGACTCAACAGTATTTACACAAAGTATGAATGTACATAGAATCTCAAATGGGATAGGTACAAACAAGGACTCAAAAGAGTACGACTAGAAGGAAAGAGATGAAGTCACTAGTATTAACCATCTGATCTCTCAACTGAATTGCTAAAAATTCATACTGATCCATACTGAGAGTTAGAACTCCACTATAGCATTTAGGACTAAAAGGTATGCATACAACTATGAAGTAATAGATATGTAATACCTCAATTGTTCCTTGAGTCTAAATTTGTCTTCTGAATATATAGAAATAACTTCCAAAGTGAATGATGATAGAACCGTATAGAATTTCTCTAATTTCTAATTTTGTCATGTAGAGAATTGAATAATATTTCCATTGATACCAATTTTATCAAAATTCGACATCGGACGGAGGAGTTATGGCCATTTTACTAAACAATATTGGAATCGCCCAGGCCTAACGGTGGACCTGACAAATCGCCAAGTCCTTGGTGGACCTCCAAGTGTCCTGTCAAGCCAAGGAAGTGACCCCTATTTTTGGTAATAGTGTGATGGCCAAAGTGATGGACCGTCAAAAAGTTGACGGACCATCAAGGGGTCCGTCAAGTCAAGGTAGAATGTTCAATTTTTGGCCCCTAAGTGACGGATGATATAGTGGACCATCAGATTCCTAACGGACCATCTCCTTGACCATCACTCTAAGGCAGAACATCTCAATTTTGGTGCTTGAGTAACGGATGACTTAGTCCACCGTCAGTCCCTCTGACGGAATGTCAGGTCGACCGTCACAGGCCTCGATTAGTGAATTTTAGCTTTTTCAAAAGGGCATTTTGGTATTTTCCACCTATTTTAGTATTATAAATGTATCCAAGTAGTAAAGGAAAGATCATTTTCTCTTATTTCTCTCCAATCTATTCAAGAATTCTCTAGAAGCTAGGGTTTTCTTCCAAGATCCAAAAAAATCCAATGTTCTTCCAAGAAATTCAAGAATCTCACATAGATTTCTTAAGTGGTTCAAGAATCAAGATTTCCTAGTAAAAGGCATCAATAATCTTAGACTAAAAGTGCGAGAAAGAAGTTCCAATCAAGTCTCTTATTCTCAAATTCATAATTCAAGGTATGTGGGGTTTGAACAAGAACACTTCTTTTATTCTTGTGCCCAAAGATTTAATTTCTTCTATTGAAATCCATGATTTTGCAAAGTGGGTTTACACCCAAATTACTTTATTAATGATTTATGATATTTGAGCAAATCAAGATTGATACACATGACTATTTCATCATTTTATTCCTTAAATTGAGAACTTATACCATGAGTTGA
>JAPEIP010000005.1:67093473-67145811 GCA_026120095.1 Capsicum chinense | reverse complement strand
TGATACACATGACTATTTCATCATTTTATTCCTTAAATTGAGAACTTATACCATGAGTTGAATATTGTTATTATGAGTTGATGATTTTCGAATGATTTGAGATAAGAGTCATGATTTAGGCTTTTCTATGAGGAGTTTGATTATTGAATATATATATATATATATATATATATATATATGTATTGATATTTGATCTAGTGAGTCAAGAATGAGTCCTATGATGTTTCCTTGAAGATTTTGATATTTGAAAATGATTCAAAAAACAAATGTACTTGATGTTGAGAAAGATTGTGTTGAGTTGAGTCGAGATAGGAATCCACAAGATGTTTATGATTTACAGATGAGATATATAATTATGTTTTGGTATTTACAATAGACCCATGAGATGATATTGATTAAGGTGGATTTCCTAATGCGTTCTAAGCTGAGTCTGGGAGGACTATTTAGCACTGAGTGGGAAATATGGTATTTTCCCAAAACTACGTGCCACCGTAGGATTGATATCAATGATTATGGGCCAGAGGCTGAGTATGGGATTATGATTGAGAAATTGAGGTTGTACTCCTTGGCAATAGTACGACACCCTCACCAATGTGGGGTTCTCTCCTTAGGAAGGAAAAATGTTGGACTCCACGTAGCTTATATGGTTTAGTCATGTTGGTTATAAGAAACTTCCAAGTCCATAAGAGTTCAAGTTTCATGAGTTATCGAGTCACTCTAAGTCATGATTTAAAGAGTTTGAGTTGAGTATAATGATTTCTGAGATATATAATGCTTGCATTACTAATGATGAGTTTCAAGGAATATATTTCAATTAATTCAAGCAAAGAAAGTCGTCATAGTTAGCATGCATGATTTTCATAATCAGTTATGATATTATTTATAATGTTGCATTTCACCCCATCATACTCAGTACATTCTTTAAAGTACTGACCCCCATATATTTCTATATGCTACAGTGCCTTATAATGTAGGTATAAGTTATAGCGCAGATACCATATTCAGTCAGTTTGCAGCTTCCAGTCTATAGGTGATGAATTCTTTTGATTTGAGGGCTTGATTCAGTTATACAGTTCGAGGAGTATCGTATTTTCTTACTTTAGTCATATTGAGACTAGGTAGTTGGGAGTCATGACCCATCTATCTGAAGTCAGTACCAGTAGAGGCTTCATAGACAGTCAGTAGAAGTTGATGTATTTAGTTTTAGTTTTATTTGTAAAAGTAGAGTTGTAACCTTGTAACATTAATAATTGCATTGATCAAGTTTATATAAGTTCTATGTTTTTGTTGATCTTATGTAGACTTGAGCATTTTATTCAGTTGCTTATGAAGTATGCCAGTAGAAGGGTTAGCTTAGGGTCATTTATGCCCTAAGCACCGTGTGACATCTCGGGACCCAATTTTGGGGTGTTACAAGATACTAATATGAAATTTGTAATAGTCATTGAGAAAATAATTGTGTTTCTCCTAACACTTTATTAGAAATTCTAGTAACATTCAAGGGAAGAAATCACAACATGATCTAAGTGATACATCCATTTGGAGGGATTTTAAAATGATATGAGAATCCTAGTCTGCTGATTAGTGTTCTTGGAAAAGGGAATGGTATATATTTAACCATGAGACACCATAACTCTTAAATTTTGTATCATGAAGCAAGTGAATCCTGGGTCAAAAGAAATAATAGAAATACTACATTTTTAGCAATATTACTGATAACTTCTAAACTTGCATCACTTTTCCACTACACTCCTCTCTATGAAACACTATACCTTAAAGGCCTCACTTTAAGTTCTCCTAAAGGTAAAATACCCAAGGTTGCTAAAGTCTAAGTCTATCTGCATGCACTCATCATGTTTAAATCACTAGGTATATCTCATAAAATAAATGAACTAGTCTTAACTGAGGGATTTAGAAATCTATACCCAATAGTGTCAAACTTTACACAACCAACATTGAGATTTATTCAAGTTTTAATATCTACTCAACACTAAAATATACAAGGTATATCTATGATTCATCTAAAATTACCACTCAGCTATCACCAACCCCACTATCATAGCATAATAAAAGTCATATAAGGGCTCTACCAGAAAGATCAAAAGTAGGAGGGTACTGTGGAATTATGACCATAAGACTTCCATAACCTTATACTTAATAGGGTTATGAGGAGTGCAATATAGTATAAACAATCTTGTTCAAGAAGTTTGGTCATAGAATATACCAAACATTGTGGTTTAATTAAGCACTGTGAATGTATTATGAATACATAGGACTGAGCATGCTTAGAAATCTTGGGTGCATAGGTCATGAGTTATATGTTTTGAAATTGATATCCATGGGATCACAAATCATGATTTAGATTTTTGGGCATGAATTTTAGTCTATATACTAGGAACTAGAACTGACATACATTTGAATAAAGTGTGTACATCAGAATAACACAAGGTAGGAGTAAAGTATCATAATGATATAAGTACACTGATCAACTAGGAAACAAATGTGTCTCTACCTTTAACTAGCTCTATTTTTTAACATACTAATATTTCTATCTAAGTCTCCAAAACCTGTCTAGTTCGACACGCTAGCTTTTCCCTCTTTGTATCTGAGTCATGATACTAAGTCCGTGTGTCTTCTCTTTACTACTCTTTAAACTAAACTCTCTCAAATGATCAAGGAATACTACTTTAGGATCTATTACAATTATACAATCTTCATAAAGGATAATTATATCTCTCATTTTCAAGTTGGTGTACCATGGTTTCATGGCACTTTAAATGCTTAAAATAAGAAATTTGCAAGTACTTAGGTCTATTTTGTTAGATATAATGTAATCGTATGTCTATGAAGGAAACTTGGTTTTGGAGCTTAAATAGAAAAAAAAGTTGAAGTTTTACAAGAAACCCCACCTAAGAGCCTACCTAGGTACTACCTACAGCCACCATGGGTGGCCTTATGGGTCTCAAAGATGTTTAGAGACCCTGAAAGTTAATATTTGTGCCTTATTTTGACAGAGGACTACTTAAGGGGCATAAGTACCACTTATTCTATTGTAAGTACCATTGTGGATGTTAGAGGTTAAAGATTAGAGACTCTGAAGTTAGAAGATTTTTTGATAGTTGAGGTAACCTACGGGTTGTAAGTACCAACTATGCTTCGTAGGTGCCTATTTAGGTGGATACTTTGCACCATTCTAAAGATTGAAGAGTTTAGGTAACTTACGATACCCACCTATGGGGCGTAAGTACCACTTATGTTTCATAAGTGACCACCGACCTAATTTTTTCTATTTTTTTGGTTAGGATTTTTAGGGTTTCTATGTACTTTATAAATACCCTTTTGATGTTTTGTACTAGTTTATGCACTTTATACATTCACAAACATATATTGATTTCAATATTCAACTTTTGATCTTGTAATCCAGTGTTCTTGATTAATTGGTTGATTATTAATTTGAGAATTTGTTTTTTGTTCTTCAATTGTTGTGTGATTCATCGCATGCTTTCTTTATTGAATTCCATGGATCATCTTGCAATTATGCATGTCTAAACCACCTTACTAGGGTTTTGGGAACCTTGACTAATAACGAAGTAGGGGAAGTGTGAGATCTTTCTAAATCATTGTGTATGCATGTAATGTGGCCTTCTTTAAATTATATGCTTTTTTAACTACTACAGAAATTATGAACTTGCCTGTATTCGAGATCATCTTCACAAGGGAGGTAAGATTAGGAAACAAAAGCATACAATAGTCTTTCGAGGCTACCAACCCTCTTTTAATCAACTTGACACCCAAAATGAGATACTTGAACTGGGATCAAAGACAAGGATTAGTAAGGCGACAAGCTGAGATTCATAAAGTGAAGAGTGAAATTTACCAAGTAGTTCACAAGATGATTGGTGATTCCTATCTTTTTAAACTCTATATGCATTGCATTGAGTTTTTTAGATTGAGCATGATAAGTCTAAGGAGTTAGTAAGCCATGGGGGTCATAGTCCTAGTATTCATCTCAGATTAATTTCAACTAAAATGATCAAAACTTATTACTACTTTAGTGCTTTCTAGAAAAACCTCCTATTTACTTTTCCTATATTTTCCAGCTACTTTAACAGATTCATAAGAGATATTCGTCCACTTTTTTATGGGTTCAGCCCAAATCTCTGTTGCGTTACTATGATTGACTTCAATTGCATTATACTTCTAGGAATTATAGTTTTGGGTGACATTACTTTTGGCGCCATTGTCGAGGAATCTAGTTACTAATTGATTGACAAAGTTTGTTGAGGTTGTTAGTTTTTCTTTTTCTATTCTTCTTAGGGAGTACGTCGGTGTATGCTCAGTACTAGGAGTTAAGGCAATCCCTTGATCCCATTTTATCCTAAGCTTGAGAAAACCCTATTACATAGTAAAAGGATGTCAGAACACAATCGTGAAGCTCATTATAAGGTGATTTAAGATAATCCACTTGACTTGATTTCCCCATCTCTGCTTGGAATTTAGGAGCTACACAAACCACTACGTGGCTATTACTAAAAGCAAATACAAGAAGGGATAATAAGGATGCCTGGCATGCAGTTATAGAGAAGTGACAAATACAAAAAGTTAATCGTCGAGTAGAACTCAACAGAGCTAGATGAGATAAAGCTCTCATTATCCTAAATTTTAGTATATACAAGCATATGATGATCTAGAAGATGACCTGGGGTATGTTGAACCCATAGAGATAGGAGCTATTATTCCTCCCGAGTTTCCACAAGGGACAAAGTTTAATATCACAAGTGCTATGATTCAATTGCTAAATCTAAAATATGTGCTTGTAGGTTTTCCAACCAATGACACAAACATGAACATCATAAATTTTGTTGGAGTTTTCACTTCATATGATATTTCTGCGGTAAATAAGCAAGGTCTGAGATTCAGGTTGTTCCCATTCACTCTAACCAGTGAAACAATATTATGGTTAGGGGAACTACCTTATGGTCCACTACTACTTGGAACGAGTTGCAGAAAAAAATTTTAGACTAGTTCTTCCTTTCCATCAAAATGCTATAATTGAAGTACAAGATTTATAATTTCAGGAAATTACATTCTGAACTAATGTATGAGGCATGATTTTGATTTAAGAAGTTTATGATAGTTCGTAATCTCAAAATTTTAGGGAGAAATCTATTGGAAATTTTCTATCATGCCCTGAATACCAGTTCCAAAGTTATTGCAAACACTATTATGGGTAAAGCTTTCATAAGCATGTGTTGGGAAGCAGCATCAAAAGTTTTATATTGGATCTTTCTTACCAACCGAGGGTGGCATACTTGGGAGGCATAAATAGGTGCCGAAAGTTATGTTATTATTGCTTCTAGTGAGCAGAGAATTATAAATAATATAGTGTCTTAAAAAATTGCATAACTAAGGATGGAGATTGGGATTTTGACTAAGTAATTTGCAACTATGAATTCTGAGAAGGTGAATGTTGTTGGAAGATAAGGTAAAACACCTAAGCTATATAATTTTGATATTAAAGAGGAGGTGAAGTATATGGATAGAGAGTTGGCAAGTTTTCAAACCAAGGGCTAAGTTTCTGCTCAAGATACTTAGAACTCGAGGCAGAGAAGCCAAGGTCAAAACTATTATCAAGACAAATATAGGGATCAAAGCAAAGAAAGATGGCGACTGGAGGCGTAAAGATGATTATAAGGAAAAGGGTAGTAAGTATATTCCATCAGGGAACCATAACACTAAGTCAAGGATGGAGTCATTGCTCACTAAACTGGTAAACAGGTCAGAAAATCAAGTTTTTTTTCCTTAAGAAGATTAAGGCAGACATTTCAGATTTGAGCCAGAAAGTGAAATTGCATGCTACTACGATCAAGAAACTTGAGAAACAATTTGTTCCAATGTTGGTGACCATGAATCAGTATCAACCAAGCATTCTTCAGCGTAATACTATGCAGAATCAAAAGACTGACAATCACTATTTGGCCATCATCACCTAAAGTGGTAAGGCTACCACAAATCTCTTTATTCTTGTAGTTGATGAAGTTTGAGATGATGTTGCTGATATTGATGATGTATCTAAAGCAGAATAAAAAAACTAGGTGACTAGTGTTGAGTCATCATGAAAATTGATGGGTATGGATAGAGGATTTTATAAGGATAAAGAAAAGGGAAAGAAATTGAGCCTACATTGAAAACCACTCTACGATATCCCCCTTCTTTTCCTTAGATATTATAGAAAAAGCAAGTGGGAGGTAAGTATCAGAATTTTATGTTGATATTGAAGAAACTATCTATAATATTTCTCTTGTGGATACATTAGAGAAGATTCCAGGCTACACGAAGTTCATGAATAATTTGGATACTAAGAAGTGGACGATGACTTTTGAGCCTACGGATAATAAGCACCATTGTAGTCCTATTGCTTTTTGATCTTTAGTAGAGAATAAGGAGGAATTTGGAGCCTTTATTATTCCATATGCTATTAGGTTATTTAACTTCTTTGAGCTTTATATGATTTAGGAGCTAGTAAAAATCTTGTGTCATTAGTGGTGTACAAGATGTTGGGATTCACGGTATCTAAACTGACATCTATAAGGTTATTGATGGCCACCACACTATGAAGAAACCGGTTTATGTGTTATGTGATGTGTTGGTTAAGGTGGCATCCTTCATATTTCCAGCTGATTTTGTGATCCTTGACTATGAGCTAGAATTTAAAGTCCTTTTTATCATAGGAAGGCCCTTCCTAGCTATGGTTAGGGCATTGGTTGATATGGAGATAGGATAGATAAAGTTCAGACTCAATGATGGAAAGGTGATTGTTAGTATGTTTCAGTCGATGTGGCAGTCGAAGGCTATGCGGGTGGTACCTATGATAGACACTATTGATGATAATGCATTGACCATACCTTTTGAGGAGAGACTTGGGGTTGAGGAACTAGCAAGGGTTACTATTAACTTTGACATTTATGGTATCGATGAATATGCTGAGATGGTGAGTGCACTATATAGTAGAGGATCTTATTCTTATGCTATGAAGAAGTTGGACCTTGACTTGAAGAATAGAGCTACTCTACCAGCTTGACCATCTTTTGAAGAACCACTAATTTTGGAATTAAAGTCCCTCCTATGTCACTAGCGATATGCATTTTTGGGGGCCGATACCATACCGATTATTATTGTTGTGATTTATTAGATTCATATATTAAGGCATTGATTTCAATCTTGCAGAGATTTTAGAAGGCCATCAGATGGACTATTACAGATATTATGGTGATTTCACTCAGGATTATACTAATAAAATTTAGCTTAAACTAGATTGTGCTCCTTGCATCGAGCACTAGCATCAGTTGAATCCATCTATGCAAGTGGTATGAAGAAAGAGATCATAATGTGGTTAGATATAGACATGTTTTAACCTATTACAGATAGTAAATGAGTTAGACCAGTTCAATGTACCTAAAAAGGGTGGGATCACTATGGTCCCAAATGAGAAGAATGAGTTAGTTCCTATGAGGCCGATTACTGGATGGAGTGTCTGCATAGATTACCAAAAATTGAACACTTAGATTTAAAAGGACCATTTTCTATGTCGTTCATGGATCAGACTCTAGACAAGCTTGCAAGCAGGGGTTGGTACTATTTTCTTGAAGGTTATTCAGGGTACAAGAGGATGCCATTCGGATAGTGTAATGCTCTGGCCACCTTTCAGTGATGTATGATGTAGATTTTTTTTATATGGCTGAGGACACTATTGAGGTCTTCATGGATGACCTTTCGGTTATTGGAGACTCTTTTGTTGATTGTCTGGGCCTATTTGGCCTATGCACTTATAGATGTGGGGAGTGCAACCTGTTTTTGAATTTGGAAAAGTGTCACTTTATGGTGAAAGATGAGATCATTTTCGAACACAAGATTTCAAAAAGGGTATTGAGGTTGATAGAGATGATTGAAAAATTACCTTTTTTCATTTCAGTCAAGGGTATTAGAAGTTTCTTTGGTCATGCTGGGTTTTATAGGAGATTTATCAAGGACTTCTCTAAAATTTCTAATCCATTATTTAAGATTTTAGAGAAGGAGGTAAAGTTTGTTTTGATGATGCATGTCTCAAGGCATTTGAGTACCTTAAGGAGAGGTTGTTCTTGGTTCCTATTATTGTGTCTTCTAATTGGTTTAAACCTTTTGAGGTGATGTGCGATGCTAGTGGCATGTCCTTGGGAACTATTCTAGGCTAATGAAGTGAAGTCATTCACCCTACGTACTATTCCATCAAAGCATTAAACCCCACATAAAAAAAATTATACTATCACTGAGTAGGAATTACTTGCGGTGGTTTTTTCTTTTGAGAAATTTTGGTCTTATTTGATAGGGACCAAAGTCATATTTCACTCTGATCATGAATCATTGAGGTATCTTTTATCTATGAAAAATGAAAAACCAAGGTTGATTTGTTGGGACCTCTTGTTACAAGAATTTGACTTTGAGATGAAAGACCGGAAAGACACTGAGAAATAGGTTACAGTTCACTTCTCTTTCCTTGAGAAGGAGGAAATGCAGAAGTTAGGGGGTGATCTTGATATGGATGTTACTTTTCCAAATGAGTATCTCTTGAAAGTGATGCATCGTGGAAACATGACACTTTTGATGCTTAAAAACATAAAATTATGCTTGAACTTAGGTTATTTAAGTAGATATGATGTACTTTTATGGTTATTCCTGGTAAAAAAGCTCTAACATTGTGTTGGAAAGAAACTAGAAGAAAAAGACCTGAAAATACCAAAGTTGCAGAAGGTAAGAGTCTCCTTACAACTCGTCAACACCTTATATGAATTAGAGGCTGACTCATAAGCATAACAGAAACCAAGGCCAAGAAGAAAAGCTAAGTATTAAGAAGATACGACTAAGAATCCGAGTCATAAGCTGAGGGTACGAGCCGTATCATGAAGTCATACATAGAACAAAACCTAAGAAACTAAATTAGAGTTGAAGTGTTAGAAGAATATGAGTCAAAAGTTTGAGTACAACTCGTATGATCCAATTGTAAGTAGACCAGTGGCCAAGCTTGGATAGCTAGATGTCCTAGGTAGATACGTTTGAAGTCCATGAGCCGTATGATCAAGTTATGACTCATGAGCAAGAATTTTAATCAGAATAGAAAGTTGAATCCTAGAAGATCAAACACTGGAGTGGATATGAGAGGCACAATACAACTCATAAGAGGACGGTATGAGTATATGAGCAAGTCGTACCTTGTGTCAACATAACTTTACCTTTTCCATTTTTATTAGGATTTCTAAGTATTTTTGAGATACTATAAATACCTTAGGCTTTATCTTTTATGAGGTTACTCGCTATAACTTACTTTTGACATACTTTACAACTAATCTTGAGATTTTGGGTTTTTATTTAATTAAAGACTTGGGATTTTGTTCATCTTATTCTTGTACAATTAATTACATCTTTTCTTCATTGATAATCATGTTTCTTGCATGGACATAGGATAATCTCCATGACTAGGGTTGTGTGAATCCTGGCAAATTAACTATGTATAGGAAGTGGGAGATTCATTTATTCTAGGGTTTATGCATGTATCTTAATCTTCTTCACAATAATTAAACTTAGAGCTACTGCAGTAGCTTGGGGATAGACTGTATTTGCAAATATCCTCACAAAGGAGTTTGTGATTGGGAAAATACAACTAAGACATTTATTTAAGATTGACCTCCATCATACTATTCCATCATCTTATATAATCACTTGAGACTCAAAAAGTGAAAGTGCATGGAAATCATTGACAAGGAGAAATAAGGTGATGCCTTGAGACTCATAAGGTAAACGGTGTGATTTACCAACACATTCACAACACGGTTGGTAATACGTATCTTTTTGACTTTACATATAGAGCAACAACATAAATAGATTGAACATGAGCAATTTACAAAGTTGAGAAATCCAAGGGAACACAAGCCTAGTGTTTGTCTTCTATTGTTTACAACTCAAAGCATTCAAGATATGGTTGCTAGTTATTGAGAATTCTAAATTCTCCCTACTTACTTTCCTCACTGCTCATGGATTCAATTAAGTTAAGCAATTGTTCAATGTTTTCCCTGTAGGTTCGACCCCAACCTAGTTGGGTTACTATATTTGGCATAGACCACAACATACTTATTTTGGAGGTTAGTTTTGGATGACATCAAATTTTAGCATCATTGTCAAGGAAATGGTTTAAGAAGTTAATTGAATTAGTGAAGTTTGCGGGTTTTACTTTTTGTTTTTTATTTGTCATATGCCGGTGGATGTCAAACACTAGGAGAAGGGGCAATCCCTTACTCCCTTTTGATCCAGAGCCTGAGAGAATTCTTCAAACACCAAGAAGAATGTCAGGACAAGTTCATGAAGGGGTTCAAGACCCTCCACCTATTGATTCTATTGTGGCACTCCTATATTCTCCAGTTTATCCATAGAATATTGTAGATTTATAGACACAACAACTAATAGGTTTTACTGAGGAAGAAAGAAGAGCAACTAAAAAGGCTCGATTAGCTGAAGAAGCTAGGTTAGCTCAACAAGGAGGACTAGCCAGGCCTAGAAAAGTAGCTGAGTAATAAGACAGAGTTTAGAGAGGCAGAGCTCTATTGATTCTTATATATCAACACTTATATTTATACGATGATGAAGAGGATATGGGTTATATTGAACTTGCTAAGACAGAAGCCATTGTTTTTCCTAATGTACCCCCAATATAAAGTTTGATATTACAAGCGCTATGATACAATTATTAAACTTGAAGGGTGTATTTTTAGGATCAGCTACTGATGATGAGAACATGTATCTTGCTAATTTTACTGGGACCTGCACATCATATATTATTTCGAGAGTGGATCAAAAAGCTTTGATATCTAGGTTGTTCCCATTCTCATTGACAGGTGAAGCATCACTATGGTTATGGGAACTTCTAAAAGGCTCAATCACTACATGGCATGAATTACGTAAACAGTTTTTGAACAAATTTTACCTCCTGCAGGGATGTTGTAGTTGAAAAATGAGATTAATAACTTTAGACAGTTACCTGTAGAATCTTTGTATGAGGTGTGGTTTACATTCAAGAAGAAGCTGAGCATGGTACCTAATCATAGAATCCGAGGATCAAAATTGTTAGAAATCTTTTATAGATCATTGAATATCAGTTCATGAGTAATAGCAGATATAATCTCTAGAGGTGCATTCATGCATCTTTGATGGAATGTTGTGTAGGATATGTTGGATGATATTTCAGTGACTAATAGATTTTTCCATACTAGAGATACAAAACATGTTATACGTATATATGTTATTAGAGCTACCAATAATTATGGAGCTAGTCATGATTTGGCAGCACAAGAGTTTAGACAGCTTCATACTGATATTGTGTTGCTTACAAAATAGTTCTCAATAATTAGTGTTGAGAAAATAAATGCAATTACGGTATACGGATCTACTTCTAAAACTTTTGATAATCAATTTCAAAAAGAAACAAAGTATCTTAATCGTAGGTTGGTGGATTTCCAAGCCCAAGGACAAGGGATTCAAGGTCAAAACTATTATAATGATAGATACAGAGACAGAAGTAAAGAGAAAAATACTGATTAGAATTAGAAAAATGACTATAAAGAGAAGAGTGATAAGTATGTTCCACCAGGTAATCGTGATTTAGAATCTAGGATGGAGGAACTATTGTCGAAATTAGTCAAGGGGAAAGAAAGTCAAGAGAGTTGTCTTACGGATAACAAGACAGACCTGTCAGGGCTAAATAAAAAGTTGAGTCATATGCTACAGCAATTAAGCAGTTGGAGCAACAATTTGGTCAGATATCAACAATAGTAAATCAAAAATAGCCTGGCACTCTACCGAGTAACATGGTGGCTAATCTAAGGAATAATGGTCATTCCCATGCCATTACCACTCAAAGTGGTAAATCCACCATAAACCCACCTGTACCATTTATAGATAAGAAAAATAATGATGATGATCCTATTGATTTGGATAGTAGTCGCAATAAATATAAAACAGAAGATAAGGCCAAGGATCCTATTTTGAAGCCTATCCCAAGACCTTATCTTTCTTTTTCTCAAAGGCTGAAAAAGAAACAAGAAGATGGTAAGCATAAGAAGTTTTTGTCTATGCTCAAAGAGTTGTCAGTCAACATCCTACTTGTAGAGGCATTAGAGTAAATGCTAGGATATGCAAAATTTATGACCAAGAAGAGGTCAGTCAGTTATGAGCCAATTGATAATATTCTTCATTATAGTATTGTAGCTACTAGATCATTGGTGTAGAAGAACAAGGATCCTGGTGTTTTCACTATACCTTGAACCATTGGATCTTCCAACTTTGCTTGTGCATTATGTGATTTGGGTGCTAGCTTCAAACTCATTCCATTCGTAGTGTTTAAACAATTAGGGTTGGGAGCTCCCAAACCAACAACAATGAGATTAGTGATGGCAGATAAAACTATAAAAAAGCCAATTGGTATTTTATGTAATGTATTGGTGAAGGTGTCTTCTTTCATTTTTCTAATGGATTTTGTGATATTAGATTGCAAAGTGGACTTCCAAGTCCTAATTATTTTGACAATACCATTTTTGGCTACAAGATAAATGTATATTGATTTAGATCTAGGACATCTGATACCGAGACTCAATGATGAATAGGTGGTGCTTAATGTATGAAAATCTATGAAGCAGCCTGATAAGTTAAGAGTGGTATCTGTGATTGATGTGTATGATAATGAAATGGATTCATTGTATGATATTGATTTTGTTACTCTTTGGGATAATAGTTCTAATGATGTTGTTCCTATTGAAGAGAGGTTTGGTGATGGCATTAAGGAGTATGATGAGATGGTATGTGCACTTTATGGGAGTGGTTCCTACTTGCTCCACCTACTCATCCATTCATTAAAGATCCACTGGATTTAGAGTTGAAGGCCCTCCCTTCTCATTTAAGATATGAATTTTTGGGGGCCAACAATACTTGCTAGTAATTATTGCAGCTGATTTGATTGACATAAAAGTGGAAGCATTGTTATCAGTATTATAGAGATTCAAGAGGGTCGTTAAAAGGTCCATTGTAGACATTGTCGGTATTCTGCGGGGTTTTTGTACTCATAAGATTTAATTTGAACTGGAGTGTATTCTAAGTATAGAACATTAGCATCGACTCAATCCTCTTATGTATAAGGTGGCAAAGAAAGAGATAATCCAATGGTTGGATGCAGCTATATTATATCCCATTACTGACTATAAGTGGGCCAATCAGGTATAATGTGTTCTAGAGAAAGGCAGGATTACTGTTGTTCCTAATGAGAAGAATGAGCTAGTGCTGATGAGGCCAATCACAGGATAAAGAGTATGCGTGGATTACATAAAATTGAATACATAGACTCAGAAGGACCATTTTCCCATGCCCTTCATGGACTAGATGTTAGAAAGATTATCAAGAAGAGGATGGTACTATTTTCTTGATGGGTATTCAGGTTACAACAAAATCACTATTGCGCCTGACTACCAAGAGAAGACCATCTTCACATGTCCTTATGGAACTTTTGTATTCGGACGTATGCCATTTGGGCTATGCAATGCTCCAGCCATATTTTGGAGATGTATGGTATCTATCTTCCTTGATATGGTAGAAGACACTATCGAGTGCTTATGGATAATTTTTTGGTTATTGGTGATTCTTTTAAAGACTGCCTGGTGGACTTAGCAAATTCTCTTACCAGATGTGAAGAATACAACTTGGTACTTAATTAGAAAAATTTTCATTTTATACGACTTGGTACCCATCAATCGATATACCATTGAGTGCATCGGCCACCACTAGTTCCACTATTGCTGACCCAATCCAGGCAGTTGATGAGACTTATACTAATGATGGTAGGACCTAACCTGAGGGCCCATGCATTGATATTGTATGAGTTGGCGCCTTGAGCACCCAAGTATGTTCCCATTCCCTTGAACTTTATTTTTACATGCTCTGGGATAGTGCATAAGCTTTAATTTGGGTGTGGGAGGTATACCAAGTCACCACAGGCTATACTTTCCATGTTTCAAAGCTCATGGATATATTCTGAAAAATTTAAAGAACTGGTATGTCTGGTATTTATATTTTTGTTTTGTTATTTTTTGGTAATGATTTGTGTGCTGGAGATAGCTAAAATAGGAGGAGAATTAGTACTTGTGGTAGCAGAATGATCATGTGGAAAAATGATCTGATTTGAAAAATAATTGTGCTAAAAATTGATGCCCTTCCTAATTTTTTGTTTTAACTATGTGATCGTGTATGTATGTGAGACAACTGAGAATCTAACAATGGAATTAGGATTGGGGATTGAACAACTAGGGTGAAATTTTACACCGCTGGATAGATAGTGCTTAGCAATGTAAACCTATATGAGTGTGTGTGGGGCTCTGCTGAGTTCCCGATGTATCAAAATCTAGAACTTTTCCAATTGATTATACATAGGTCTAGGATAGACGAGTAGGAAATGATCATAGGTTATTTTTTTTAATAGTCCACTTGAGCCTAAATACCCAACCAAATAAATTATGAATCTCTTTGATCCAAATATTTGAGCCTTAATTGACAACTTTTGTTGTTTACACCTACTTCACCTGCCCATTTCTACAATAAACCTGTATTAGCCCTGATCTTTCTTGGATATTGTGCACCTCAACTCAGGCAAATAGCCTAAGTTGAGGGTGGCTATTATAAGGGTGCATAGGAAAAACGAGTGTGAAGAAAGAAGTGTGCAAGAAAAAATTAATAAAAGAGGAACAGGTGTGGTGAAAATAAAAGAAAACAAAAGAAAAAAAAAGTGAAAAGAAAGAAAGCTGCACCTAGTCCAAGATGTATGTGCTTTAAAATAAAAAGGGAGACATAAGAGCGAGAATAAAATAAAAAAGAGTGAAAAGTAAGTGGACCCAGAAAAATGAATAGTGTCAAGGAGGCTTAGTCACTAAATAAATCCCAAAAAGATACCTTACCATCCCCTAACCTACGTTACAAGCCAAATAAATTCCTTTAGTGATCCTACCTTGATTGTCCAAGAACTTATGAAGAGAGAATATGGGTAAGCCTATGGTATTCTATATATGCCGACAATACTTCTTTACAAGCGAGAATGTTGTTTGATATATCCTTGAATCAATTGGTAATCTTAGATGAGAGTGAAAAAGGTATTTCGTTGATTGTGAGCGCACATGGGGTGTGTTGTTAGGTTACTAGAATATTTGGCGAATGTCATTTATATATGCCCAGTTGTCTATTACTAATGTAATGCCATCATTGTATTATTTTGTGTCATTCTATGTACCGAATTATATACATAGTTGTTTCTAGAAAATTTGAAAGTAGGAAGTGGAATAAAAGTGCTGAAGAATTGATTTAAAAGTTCACTGCTATAGGTATCATATGATCTTTCTGTTTTATACGTGTTTTGTTTAGTGATAGTTTTTAGTTTTTATTTTTTCTAAGGACACACAAACTTCAAATTTAAGGGTGTTGATTTTTCATGAAAACACAACACTTTCAATGCTTAAAACCATAAAATTATGCTTGAACTTAGGTTATTTTAGTAGATATAATATGTTGTTGTGGTTATTTGCATGTAAACAGATCTGGCATAGTGTTGGAAAGAAACTGGAAAAAAAAGATTTGAAAAGACCAAAGTTGCAAAAATTAGAGTCTTCTCACGAGTCGTCAACACCTCATAGACTCGAAGGCTGACTCATAAGCATAATATAAACCAAGGCTAAGAAGAAAAGCTAAGCATTAAAAAAATATGACTGAGCATCTGAGTCGTAAGTTGAGGGTACGAGTTGTATCATGAAATTGTACACAAAACAGAAACTAAGAAAGCAAATTAGAGTTGAAGTATCAGAAGAATACGAGTCGAAAGTTTGAGTACAACTCGTACAATCCAACTGTAAGCAAAACAGTGTCCAAGCTTGGAAGGCAGACGTCCCAGGTGGAATAAGATACGAACAAGATAGTTGTTCCTTATTATCTCATTGGCTTGTTGTATGATTTCTGGACTCTTGGGTGTAGTTTTTATTCTGTTTATATGTTATATATATCTGCTTTATCTTTGGAGCTCAGTTGATAGTTGCCTACTGAGTACCATTCGTTGTGTACTCATACTACACTTTTGCAACCTGCAGATCATATTACAGGTTATCGCATTTGATGTGTGCCTCATATAGAGCAGGCATGGTTTATAGATATGGAGTGAGATCCGAATGTTTGGAGTATTAATTTCCTCCCTCTTATGTATAGACTAGTCTATTTATTGTATCCGGAGATAAATAATATCAATGTAATTTATTTCATCTATTTCACTTTCGTACTCTTATTATATTAAAAGTTCTTGTACTGATACCACCAGGTTTTGGGATTTATTCATGTATTTTAACTTTTATTATATTAATTTTGTATTCTTTCCTTATTCTATTTGGTAGTCTGTTACTAGTTGTTCCAGACTATGGGTTTGGCTTGCAAACAGGGGGGTTATAATAGGCATCATCATGACCTAAGAAATTCGGTCGTGATAGAATTTATGCAAAACAATACATAACATGAATTATCTATATTGAGGGTTCATGAAATATAATTATGTAAAGTTACTAAATTACATGGGAAAATAATAATTCATGATGAGAAACTGATAAAAAGAAACTTATACTTTTCATGAAAATCCTAAGCTCTTGAGATTGAATTAAATAGAAGAATTGGGTTTACTTAGGGAATCAATGGGTGAAAAATACCATTGATTAAATCCTACATAGTTGAAAGAAAATCCCTTGCTAAACCCTTTGGATTTCAAACCTGAAGTCGAAGAACCCTAATTCTTGCTTAGAAGAGAAATAAATCATGTGTTTCCTTAATTTTTTTCAAATTTTTGATTGATTTTAAGGGACTAAGGGATTTTGGATAGTTTAGTATTAATATTTAGCCTTGTAATTATAATGAACCTTTCTATCAATACATGTAATTCTATCATTTAAAAATATGGGCTACGATTCTCCATCAATTTGAAGTTATAATATTTTTGGATAGGCTAGTCTCGGATGAAATATTAGCAAGAAGTGGTCTAGGAATAATTCGAGAATGGATAGGGAAAATATGGCAGTGATTTTCTGGATTTCTAGTTGGCTTAGACGATAAGAAATCCATTGGAGCTTTTGGAATAAAATTTGGGTTAGTAGAACTCCCAAAATTAGTTTTAATATGAAGGAGATTGTTTGTGATGTCTTAGAACTAAGGTGTCTTGTAAAAAAGGAGAATTTTTTAGAAAATTAGACATTCTTCCTGGTTTGTGTTGTTATAGCGAAGTTCATGTCTCTATAAGTGGAAAAGTTTTCACTATAGCAACCAATCAACGTGGTCAAGGGCCGTTATAGCGACATATATCACTATATCGATGTCAATTGTTGTTTTATCCCCAAAAACCCCTAAAATAATTTATTTCTAAAAAGCATTTTGGGGATTTAGTAAGGGATATTTGAGTGAAAATAATTAGTTATTCTTCATTCCTCTCCGCTAAGGTAAGGAATTTATCCTCGTTAACTAGTCAATCAATAATCTAGCCTTGTAATCGCTAGTTTACATATTTTTGGAAGGGTTAAAAGAAGGTTTTAGTTGGTTTTCTAGTGCAAGGGAGTATTTCAAGTATAAAATCATTGGTTTTTGGTTATTGATAATTAAATTACTCTTGCATGTTGTTAATTCACTAAATTCTTCATGAAATTGGTAAGTTTAGGTGCTTTATGGTAGAAAAGGCCTTGAATAAGGCAGGAATGATCATGAACTTGGCCTTTGGGGTTTGGAATGAGTTATAATCCCCAATAGGGCCAATTATTGAATTGATTATGTGTTTTGTATTTATCTCTAGAACAAAAGCAAGAAGAAATTATATGAAAAGGCAAGACTCAGGCTTACTTGAGTTGTGTGGGCTGGGATTAAAGTAGGTGATGGTTACGTAGTTTAATATAACTTGTGATATATGTATATGTTAACTATTTCTTAGTGTTGATTATTAATTCATGTTGTTAGATATGATCATATTTCATTGAACTTATATGTAAAGCTTATGAATGTGGTAAGTGTTGATTGTTGTCATTGTGTTATGTGACTTATTTTATAATGTATGTATATATATATATATAGATATAGATATATATATGTATGTATGTATTATTGTTGGTTGTGGAATGTTTTTTTTTATTTGGAAATTATCATGGGATGGTGGTGAATAATTTTGGAAGGCACTTGTATCAAGAATTTGGTACATAGACAAAATTTATCCTCAGCAGGTCATGACTAGTAGGCGATTATAAGACCCTTAGCGAGTATGTACAAAGTATAGGTGAGTTTGATAGTTTCAAAAGTGAACTGGGGAAATATATATATTGTTGTTGTCCTTTGTTGATTTACTTGACTTGAGTTGACTTGATTGGCATATTTGCTGACCTCTTTGGCTTATTACTAAGGTTACTGAAAGTGCTCTAAATGTTACTTATTGCATTAAGGTATAGTAGGGGTGAACATATGATAACTTGTTGTACTGTGTTATGGTTAAGTGTTCATATTTCTTATCTTGGATTGGCCAAATGACCCTACCAGTACAGCGCTATGATAACATATATCTATAAAGTTTGCTATAGGTCTGAAATTGATTTTTGATGTACTTGACTATCCCATATATATGTTTACTCCGATTGGTCAGTCTGTGGTAGTACCCCATGTTTACCATTTTTGTTCCATATTATTTGTTTGTTTTAAGACTTGTGTAGATTTTATTATTCTAGATATGTTATACTTTGAAATAATTTTGGGTATGACTTGGTTATCTCCATATCATGTTATCTTAAACTGTAATTCTAAGATAGTGACTTTAGTTATGCCTGGGTTTGATAAACTATAGTGGGAGGGAGTGTAAAAGGCCAATTTAGTGAGACTTATATCATTTTTCTGGGCTATTGAGTTAGTGGGGAAGGGGTGTTAAACATTTTAGCTCATATCAAGGATGCAAGCTTGGTATCCCCTTCAATAAAGTCAGTTCCAAGGGTTTCTGAATTTCAGGAAGTGTTTTTTCAGATTTACCAAGTATGCCACCAGATAGAGATATTGATATCTACATTGAGTTAGAGTCGGGCAGTCATCTTATTTCCATTTCTCCCTATCAAATGGCTCAAACGGAGTTGAGGGAACTCAAAATTCAACTGTAGTAACTATTCAACAAGTGATTTATTCATCCATGTTCTTCACCTTGGTGCGCTCCAATCCTATTTGTTAAGAACAAATATTGTAGTATGAGCATATGTATTAATTATAGACAGTTGAATAAGGATACTGTCAGGAATAAATATCCCTAGTCTTGTATATACGATCTGTTTGACCAGTTTTATGTCCCAATGGTATTTTCCAAATTAACTTGCAATCAGGTTATCGTCAACTGGAAATTAGGCAAGAAGATATACCAAATAAAGCATTTGATAACCGAAATGGCCATTAAGAGTTTCTGGTGATGTCCTTTGGGTTGACCAATGTGTAGACAAATTTTATGAGCATGATCAATGCTATTTTAATTCATTTATGGATTATTTTGATATTATGTTTATTAATGACCTTTTAGTATAATCCAATAGGAAGGAGGAGCAGGCACATCATCTTCGCATAATTTCGAGAATTTTAAAAGAGAGGCAGTTGTACGCCATGTTTTTTAAATATGAATTTTTGTTGTCTTTGGTTCTTTCTTGAGGCTAGTCATTTCAGAAAAGGGTGTAATGGTGGATCCCCATAAGATTGAGGTAATTAAGAGTTGGACAAGGCCTAGCTCAGTGATTAAAGTAGGGAGTTTTGTGGGTCTGACCAGCTACTACTGTAGTTTTGTCAAGAACATTGCATCCATAGCAATGCACTTGAAAATGTTGACTAGGAAAGAAGTACCTTTTGTTTGGTCAGATGGTTGTGAGGAGAACTTTTAAAGGGAAAAGACACTATTGTCCATGACTTCTATTCTTTATCTGCCGATTGAAGGTAAGGATTTTAAAGTTTTTTGCAATGCTTCAATTTTGGTATTGGGTGTTGTGTTAATGCAGGATAAGTATGTTATTGCCTATGCTTCAAGGTAATTGAAGCCTCATAAAAAGAACTACCAAACCCGTGATTTAGAGCTAATAGTGGTGTTGTTTGCACTAAAGATTAGGAGGCACTATCTTTATGGTGTCACGTGTTAGTTCTTCACAGACTACTATAGCTTGTAACCTATGTTTAGTCAAAGAGAATTGAATATAAGGTAGCAGAGATAGATGGAATTTCTTAATGATTATAATGTGACTATTTAGTATAATGTGGGAAAGGCCAATGTGGTGGTAGAATCATTAAGCTAAAAGGATGTAAGTGTGGGTAGTTTGTCCTTTTAGGGTTGTCCAGGAGACCTTTGGCTAGAGAGTTTCAAACTTTAGCATCACAGTGAATACAGTTTTGTGTTTCAGACAAGGGAGGGGTGCAGGCTAGTGTAGAGGTGAAGTCAATATTTCTAGATCAGATTAAGGCCTAACAGTTTGAAGATAAGAAGTTAAATGCTTTTTGGAATAAGGTCGTGCATGAAGAGGTGACAGGCACCACTCTTAACGCGTGTCGGGTATTGTAGTTAAGGGAAGGATATTTGTTCCTTAGATTTGTGATTTGATTTGTGATTACTTTTTGAAGCCCATGGTTTGCATTATTCTATTCATCCTGGTGCAACCAAAATGTATTGTGAGTTATGAAAGTTTTATTCGTGGACTAGGATAAAGATAGACATAGTGGAGTATGTATCCAAGTGTCTTCACTATCAGCAGGTGAAGTATGAAAATAAAAGGCTTGTGGGATTTCTTCAGAGTATGCTTATACCTGTATGGAAAAGGGAGAATATTGCTATGAACTTCATGGTGGCTCTTCCAAGACCATGAAGAAATATGATTCCATTTGGGTTATAGTAGATCAATTTATTAAATTAGCTCACTTCTTGCAAGTTCAGGTATACTACATCTCCAAGAAACTATCTAAAACCTACATTAAAGAGATAGTGAGGCTTCATAGGGTGCCCCTTGCCATCATTTCTAATAGGGATGCAAAATAAATGTCATGACCTGATTCCACGAGTCATGATGATGCCTAATTTAACTCACCTGTAGGTAATCCAAAATATAGCCCGAAACAACAAGTAATAGGCTAGATGGTAGAATATATGAGGAATACAAATAAAGGGCATACACCAAGTCAAAATAAGAAATGTAAAAGCGATATCATAAATAAAAGAGACGAAATAAAAGAGTGTCCCAAGACCTAGTAAGGTTGGTACAAGAGCCTCTAAACAAAAGGATATGAGTACTAGTAGTACCAATATACAAGTAGTCTCGAATGGAAAGGCTATTCAAAAATAATAGAGGGAGAGAGAATTGGCTTCGGCTCCAAAAGATCACCCTATCTCTGAACCCTGACAAGTACTAGAAGGGGTGTAGTGGTGGCAGCTAGTACTCGGATCTACAATAGAAAAGGGTGAAAAAGTGTGGGATAAGTACTATAACAATGGGTACATAATAGGCATCATCGATCGACTAAACTAAACCATGATAAATCATGATAAGATGCAAGAATGTAACTAAACACAGGGAAAAGGGCAAACCTAAAGTAATGCACCAAATAAATAAGAATAAATAACAGGGTAAATAATACCAAAAAGAATGCAACTACTATAGCCCAACTAGGCCCTATGAGTCAAGAAGGTGTAAACACGAAAAAAGGTAATCCAACCAAGCCCCAATAAGCCCAATGGATACAATCAAGATAGAATCACCGACAATATTAATCATAATGTAACCAAACATTGAAACCACATCCATGAATCCTCCCATACTATAAGCACCATACTCAAACCGGTTCCTTAACATAATAAGAGCTCTTTAGTGCTAGACTTGAATTGGAAAAAGTATTGTAGATGTTGAACTCAAAACGGTCTTAATATCATAAATACCAGACTCCAACCGCCTTAATATCATAAATGTCAGACTCAAACTAGTCTTTAATTAAACTCAAGGTACAAGTCCAGTCAAGATTTAAAAAAATGTTTAAATCCTCCTAGGGTCCAAGAATAAATGTAAAATAACTAATTAAGGTGTCCAAAATATACAAGGAACTAATTAAGATGTTTGACCTTAAGAGGGATGGCGGGGTCCTCTAATAAACCCCAAAAGTTCATACCAAGGAAATTCATACCCAAAACTAGGCTAAGGCATCTAAGTCCTACCGCAAAGTGCAAAATAAGTCTACAAGTCTTATGGTCACTGCTTAATTCAAGGAAAAGGATGGGCAGGCCAACACTACCTAAAATAGCTCACTATTCGGCTAAGCATTCCAAATTTCACTACGCATCGCACCTAGTCACAATTTGAAGCCAAATCTAGAATAGTACCACTCCAATATCATAATAAAGATCAATATAAGAGAAAACTAAACCTACCCTAGCTAGACACCGACGAATGCCATAGAAATTCCACTAAATTATAGACGTTTCCTTCTGAGAATCCTCTGCACGATGCCACACTACCAAAATAAGGATTTATACATCAATATTAAAATAATGATACCCATATTACTTAGAATTGCTTTGGGTCCGAAATTGGACCAAAACTCCCATATAGGGCCAACTTGTGGAATCACTTATTTGAAATTGTCAAAGGTCCTTCTAGGCTTAAGGATTATTCAACCACAAGAATGAGTAAATTCCAAGCTCTAACGGGTTTGGAATCATCCTGTGAAGGAACTAGGGATTTAAGGTTAAATTGGAAATTAATCAAGGAATTTTATGGAAACTTAAAAAACTTAAGATGGGGAAGCTACCCCAATGCACTCTCTAACTTACCTTGAACTAACTTACCTTGAACCCCCAATGGTCATCTCTTCCCTCTCTCCAACTCTCTAGGGCATTGATAGACTTGGGGCTTGAGAATAATAAGAGAAAAATGGGTGAAGGATTAAAATAAAAACCTCGCAGTTGCCGCTTAAGCGTCCATTTGACCACTTAAGAGATTATCACTTAAGTGGCATATTCTTGAATAAGTGACTCATGCCTAGACGAATATCTGTTAAAGCAAATAAGATGTCTCTGACAGAACATCCGCTAAAGCGGTTTGGTTTCAACTAAAGCATCTAGGTAAGGATGCATCTTTGCTGCTAATATGGTCACTTGGCTTCTTAAGAGACCACCGCTTAAGCGACAATAGGTGTCCTAAAGTGGTTGCACCAGCTGAGTTCATGCACCATCTAAAACTTAGATTTTTCCAAGTTTTCATTAGACCCTTAGTATTTGTTCGAAATCTCGTGAACGCAATGAACTATACCTTATCAAATTAGACATTCTAGACACAATGATGCCATCAATATATCCATTTAGAGTCATTTTAAGGAAATATGGGTCAGTATAATATCTATTACTTAAAGGACTTTCGTTTGAAAAATTAAGGATCAAGGTATACCTGAGGGCTCAAATAGATGAAGATACCATGACCACATCTCGCGATCGATCTCCCAGGTAGCCATCTCTACTAAGCGGTGTCTCTACTGAACCTTAACTACTAGAATCTCTCATAAGCGCAATCGTCTGACATCTATGACTAATATGAGAACTGGCTCCTCCATGAAGGTCAACTGAGTCACACCAAAGCATGTGTGACTTATCAAGGATATATTGTCGTAGCAGAGAAACATGAAAAATTAGATGAATAATGGTTAAAATTGGGAGAAAGTCCAACTCATAAGCTACCTCCTCAACCATCTGAAGCATCTTAAAAGGCCCAATATACATAGGGCTGAGCTTGACCTTCCTCTCAAACCTCATCACGCCTTTCATTGGAGATACTCGAGAAAAACTCAATCTACAACATAAAATATCAAGGCGCAAAGTCTATGATCTTCATAAGACTTCTGCCTACTCTTAGCTACCCTCAACCTATCATGGATCACTCAGACTCTATCTAATGACTACCACAGAAAGTTAGTAGCTGGGGCCTAATCTTGAAGGTCTCAAACCATCTGATTGGAGATCAAAAATACTTATCATACAATTCCTCAAATATTTCCATATTAATGCTCAATTGGTAGATATTGTTATATGAGAACTCCACCAATGTTAAGTTCTACTCCCACTAACCTCCAAGTCCATAACATAAATCCAGAGCATATCCTTGAGGACCTAAATAGTCTGCTATGACTGTCTATAATTTGAGGGAAAAAAGTAGTGCTAAGATCCGCTTAAGTACCCAACTCCTCCTAAAAAGTCCACCAAAAACTAGAAGTAAATACTGAGCCTCTATCTAATATAATAGATATGGAGACTCCATGAAGGCAAACTATCTCTAAAACATAGATACGGGCGAACCTCTCAGCACTATAGGATATTTAAATAGGGATGAAATGTGACAATCCAGTCAACCAATCTATAATGACCCAAATGCCGCTGAAACCCCGAGAGGTGTGAGGCAGCCCATGAACAAAGCCTATAGTGATCCGCTCCTACTTCCACTCAAGAATGGTCGATCTCTGAACTAGGCCAATAGGCCTCTTATGCTCGAACTTTACGTGCTGACAACATAGGAAATGAACTACAAAATTTGACACATCTCTCTTCATGTCACTCCACTAATAGTGCCATCTAAAATCCCTATATATCTTAGTTGTCTCGGGATAAATAGAATACCTAGAGTTAAAAGAGTCTTGCAATATCAATTGAATCAGGTCTCAAACCCTCAAAAAACAAATACAACTACCACATCTCAAAACATCTTCAGAATCTAAGGTAGCTCTCCTGGACTTACCCCTTAGAACATGATCACGAATGCCATAAAGTCTACTATCCTTTAACTAGTGAGTCCAAATCTTCTCAAATAAGGTAGACCTAGGCTCAACACTAGAAATGATCCTTCTTGAGTCTGAGATATTATGTCAAACCATGAAGTTGGCTAAGGACTAAACGTACAATGCCAACAGCCGCTCAGAAACCAAAATAGAAGCCAAGCTACCCATACTCACCATTTTTTAGCTCAAGGCATCCGCTACTATGTTTTCCTTGATTGAATGGTATAAAATAGATATGTCATAGTCCCTTAGTAAATTCATCCATCTACACTATCTAGAATTAATCTCTCTATAAGTCATAAGGTGTTGAAGACTATAGTGATCAGTGTAGATATCGTAATGAACACCATATAAGTAATGCCTCCAAATCTTAAAAGGAAAAACTACTACCGCCAACTCCAAATCATGAGTGTGTTAGTTGTGTTCATGCAACTTCAGCTGCCTTGATACATAATCAATGACTTAGTGTTGTTGTATCAAAACACAACTCAAACCAACACCAGAAGTATCACCATACATGGTGAACCCTAGCCTTAAACTAAAATAGTCAATATAAGAGTTGATATGAGAAAATCCTTGAGTTTTGAAAGCTTGACTCACACTCCGTACTACTTAAAAGGAACCTCCTTCCTAGTCAATCTAGTCATCGACACTACAACAGTAGCAAAACCCTTAATAAACCATTTGTAGTAACCCACCAGACCAATATAGCTACGAACATCGAATGGAGTATAGTTCTAGCCCAATCATGAATAGCCTCAACCATTTTTTGGATCCACCATGATCCCGTCCATAGATACCATATGTCCTAGAAAGGTAACAGACTAGCCAAAACTCATACTTTGAGAATTTGGCAAAAATCCTATGATCTCTCAAAGTTTCGAGTACAATCCTCAAATACTGCTCATGCTCTTCCCTACTCCTCGAATACTGAAAAATATCATCGATAAACATAATCACAAAGGAGTCCAAGTAAGGTCCAAACCACAGTTCATTATATCTATGAATGTGGCGGGGGTATTAGACAACCCAAAAGACATCACCAAGAACCCATAATGTTTATAGGGAGTCTTGAAAGCTATCTTAGGGATGTCCCCAGCCCGAATCCTCAAATAATGGTACCCGAATCTCAAGTCAATCTTAGAGAACACCGCTGCTCCTTGAAGCTGGTCAAACAAATCATCAATTCAAGCATAGAATACCTATTCTTCATTGTCACCCTGCTTAAATACCTACAGTTGATGCACATGCACATAGAACCATCTTTTTTCCTCAGGAACAAGATAGAAATTCCCTAAGGTGATATATTTGACCTAATGAATCCCTTACCTAAAAGACCCTAAAATTGAGAATTTAGTTTCTTAAGCTCGGAAGTAGCCATACAATAAGGTTCCATATAAATATGTTAGGTTCCAAGCTTAAGGTCAATAACAAACTCAATATCACGATTAAGAGGAAGGTCTAGTAGATCGGTAGAAAAGACATCTGGAAAATCATGCACTATAAGAACTGAATCAAGTAAAGGACACTCTGTATTAACATCATGGAAATAAGCAAGATAAAACTTCCAAACCCTTGATATAAGTCTTTAAGTCAAAATATAATAAATAATTTGCATTGATAAATAGATAATTGATCCCTGGCACACGATAAAAGGTATGTCGGGCATGGCTAAGGTTACGTTCTTGGCAAAATAATCTAAGAATATATGACAGAGGGATAACCAGTCTAAGTACAAAATCAGATAAAAGTCTACCATATCTAACACAATAAGATCAACTTGAGTATCAAGCACTTGAACAATCATAACACATAATCTATAAACCTGATCCATTACTAAAAAATCACCCACGATAAGGACTTCCAAGATAACTCCAATTGTGGTGCATAATAAGCAGATACATATGAATAAGTGGATCTTGAATAAAATAAAGAAAATAGTTAGCTAATGGCATAGAGAAGTCATAACTGTAATAATAACATTCGAAGACTCTACCTCTGATCGACTAGGTACAATATACATATGACCTTACCCATTACCTAGTTGGGTGCCAGATCAACCACCTACCTTACTTGCTTGAGAAATGACTCATTAACCTTGGGGACCACCCTGAGGACCCTACACGCCACCTTTAGTAGGGGAAAAACTTCCCTAATTAGTGGAAAACTTGATGTCACCTAAATTGCACCTCTATGAAAGTATAAAGTGGTCACTCTTCAAATATAGAACCCAACTTGGTTGGGGTTAAACCCATGTGAAATAGGCCAAAGTCTATCAAGAGCTTATTGATGTAATTGAAAAGTCCTTAAATTGAAAAGCGGGTTTTGTAATAATAAGAGTAACAGTAATAATTACTGGTAATTAGGGTTATGATCAATATAAGACTAGCACTATGATTGTGTTCTCCCTGACTTCATAACTCCACAGACTATTCGTACTTGTCAAACTATCTCAATGTCTTAAATGTAAAATCTATCAAGTTATGTATCACCTAACCATCTCTCGACCTTGGTTTAGGTAAATTTCACTTATCTCCTCTTGGTATAAGAGCGTTACCTTACTAACCCTTATTTTATGATCTTAGATTACTATCTTCTCTTGGTCTTAAGTAATTAGATGAAGGTTGAAAGTTTTGAATTATTGTTGTGATCTCCTTTTCTTAATGTCTACCTCTCTCTTGAGTAAATATCAAACATGGGTGAGTTCCTAACATTTTCAACCATTATGAAATCAATCAAAATGAAAGAAATCCTAATAGATGTAAGAATACCATTTTAGAATGACTTTGCACTTAACCTGCTTCATCAATCTAGCAGGTTCCTATAATCCTAGTTATGGAGTTTAGCTACTAATGGATATAAGATCAAACAAAGAGTCCATATATGAAAGCATATTGATGAACTTATAAGAAATAAGAATGAAAACCTAAAATCTCAAAATAATAGTAAATCCTAAAAACCACAAACAACTATTCTAAGATCAATAATGTATCTTAGAAGTTAAAATAAGGTCAAAGGTGTATAAAGTGCATAAACTGATAATAAAACATCCAAGGGGTATTTATATACAAAAGAAAACCTATCCTAAATAGTAGGAAACCAGGGTCAGTATCAACTCATAATTCATGGGTTGAGTCATGGGTATAACCTAAGAACCATGCCTTAGAATTAGAGAAATCAAATCAACTCACTTTTCATATCTTCAACTCACGACTACAAATTATGAGTCATAAGTTCCACCTACGAGTAATAGGTAGACTAGTGGAAATCAGATACAACATCTATCTTTAGAACTCAACTTAGGAAGGCTACTCCTAAATTCTAAGTACTACCCATGAGTCATAAGTTGACTCATGGGTAGCTTTTTTAGCAACTCTTAAATCATTTTATCATTCTTTGCTTCAAACCTTATTTTTTTTTTGTAAAATCAACACAAATGCACATCATATCTAATAAGAATACCTGCGTCTCTGATTAATTTCCTTAATTTAAGCATTGAAAGTTCCATGAAACCATGGCACATCAACACCCTCAACTTAGAACATTTGCATGTCCTAGGGAAACTAATACACACTAAACAAACATGACGCTTAACTAAAAGAATCCTAAGGCACCTATGATAGTAAATTCATTCTTTTCACCTCCACTTTCCACCCCCTCTTATGCTCAACTTTCAAAATCGTTGTGTATATCCGTGTAACACAATATCATGTTACCAAAGTAATCAATTGATGGCATTGGGTATAAACAAACAACAAAGCATGTATGTAAATGACTCTATCGAAACAAATAAGCAGTTAATAATGCAGCCCATGTACCTTCACAGCAAAAAGGTCCCAACTCTTATAGTATCATAATTTATATCAATGCAAGGACTACATCAAAACACTCATGCTCACAAAGAATTTCAAATAATGTGCATAAAATACCATTGGCTTGCCCTTATTTTCTATACCTTAGTTTTTCAAATAGTTGGACTTGGATCATTATAGGACTTTTCTCGAATTGTAATATAGGCGTGGGGGAAGGTATGGAAAATATGGGAAATAGTGGATCACCCTGCTTAACACTACACTTACATTATTGGCTCCACTACTTAACCATGCTCCTTTTATTCTTCATTTTTCTCTTTTATTACTATTAAAATTGGGTGTGGTTTTCTTCATTCTTTGCATTTATCTTTTATTTTTTTCACACTTTTCTACCATACCCAACCTACTTCTTTTCTATTATTCAACCCCTTTCTTCATACCTATTTTCAACTATGCACCCCTATGATAGCCACCCCCAACTGCAATTTGCCTGAGGTAAGATACATAGTGTCCAAGGAGTGACCAGGACAAAAATAGGTTCATTGTAATTAAAATAAAATGGTGAAAAGGTTAAAGAAAAAAATAGGTCACTTTAGGCTTAAATTGGGGCCCAAGGGATACTTATTCTCATTTGGTCGGTCTTTTAGGCTAAGAGTAGACTTATTCAAACAAGGCCTATGATCATATCCTTACCAATTATCCTACAACCTATACAAGACTAATTGGGAAAGTTTTATACTAAACACACAAAGTGAACTAGGTAAACAACTCAAACAAACATAGCACAAGATTACATTATCAAACTACTACCTATATAGTTTATGCAATGCTGAGCTATGATTATTTTGTCCCTAATACTAATGCCAAAATAGATTCACAAATGGTCACAACATATCTTTACATCACATGATGCACAACAATATTTAGAAGGGGTATCAATTTTCAATCATATAAAAATACATGAAAACAAAAATTTGTACTGCACCAAGTTTTCTCATGTTTCTCCTAGTCAAAAAACATAAAACATAACATATGTCAGGAAAACAAACATAAAAACCTAAACATTTATTCTCTACTATGATGGCACACCCTATGGAAAAGTGACACAATAATTTAAAAACCCGAATGATTGGTAACCCCCCACCCTAACTAAAAATGGATGCATTGTCCTTAGTGAATACAAATAATATAAGAACCATATAGGTGTAGGGATATACCTGAGATACTCTAGGATATAGATGAAGCCTCACTCCCAGTTGGGGTATCAAGAAGCACGTTGAGTTTGCCGTTATGAGGTGGTGATGGTTCTCGACTAGAGAAGGTACCCAAATAGCATTAGGCACATGCACTCGCATCAATATGCAGTTGGATAAAAGACTATCTGAGGGCATTATGCATGTCCTACAAAAACTCATCCGAGCTATTACTCTACTCAACATGCATGCTCTCGCCTCTCTTAACCTTAATAGTCTAAGCCTCATCCTCATCAGCAAACAAATCAAATATCAACAGTGGTGGTATGGAAAGTGGTTAAATGATGAAAGGTATAACTAAAGAAATGGTAGGAATATAGCTCTCAGCTAAAGTATAAACCTCTAATCTCAATGTATCCACCTCCTCACGCAGGCTTCATAAGTAAGGCACCTAATCTTTTAGAATTGCTCTCCCATCCAGACCATAAAATTATTGATTTGTCCTTGTCATTCTCTAGTAAAATGCTCTATAGCATCCATCATCCTTGACTCTAATCGCACCTCATATACCTCTAAAGTATTCCACACCCAAGGCCAAAAATGACTATATAACTTGGCTAACTAGGAATCGGTATGTATTTGGGTTTAACCAACTCTTGTTGTTTGTCTACCAACTGCTATAAAAACTCTCAAGACATTGTCGCACCTTAGATGCCTCCAAATTAGTCCACATCTAATGTTAGATCTGACCAAATAACTTGGCCAACTAAGCATTAGTGTATGTCTGGCACTCAACAAACTCCTACTACCTATCCACCAACTGATTTAAAAACTCTTGTAACACTGTCACCATACCAGGACTTGGTAGGAGAGGGGCACTATAGAAGTAAAAATTGGGTTTAAAGTGCTTGTATCCCCCTTATTGTCTGCCATAGAAGAAGGCTTTATCAATTGACTTCCTATCCTAACGTCGCTATTACATGTTAGCCATTCAACTTGCTTAGATGACTCAAAATGCCTCTCAAAAAGTAAGACTCCTGAAGATGTAAAAGGTTATGCCTTCTTTAGTGCAACTAGGTTGGCGTTATTATGAATCAACCCTATGTCAGTCATGTAGGTAGCCTCAACATGATAACATATATTTTGTAATATTGATACTCTCACAATATCACACAATCTCTAGATCAATTAGTAGAAGGGAATACTGGTGAGCTTATAAAAATCCCTCCCATGAATCTCATCTCGGATCCACCTGGTAAAGTTTATGTCATATCCAGCCATATCACTGGCATTAAATACTGCCTAGTCCCATGTGAGTGGATTATCCACTGATGTGGTACATAGCTTGTGAACCACTATAGACCACTAGAAATTTAATGTAAAGCACAAAGAAGAGCTATTTATTCCATTCCCATCGACCCAAGGGGTGTCAACACCAAACTCAGCAATCTATTGAGCTACCCATCTAACTAACTCTCTCCTCTACTACCATTAATCTAGATCCCTCATAGTCCTTTTACTTCTCACAACCTTAATCTGATTTCCAAACTCAATTATGGTTGTAGTCCCCATAAACTCTAGCCAAATAAGAATCTACAAATCAAATCTAACACAGCTAACTAGTGTATGAGCCAGTGGAGGCTGGTCCTGATCTCTCATCTCCACTGGTGTGATCAAGTTAATAGATATGACATAGTATGTATAAAACTTACGTACCACCTTAAGGTTGTAATTTCCTAAAGGATCACCTATCCATCCGAGCCTATATCTATCAAATACAGCCTTCAAGTCTGGAATCCCTACCAAAGCAACAAGCCTAATAGGAGGCTCTTTAACTATACTCCATCGAGGCCCACCCTACTTAGTAATCTTAATATTGTTGTCATAGATATATTGTATGTCCTCCACACACCATCTATGAATGCCTAAGCTACTGGCACGATAGAGATATGCATGGACTCCTGAGCTATTAGAGAAAAATTAGAGGCATCCTCAATAACCTTTAATGTCTCTGCACCCTTATTAGATATAGACTCTCTCTCTCTCTCTGGTACCTGATATAGACTATGCCCCTTTCTCAGATTAGGGGATAGCTAACTTCTCTTCATTAGATCTAGAACTAGACTCATCCTCACCCTCACCAGACTAGAGAAGGATAGAAGAGTGTTATGGTGACATTTATACACCTTCTATCCTGGGTACAACCCAGACGACAGAATCTGGTAGGACTTAGGTCCTAGACTAAGATATTGGTGGTGGGGCAGGTGGAGAATCTAGATAAATGGCAGCCTTCACTACTACATCTTTGTTAGTCTGGTACCAAGTCTAGAATATAACCAAGGGCCAACTATCAAGGGAGTACTCCTCCATGAATCCACTCCACTTGGGAGACTCATCCCTCAATCTGGACTATATGCCCTTTTTTAGTGTAGCTTTTGGTGCCATAGTACTTGTAAGGAGAATCATCAATAATCATATAATGGTAATGGGACAAGAAAAGGAAAAACATAACTTTCAATTTTAGGTCCAAACTACGAGTCAGGTCATGACTCATAGGTTGAACTCATGAATCAGAGGTTGGACTCATGGGTTGAGAAACAAACCTACAAGTTCAACCCACAATTTATATGTTCAAGCCATGATTCGTGACTAGCCCTCAAGGGAATCAGATAAAGCCTCTAAACTTCAAGGTTTCAGTTCTTATTCCCACAAGTCCAACCCATTATTTATGAGTGCAACTCACAAGTCATAGGTTGTATTCATAGGTCCAATCCTTAAAATACTCAAATTTCAATTTCAAATCAGACATTAATACACTTTGACAGTTTAATTTCAACTAACTTAATTAAAGAAACATGCATCAATTCAATTTTCACAACTTTGGGTTCCAAGTAATTTAAGAACTATGAAAGTTAAGTAAATTCTATTTTAGTCTAAATGTGATCATAATTTTCCACAATCAAGATCAATTCATCACTAAATTTTAACCATGAGAGACCTTAGAAAAAAATTTGAGAAGAAGAAAGGACTAGTTAGTTTTTACAATTTTAGGGCCTTCGAAAGCACAATAATCAGGTTTGAAGTAGGAGGTTGAATGTTATAAGGTAGAAGAGTTTGAATTTTAGTGAGATTTATGAATTATGGGAGGTGAATTGGGTTTAGGTTTATAATTTAAAGGAACCATAGATTTAGGTTGGGTCACGTAGTCATAATGGAATCTTAAATCCAAAGTTTGAAATTGGGCCAAGTTGGGACCACGACCCAACTCACAATTTATGAGTTGAAATCACAAATTGTGGGTTGAAGTCATGATTTAGAATCTACCACTGTATTTCTCTTCTAATTTCCATGACTTAACCCATAATTCGTGGGTTGTACTCATGATTCATGGGTTGGAGTCATAATTAGGGTTCAGAGATATTAATTTTTTTTTGATTCCTACGACATGACTCATGAATTATACCCATAATTCATAGGTTGGACTTGTAAGTGGGTTCAGAGACATGCTTATGCATATCTATTTCCCATGACTCAACTCACGAGTCATAGGTTGTCGTATAATTTATGGGTAGGAATCGTGAGTTCACTAATTGGGAGTTGTCTAATATTTTACAACTTTCCCATCATCCATTGATTTTCCTATGCTTTCTATCCTAGAAAACAAAACAAGGTGAATACTAAAACTTTGGGTTTCCTCCCAAGCAGCACTTGATTTAATATCATGGAATGAAGCGACTATGTTGGGCACTCAGACTTCACCAACAAGACCATGGGTTGCCTCTCATGAAGTTCCTAATTTAATATTGCAGCATGACTCATCTCCCTTGGCTACTTAGAGTTCACCAAGGCTAACATTATCACACATTTTCAACTCCTTTATGCTCCCTATATAATGCTTAACATGATGCCCGTTCACCTTAAATGGGACATAGCTGCAACTCAATCACACTATGTGGAAATACTCTTACCACAGTGAATCCAGACTACCTAGACTTTAAATTGCAAGGAAATAAGTAAATTCACAAATTATAGAAAAAGAACCCATATGACCAGGTTGGAATACCTTCCTCTCAATCCTCTTGTCATGGTACAATTTCAACTTCTCCTTTTACAATAATGAACTCACATATGCTTGAAGACGAAAATCATACATCTCATTTATCTTGTTCAATCTCAAGTTATAGCATCACTCAACTCATAATTTACCTTAGTCAATGCCTACAGTTCCTTGTGCTCTAGTTTAACTGGAAAGTGGCATACCTTGCCATACATAAACTAATAAGGACAGGCACCTATGGGGTTTTATAAGTTGTTTGATAGGCCTAAATTGCATGGTCTAACTTACTTGACCAGTCATTCCTATTGGAATTCACAGTCTTCACAAAATAGACTTTATTCCCAGTCGGAGACCCCAACATCCTCACTTGTTTGCGGATAGTAAGGTCCTACAAGCTTATGCTTTACACCATATTTCTCAAGTTTTTAAATAGATGATTACAAAAATAGGACCTGCCATCACTAATAATAGCTTATGGAGTACCAATTCTAGAGAAAATATTCTTCTTTATAAATGTCGTGACACTCTAACCTTTTTTATTAAGAAGAACAATTGCTTCCACCTATTTAGACACGTAGTCGACTGCTACCAAGATGTACTTCATACAATGTGAACTTATGAAAGGCCCCATAAATTCAATACCCCACACATCAAATAGCTCAAGCTCAAGGATGGGCATAATAAGGATATCATGGTTCCATGAGATATTGTCTTGACTTTTGCATTAGTCACAGGCCCTAGCATAATCATGTACATCCTTATAGATTGTGTGACACCCCAGGTACTTGAACTCTAGGACCTCTAGATGATAAGTTCTTGAATTGGTCAATTTCTGATGTAATGTCAAAACTATAATGACAATAACTCAGGTGACAGGTCGTTACCTTACGTTACGAGTCGTAAGGTGGGATGCATTACCATGGTAGTGAGGTTTCTCAGGATTTTTTATGTTGATCATGAGTCTTTGTCATAACTTGTGATGACAGATAATGAGTCATGATGTGTAACGCCTCGTATTCTGAAATTTGGATGCTACACGGTGCTCATAATCCCAAAGGACCACAAGCTAATCCATGACTGGTACCTTCTGCAATAACTGTATAATAATACTAAATATATACAAAAATCTAGCGGAAAACTTACCATAAGGTTCAAAACTGAATAAAATAATGTCTGGAAAAGGTATAATAATACCAAAACTAAAAACAACTGTCTGAAATACTCTAGTCTGAAAAGCCTTTAAACTATCTAAACTATGAAATTGATTGGACAATCCCCCAACTAACTCTATCTACTAAAGTACTAAATCTAGTGTAATAATGCAATAAGGAATATCCTCGTATGATGAGGACTCACTGCTAAGTCTACTGTTGTTGGCTGAGTCTTAACTACTAAGGGTTCTTGGGATCCCGTGCGTCTGAACCTATGGTATAAAACACCATAGCACAAGAAAGTATGCATTAGTACGTAGGAATGTACTAGTATACTAGATGAGGTAATGCTGAATGCAAGGTTTCATATGCATGAACTATAACTGACTAAGTAACGTGAACATGACTGAGTGAGAATACATGTACGAGTACATACACTGTAACTGAAGTCGTAATGACACTAAATACTAAGTTTCGAATACTGTCTAACTATTATCTGAGTTTACGGACACTGTAATACTGATAAATGGGTCTACTAGTACTGGATTACAAATGACTATTGTGGGGTCAATCCTATCTAATGGGTGACCCTTGAGATCAGGCCTATCTAGTGGGTGATCCCTAAATCTACTGATACTGATACTGATTAACTGTATCTAATAGTCCTAAATCTGTAGAACTATCTATGTTCTTTACTGAGCTAAGTGACTATATCTGATATCCTGATTTTTGTAATACTGAAATAAGTTCTATTTTGAAAACTGAGACTAAAATTGAGATTGTGGGAGGTAATCATCTAACTGACATACCCCTTATCTGAATGAGTGGGGTCCAACCTATAACCCTAGCTGGAAAGGTGTTGGTACCGTACCACGGGTAAAAACACTACTGTGGTCAAGCCTATCTGACGGGTGACCCTGAACAGCAAGTCAAACCTAATCTGACGGATGATCCCTGTGAGGTAGCCAAGTCTTAATCTGATGGGTGACTCCTCATCCTGTGTTGGCTACATAGTTCTGCACTGCTACTAACAACTCTACCTCAGTGATAGGGAAGTCATCACCCCTGCTCTCCCTCGATGCTGAATCCTACTCTTAACTGAATTGACACTGAACTGATTCTTAGACTGCACTCGATTAGGCTGAATCTATTACTGATCATGTTACCTGACTGATCTAACTGAGTTCACTGGGTTCCATTGACTGATAAATTACTACTGAATTCTGTTAATTGACTAAATGCTACTGAGTTTTGAATTTAATTATTGAGCCGAACTAGACTGATACTGAGATTACTGAATTTTTTGAAGTTTTGTGACTAACTGAGTTCTACGAATTATGGCTTGACTGAGAGTATCTTGAAACTGACACTGGCTCTAGGTAATCAGCTAAATTATCGGGTATTGAATACCCCCAGGACTCGATAGCATAAATTAATAAGACATGGCAATTCTTGAATAACATGACAATAGTCAGTCACTCGCAATACAATCAATGAGGCATTTCATCAAGCACTTGAAAGTCATAAACTTGTAAATGTATAGGGATGCATACTAATGTCTCATGATTCATCCAATAAGTTCTTTCATCAAACACTTGGCATGCATTAACTTATACATAAATGGGGATTTCTTGTCAACATGCTATAATGACTCTATCTCATTCACATAGGCATTTTATCAAATATGTGGGGAGCATGCTTTGGTCATACAACAATCAATACATCTAAATTATCATGGATACATCAATACACTTGCAAATTTAAGGGTTTATCATGAATATTTTGTAAGTCAACACATACTAGGATTAAATCTTGGAACTTGTAATCTAAAATATGAATTAAAACCCAACAACAACATGAACACGAACTTCAAGTCAAATAAATCATGAAAACTCATAAATACACAAAATTTATATTTGAAAGGAGATTCTTGGGCTTAATGGGTGGAAGAGACCCATGAGTAAACATTTAACATACCTTAATGCTTGACTTTAAGAAGATCGATGGTGAAATTCTTATGATTTAAACCTTCTATTAAAACCCTAAGGCTTGTTCTTGATAGATTTTGAGAGAAAGTGAGTATATTTTGGTGAATTTAGGCTGAATTTCATGTTTACAGAGTTTTATGTCATGTGGGTATGGTTTAGGGTAAGGAAAAAGACTAAAATACCCTACGAAATCACTTCCCAGTTGCCAAAATTCTCAGTTGACGACCAAGGCTGATAAGCTGTCAGATATATGATGACCCGTCAGCTCAGGTCATCACTTAGAAGGTGGAATTGATGGGTTTCTGCCTAAGTCTGATGACTTGGGCTGATAAGTAGTCAGATATGTAACGACCCGTCAGCTCAGGTCGTCACATAGTTGTCAGGCTGACATGCTGAAGTAGAATACGTATAACTTTTTACTCCAATATCGGATTTGTCCAAAACTAGTATCATTGGAAAGATAATTCAATTATCTATATTTTATTGGGTAATGATCTCAAAAATTCTTTGTATAATGAAAACTATGCTCATTTGAATTTGACTATGGCAATATCCTTATCAAGAATTCAATCGGTAAGGGATATTTTGATTCGTTTGATAGCTAGGAGTTATTTGAGGCCTTAATATACATCCAATTTACTCATAAAAATATAAAATAACCATGAGATACTATGCATGATCTTGAAATATGATGCTAATATTAGTGTACATTTTTTGGGGTATTACACGATGTGACTCATGACCATAACACTAGGGTACTAGGATTATGATCCCCAAGAAATGAGTTCAGGTAAAAAATCATGGTTAGACCTCACAAGTTGTTACCTAACCCATGACGACTGGAACTAAATTTTCCTATATATTTTAATTAGGGTCCTTTTGGTCATTTTTCTTCCTCCACAACTTAAAAGTACATAAGGGCCCTAATTATCTTCTATTAATCTAATCAAAGCCTTAATTCTCTCCTCTTTAACTCATAAGGTAAGAAAAATAATGGTTTTACTAGGCAATTAATCATTCAAGCTCTAGTCTTTGGATTTCTTTAAATTTTTTGATATTTCAGGCATGTATCTCATCCTTGACTGGAATTTTATATTATGGCATATGTTTAAACATTGTGCATGTAACTTTAATGGTTGGGTTTGGAATTGGATTGAGGGATTTTGATAATTATTACTTGAATTATATTTCTCATGGTTTTAATGTCTTATTTATAATTTAATTGATGATTTTTGGGGACGGAATGGTTGCATGGTTAAAATGGTTAGAATGAGGAACATGGGTTTCCCCAAATGGATGGATTTTGGCTATACAGTGGCATTACCTCAACCCACCTTCATGACTTTAGTTTTAAATATGGAATTTGCATGATTTAACTCACTTTTGAAACTGTTGCATTGTATTAATGAATAATTGGATAAAAATGAATTTGAAAGGCCTTCGTGGCCATGGTTTTGGATTTTTAAAAAAAAAACTTGAGACTTAATTGATTAATTGAAATAGATTGGCATGAACAGATAAGCTTGCAAGCATAACTGATATAATGATATCAAATATTAAATGCCTTAATATAAAACTCCTATGTCAATGGTAGGGATTATGTATGAATTATTTTAATTTTAGCTTAAAGGGGGGTTTTGTAGCGCACCGTAAAGGTGGAGGCCCTGAGAAACCAATATTGAAAACCACATTTTTTGTCGTTAGGGTCTATATGACTATGTTCTTGTCTCACACATAATATTTTTAGATGGGTAGAGCCTTAGGATCTTTAGCCCTCCTTCAAATTTCTTCTATTCGTGCAGCTAACATGAGCTAAGGCCCTTTCAGCTGGGGAGCTAAGCCCATATAGCCCATGGGTTCTCTTAGGACGAATAGAAATAGATAGTCCAGGTTAATAATTTAAAAATCTTATGTCCATGACCCTTTTCCCCTATCCTGGCATCCTATATACGTATCTATGAATGTGTACATATGGTTTTGATTAATTTTGGACATGGAATTATTTTATCACTTTCCTTGAGTTATATGCCAGTGCTTATCCCACTAACCGTCCCTATACATTACATTATTTCATGATTTAGAGTCCTAAGATTTTTCTGTTACTTTTATGCAGTGTAGGTGGTGCAAACCTCAATTGAGTTGTTGTGAAGTGGTGAGCCTCCATCTTTCAGAGAGCTTTTCCATTTCATTAGGTTTGTTTCATATTTCAGAGATTGTAAGTTTTCTTTTATCATGGTCGAGGGCATGTCCCGACCTAATTGTTATTCTGGTTTTTGAGGATTTTATGGACAAGTATGGGTTAGATGTTCTTTTTACTCTTAGTTTTCATTTGGTTTATCTATCTCATTAATTTCATGATTGGTTGGCTTCTGTTATATTCGTTTAATGTTTTTTGGATGTTAGCTAAGAGTGTGCTCTCCGGCTTATGGTGGTATGAGATACCCATCACAACTAAGCTCTAGCTCGGGTTATGATAAGCTTGGTATTAGAGCTAATTTTAGGTCCTTGCATGTCCATAAATACATGTCGAGTAGAGTACCTTTTATGAATGTATAGCATACCACACTTATACGGGGGAGGCTATACAGTATTTAGGAATGTTTCCCTTTCTTCTATTCTATTTTATGCTATCGAGTCTAGTGGAATAAAATTTCTCTAACTCCTGGCTTACTCATATTTTAGATCATGCCTCCCCAAAGATCTAATGTTCTTAGAAACACTGTTGGGACCTCTATCCCACCTAAAGAAATTGTGGAGGGAACACGTCCTATTTATGGAGTCTAAAATCGGTCTAGGGTCTTTGCTCCTGATTGTACCACTCTATGTGGGGCTCTATCGGTCCCTAAAAGTCTTTCTCGGTATTCTCGAGATGATGATACTTATGATCAGCCATTTCAAAAAGACATCTCTAATATGGAGTTCCATCAATCCATTGATATATTTGTCCTAACTAGTAGCATCATAGTCTTATCAGTCTGATCGCGTTGGTTCTATGGTTAGTTCATCTAAGGTTACTTGGGTTGGCCAGTTTATGAGGTTGAAACCCCCAAACTTTACAATATCTAAGGTTGAGGAGGATCCTCAGGGGTTTATTAATGAGAGAAAGAATATTTTCAAGGTAATGCATGCTACCAATTTTGAAGGTGCAGAGTTTTTTGTGTATCAATAGAAAGATATAGCTTATAAGTGGTACAAAAGGTAGGAACAACTTAGATGTGATGATGTCGAGTTGGCAGTGTGGGATGAGTTTTTAAGTTCCTTTTTTGAACATTTCTTTCCTTAAAAATTGAGGGAAAATAAGGTTGAAGAGTTAGTGAAATAGGAGTAGGATAAGAAGACTGTGAAAAAGTATGACCTGAAGTTTTAGTAGTTGTCTTGTTATGCTCCAGAATTGATGTCGAATATGAGATCCAAGATGAGGAAGTTTTCTTCTAGTTTATCCCGTGACTTATTATTATAATGTAAGGCTGTGATATTGAACAATGATATGGACATCTCCAAGTTGGTGGTTTATATGCAGTACGTAGAGGACAAAAAAGAAGCAGGTAGAGATAGAAAAAAGGTAGAACAAGAAGTTTAGATATTTAGAGTAGGACTGAATCAATAGAATAGTGGAAGAGATGGCAGACAGTGGACCAAAAATAAGAGTTAGGGAGTTCTAATTCATATTCGATAGCTAGTTCTCCATTCTTAAGTCATCTGGTGATCATTATTTTTAGGCTAGTAGTGGTCCTAAACCACGGGTTCCTAGTCTCAAGCTAGAAGAGCCTAGTCGGCCCCACCCTATCCTTCTTATAGATTTTGCGGTCAGCTTCACCGTGGTTATTATAAGGAGGGAAGGAACTTATTTTTCAATTATGGTTAGCCTAGACATATGTAGAGAAATCACCTTATAGCTAAAGTTGCCACTAGAGCCAATAAGGTTCCAGTTGCTACTTCTTTAGCTCTTGCACCTAAGGGCGCCACTTCTAGTATCGACATTGTTCAAAATCATCTTTATGCACTTACTACTCACCAGGAATTTGAGACATCTCTTGAAGTTGTCACTGGTATGTTACAACTCTTCTATAGTGATGTTTATTATTTGCTTGATCCGGGTTCAACCCTATCTTATGTGAGCCCTTATGTGGCTATGCATTTTGGTTTTGTTCCTAAAAATATTTTTGACCCTTTTTCAGTTTCTACTCCAGTGAGTGATTCTATTGTTGCTAGAAATATCTATAGGGGTTGTGTGGTGGATCTAATAAGGAGACATTGGTGGATCTACCAGATCCATAGAGAGACATTGGTAGATCTAATAAAGCTTTATATAGTGGACTTTGATGTAATCTTGGGGATAGATTGGCTCCACTTGTGCTATGCTTCCTTGGATTATAGGATCTGAAAGGTCAGTTTCTAATTTCCTAATTAACCGATGATTGAATGGAAGGAGAGTTTCTTAGTGCCCAAATGGAAGTTTATTTCCCATCTTAGAGCTCGGAAGTTGATTTCCAAAAATTATCAATATCATCTAGTTTGGGTTTTCTAACTCTAAAGGTTCCTATTACAATCTGTCATTATGGTTAATGAGTTTCCTAAAGTTTTTCTCGATGATCTTCTTCAAATTCCTCTAGATAGGGAAATAGACTTTGAGATTGATCTTCTACCAGATGCCTATCCTATTTTTATTCCTCCTTATAGAATGGGTCCGGCTGAATTGAAGGTGATAAAGAAGCATTTAAAAGATCTTCTAAATAAGGGTTTTATTTGTCCTAGTGTTTCTCCGTAGGGTGCTTCTATGCTTTTCGTGCAAAAAAAAGATGGATCTCTTCGGATGTGTATAGACTATTATCAATTCAATAAGGTTACAGTGAAAAAAATTATCCTCTTCTAGTATTGATGACCTTTTTGATCAGCTTAAAGATGTTAGGTATTTCTATAAGATTGATCTTTACTCGGATTATTATCAGCTAAAAAGTAGGGAGGTTGATATTCCCAAGATTTCTTTCTAGACTCAGTATGGTCATTATGAGTTTTTGGTTATGTCAATTGGGTTGACTAATGCCCCAACTACTTTCATGGACCTTATGAATAAAGTGTTTAGGCAGTTTCTAAATTTGTTTGTTATCATCTTCAATAATGATATCTTGGTGTATTCTAAGAGTGAGGAGGATCATGTCAATCACCTCTGAATCATGTTACAGACTCTTAAGGACCAGAAGTTGTATGCAAAAAATTTCTAAGTGCAAGTTTTGGCTGAACGTTCTGACCTTTCTTTGGCACCTTACTTCTAGTGAGGGGATTAATATGGATCCACAAAAAGTGAAGACAGTCAAGAAATAGCCTAGATCCATGACTCCAACCAACATTCAGAGCTTCTTAGGCTTGGCTAGTTATTATAGGAGGATTGTAGAGAGTTTCTCATCCGTTTTTGCTCCGTTGATAAAGCTAATTCAAAAAAAGGTCAAGTTTTTTGTGGTTTGATGCTTATGGAGGTAGTTTTTAGAAGCTAAATGATAAGTTGACTTTTGTGCTAGTTTTGACCTTATCGAGGGTACTAATGGGTTTGTTTTGTATTGTGATGTGTCCCATATGGGAATGGGTTGTGTTTTGATGTGGCATGGTAAAGTTGTGGATTATGCTTCTAGGTAGCTTAAAGTTCATGAGAGGGATTATCCGACACACAATTTAGAGTTAGCAGTTGTGGTTTTTGCTTTGAAGACTTGGTGCTATTACCTATATGGGGTACTTGTGGATATTTATTACGATCATAAGAGATTACAGTATGTGTTTACTCAGAAGTAATTGAATCTCAGGTAGAGAGGGTGGCTTGAACTACTTAAGGATTACGACATGAGCCTTCACTACCATCTAGGTAAAGTTAACGTTATTATTGATGCTCTTAGCATGTTGTCTATGGGAAACTTATCTCATATGGATGAGGAGAAGAGAGGGCTAGTGGAAGATATTCACAGGTTAGCTAACTTGGGAGTTCATCTCATGGAATTTGAAGATGGAGGAGTGATTGTTCAAGAGGTGGTCCAATCATCTTATGGTGATGAGGTAAAGGAGAGGTAGGTTTTGGATCTAATACTTATGCAGATTAAGGATAATGTGGGTTAGCAAAAGATTATGGCTTTTAAGATTGGGAGAGATAGCATCTTGAGATATCAAAAAAGGTTGTGTGTTCCTAATGTTGATGAGCTGGGAGAAAAAATTTTAATATTGTCTCATGATTCTAGATATATAGTTCATTCGGGTTCGACTAAGATATACCATAACTTGAAGGAAATCTATTGGTTGAATAATATGAAGACAGTGGTGGCAAACTTTATGGATAAGTGTATGGTCTATTAGTAATTTAAGATAGAACATTTAAGGTCATATGGCATGTCTCAAGAAATAGAATTTCCCATGTGGGAGTAGGAGGTGATTAATATGGATTTCATTATGGTTCTTCTGCAGTCTGGCAGTCAGTGAAATTGTATTTTGGTCATTGTGGATTGAATGACTAAGTCTACTCACTTTTTACCTATGAGGACAAACTACTCAGGAGAGGATTATGCCAAGTTGTTCATTCAGGAGATAGTCAAGTTGTATGGAGTACTGGTGACCATCAGTTCAGACTGAAGTATGCAACTTCTCACTTCTAATATTTATTTTAGAAAGGTTTGGGTACTCAGGTGAACTTTATCACCACTTTCCACCCTCATGGACAAGTGGAGAGTACTATTCAAACTTTTGAGAATATGGTAAGGGCCTGTGTAATTGATATTAAAGGTAGTTGGGGTGATTATTTGCCCCTAATTAAGTTTGTGTACAATAACATCTATCATTCTAGCATTCAGATGGCTCTTTTTAGGCTCTCTATAGTAGGAGGTTTAGGTCTCTTATTGGGTGGTTTAAGGTTGGTGAGACTAGGTTGTTTGAACCTAACTTGGTTTACCAAGCCATGGAGAAGGTGAAGGTGATTACAGAAAGACTTAGACTGCTCAGAGTCACCAAATGTCTTATGCGGATGTGAGGTAGAGGGAGTTGGAGTTTGAGGTTAGGGATTGGGTGTTCTTGAAAGTTTCTCGTATGAAAGGAATCATGACGTTTGGGAAGAAGGGCAAGCTTCGTCCCTGTTACATTGGTATGTATCAGGTTATGAGAAGGATTGGGAATATTGCTTGTGACTTGGATTTTCTTGTGAGTTTGGGCTCTATTGATCCTGCTTTCCATTTGTGTATGCTGAAGAAGTGTGTGGGTGATCCTTCTTTGATAATTCCCGTTGAGGATGTTGGCATTATGGATTTATTGTCTTATGAGTAAGTCCCGATTAAAATGTTGGATAGGCAAGTTCATAGATTGAGGACTAAGGATATAGCTTCAGTGAAGGTGCTTTGGAGGAATCAAAAGGTAGAAGAAGCTACTTGGGAAGCTAAGAAGATATGAATACGAAGTACCTGTTCTTGTTCCCCCACGTTGAATTTATTCTTGGATTTGGCTGTATTCTTCATTATTGTGTTAAGGGTGCCCTAACTTCTTATTCGGGGATAAATGATCCTAAGGTGAAGAGGGGGTAATATCACACCCCAGGTACTTGAACTTTAGGCCCTCCAGGTGATAAACACTTGAATTGGTCAATTTCTAATGTAATATCAAAATTGCCATAACAACAACTCAGGTAACAATTTGTTACCTCACGTAATGGGTTGTGAGGTAGGACTCGTTGCCCTGGAAATAAGGTTGCTCAGGATTTCTGCCTTGATCACGAGTCTTCGTCATGAATCTAGATAATATATAACGAGTCATAATGAGTGACTCATGGTCATAACAGTGAGGTACCAGTATTTTGGTTCCCAGGTAACGACTTATGGTCAGACCTTATGAGTCATTGCCTAACCCGCGATGACTAGCACCAGATTTTCTTGTACATTTTAATTAGGGTCCTTTTGGTCATTTTCCTTTGTCAAAGACTTAAAAACACATAAGGGCCCTTATTATCTTTATTTAATCAAATTGAAAAACCTTACTCTTCTCCTCTTTAACCCCCAAGGCAAGAGAAACTAGGGTTTTACAAGGCAATTAATCATTCAAGCTTTAGACTTAGGATTTCTTTGGTATTTGAGGTATGTCTCTTATCCCTGACTTGAATTTTATATTATGGCATATGTTTAAACATTGTTCATGTGATTTCAATGGTTGGATTTGGAATTGGGTTTAGGGATATTGATGATTATTACTTGAATCATATTTCCCATGGTTTTAATGTTTTGTTTATACTTTAATTGATGATTTTTGGGGACTGAATGGGTGCATGGTTAAAATAATTGGAATAGAGAAAATGGGTTTCCCCAAATGGATAGATTTTGCCTTGGCAATGTCATTAACCTCAACCCACCTTCATGACTTTAGTTTTAAATATGGAATTTGCATGATTTAACTCACTTTTGAAACTGTTGCATTGCATTAATGAACAAATGGATAAAAATGTATTTGAAAGGCCTTGGTGGCTATGTTTTTGGATTTAAAAAAAAAAAAGAACTTGGGAGTCAATTGGTTAATTGGAATGGATTGGCATGAACATATAATCTTGCAAGCATAATTGATATGATGATATCAAATGGTAAATGACTCAATATAAGACTCCTGGTTAATGGTTGGGATTATGTGCGGTCTGATTTAATTTAGGCTTAAATTGGGGTTTATAGCTCATCGTAAAGGTAGAGGTCCCGGTGGGTGTCATAACCTAAACTATGGCTTGGTCGTGACGAGTATCTCAGGACCACTGAGGACCGGAGACCACCCTCATTGCTTAGCCAAACCGAACATAATATAGCTAGCAGCAGATGAATTTCCAACATATAACAAGATAGAATAATGTAAGCTCAAACGAGTCTAAGAATATCAACAATAATACCGAATCCACAGTAATCCACAAAACCTCTAGCAAACTAAATCAATCTATGTCGGGACATGCTCCTAAATATATCCAAAAACCAGTCCAATGAAAAGTCTATGATAATAGATAAACCAAGAAGCAATGGCCTTTCGGAAAAATAAAACTCACCATTTTAAGCTAACTGCTGACAAACCAAAAATCCTATCACTGCAGAAGGAAAATAGATGTGTCTCCGGTTCATATATTACGTGCGGATATAGAATCCGAAGACGGTTAGTAGGTTAAGCGCTAGCATGTAACTCGAGAAGGGGATAAAATAATGCTAAGTCAAAACCACAGAAAAATCCACATGCGAACATTGTACATATATATATATATATATATATACATACATACATATATAACATACTGGGGTAAGAAACAAGGTTCAGCATAAAAGTAAAACATTAGCATGGACTATGTAGCTCAACTGTCATAAATAGGCACCCACGGGCTACATGGGTTCGCTCCCCCTGCTGAAAGGGCCCCAGTGTATGTTTGCCTTATGAACTGGAGGTATCAAGAAAAATTTGGGAATTTCCTAACCCCACATCAATCCAAGATACAATATATATATATAAGTGTGTCATAATAAAACGGTCATCAAGACCAACCCTTATGCTGGCAAATCTAAGTTTCCAGTACAAGTCATTCAAGACACACCTTCACGGCTTAGCTACATAACCCCATTTAAGCCCATATTAAAACAAGTTTCATAGAACCCTTTCAATAAACCATGAAATTTCACATTATGGCACACCACAGGTATTGTCATACCCTTACGCTTGCAAGCTTACACTTATGCCATTTTAATTACATTTTATTATCTTGGGGGAATGCCCCCACCCCGTTTATTCATTAAATCAAATTTGGGGAATGCCTTGACCCCTTTCAATTTATCAAATCAAATCAGGAGAATGCCTCAACACCTTTCAATTTATCAAATTAAATCAGGGGAATGCCTCGATCCTCGAGGTTTTAATTTCAGTTAAAACATGTCCAACAAGGCCTTCAAAATCCATATACATTGTTTAACCATTTATACAAAGCACTAGTATAGGTGAGTAAGTCAAACCAAGTGACACTTCTACAATTCAAAGCCATTTACACAAGCAGATTGAGGGGACACAATTAATCAAAACCAATTACAAGTTCAACACATCAATTTAGGGGAATGCCTTGACCCCCAATCCAATTCCCATACCCATGCACCCCATTAGTTTCAAAAAAATTCAATACAAAGCATGAACAACTCATAAAAAATAAGGGAAAACAATTCAAGGATTAAGCATTCCAAAACCCTCAACCCATATCAAAACCCACATCCAAATCCATATTAATAAACCATTTAAAACACATGTTTTTCATAAAATAATATTTGGGGAAGAGTAACATGCCTGAAAGTACAGTGAATTATGGAGACAAATCAACCCTTGAGCCCTTATATGACCAACTTTGAGGAACCCTGCTTATTCTTGCCTTAGGAATTTAAGAGAGTTTTTATGCTTGATAAGTGTTGAAAATAATGCTCCAAAGGTGATTTATGGTTTTGGGTCTTAAGTGGGTAAAGAGGAAAATATCCAAAGTGTCCTTTATTAAAAGCTGAAAAATTGTTGTCAGTCATTACAGGTCACAATACGACTTATAAGGACTCACTACAACTTGTCACCACGAGTCATAGCTGGACAGTAGCTGAGAGACCCCTCTCCGGTGACCCTATTACTCACACTATACAACTTGTTAAGAGGCCCTATGACTCGTAAGGCCTAAGTTGTAACCATGATAGAAGCATTTGGGGTACACACTGGTCACCCTACGATTGGTATACTACAACTCATATAGAGTCATTACAACTTGAAACCCCCATTATAGTCACAATAGAAACTTCAGGATAGCATACTGGTCAGGCTACAATTGGGGTCTTAAGACCTGTATATACACCTTACAACTCGTATGATGAGTCGTAGTCATGGTAGTAAGCTCAGAACTCAGGGAATTTTCCAAGGACCAGAATTTGGGATGTCATACTCTCCCTCCTAGAATCATCCATCCTCAAATAATGAAACAAGGAATTCATTAGCACGATTTAACATAGAACAGAACCACGCTTTCCTTTAACAAAGACAGAAACAAAGATATTAAAAAATGCGCATACCTTAAGCACGATTATTCAAAGCAAAAAATAGGAATGGATATTTGGACTTCATGTCCTCTTTAGCTTCCCAAGTAGCTTCTTCAGCCTTATGATTCCTCCATAGAACCTTTATCGAATCCACCTCCTTAGTCCTTAAACGATGGACTTTTATATCTAAAATCTCAACTAGGACCTCCTTATAAGACAAGGAATCCAAAACACCAACACACTCTAAAGGAACAACCAAGGAAGGATCGCCCACGCACTTCTTCAATATTGAAACATGAAAGATTAGGTGGATAGAACCCAAACTCGAAGGCCACTCTAACTCATAAACCATATTTCCCACTCTCTTCAAGATCAAGTAAGGTCCAACATGATGGGGACTGAGCTTTCCCTTTCTTCCAAACCTCATTACTCCCTTCATGGGGACACCTTCAAGAATACCCAATCACCAATATCAAACTCCAACACCCTACGCCTCATATTTGCATAGGCTTTTTGGCGAATGTGGGCGGTCATAAGCCTATCCCTAATCAACTTCACATTCTCCATGGCCTGATGAACTAAGTTAGGAACAAACAATATAGTCTTACTAACTTCGAACCACCTAATGGGAGACCTACACCTCATACCATACAAATCCTTGAATGGGGTCATTTAAATACTCGAGTAATAGCAGTTATTGTATGGAAACTCTATGAGAGGTGAATGATTCACCCAACTACCACCAAAATCAATCACACAGGCCCTTAGCATATCTTCAAAAGTATGAATATTCCTATCCGCTTCTCCATCCATCTAAGGGTGGAAAGCGGTCTTAAGGTTCACCTTAGTTCATAAACCTCTTTGAAAAGAATAACAAATATGAGAAAAGAATTGTGTACCTTGATCAGATATAATAGAAATGAGTGCACCATGCAACTTGATAATCTCCTGAATGAAAATCTTAGCATAATCTTCTACAAAATAAATAGTCCTTACTAGTAAGAAATGAGCAAACTTAGTCATTCTATCCACGATGACCCAAATTAATTCAAACTGACTATGAGATAACGGAAGACCGGTAATGAAATCCATATTAATCACTTCCTAATTTTATATGGTCAACTCAATCTCTTAAGAAAACACACCAAGCCTCAAATACTCCACTTTTACCTACTAACAAAATATACACTTAGCCACAAAATTGTTTGCATCCTTCTTCATGTTAATCCACCAATAGAACTCTTTCAAGTCATGATCCATCTTTATTGAACCGGCATGAACAGTGTACCTCGACTCATGAGCCTCAACCAAAATCCTTTCCCATAAGCCATAGACAGCGAGAACGCACAATCTGCCTTGGTATCTTAGGATACCATCACCACCAATCTCAAAAGCGAAGAATTTTTGCTGACCCATATCTTCCTTAATTTGCATCAAAGTAGGATCTAAAACCTACTTCTCCTTTACCTCAGTACAAAGAGAAGACTTTACAACCTCCTAAAAGATCACCCTATCATCCTTTAAATCCAAATACGAACTCAAGGATTCGCCAAATAATGAATATCCTTCACTAAACCTCGCTTCTTCTTATCAACATAAGATAGGCTCCCCATGGATAACCTGCTAGGAGCATCAGCAACCAAATTAGTTTTCCCTAGATGATAGTGGATACTCATATCATAATTCTTGAGTAACTCAAGCGATCTCCTTTGCCTCATTCAACTCTTTCTAGGTGAAAACGTACTGCAAGCTCTTATAATCAGAATATACATATCAACATGAACTCTAAACATGTAATGGCACCAAATCCTTAAAGCAAAAACTACATCCAATAACTCTAAATCATGAGTCATATAATTCTTCTCATTCACCTTTAACAACCTAGAGGTATACACCACCAACCTGCTATGTTGCATTAAAACATAACCTAATCCCATATAGGACGCATCATAATATACAATAAAACCATCAATGTCCTTAAGTAGGGTCAAAATTGGAGTCAAAGTCAACTTATCCTTCAACTTATTAAAGCTACCCTTACAAGCATCAGACCATAAAAATTTCACCTCTTTCTAAGTCAACTTAGTCAATGGAGCAGCAATCAAAGAGAAACTCTCCAAAAACCTCCTATAGTAACTGGCTAAACTAAGAAGCTCTGAATATCAGTTGGAGTTATAGATCTAAGCTACTTCTAAACCACCTCAACCTTTTATGGATCCATCATGGTCCCCTCACTAGAGAAAACGTGACCAAGGAAGGTTACAGCCCTCAACCAGAACTTACAATTTGAAAACTTAACATATAAATATTGATCTATAAGAGTCTACAACACTATACAAAGGTGATTGGCATGATCCTTCTAACTCTTACAATACACAAAGATGTCATCAATAAACACAATGATGAATAAGTCCAGAAACTAATAGAATACCTAGTTCATAAGATCCATAAATATCACTGAGGCATGAGTCAACCCAAAAGACATGACCAAGAACTCATAATGGATATATCAGGTATGAAAAGTAGTCTTAGGGATATCCACCTCCCTAATCTTCAACAGATGATAACTCGATCAAAGATCAATATTAGAAAAGTACTTACCACCATGAAGTTGGTCAAATAGGTATCAATACTAGGAAGAGGATACTTATTCTTCACCGTCACCTTATTCAACTAGAAATAATCTATACATATTCGAAGGAAACCATCCTTCTTGTGCATGAAGAGAACAGGAGTACCCTAAAGAGAAACACTAAGAAAAATAAAACCCTTAACAAGAAAATATTTAAAGCACTCCTTAAGTTCTTTCAACTCAGTCAGAGCCATTCTATAAGGAGGGATAGAGATAGGATGGGTATCCGAAAGAAGATTAATCCCAAAATCTATTTTCCTATCGAAAAGAATAACAGAAAGGTCATCAGAAAAGACCATAGGAAATTCATTAACCACGGGATGGATTATGAAAGAGGACCTTCCAATTTAGAATCTTTAACCCAAACCAAATGATAAATACATCCTTTGGAAACTAACTTTCAGGATCTAAGATAAGAAATGAACCTTCCCTTAGGCACTAGGGAACTCCCTTCCCATTCTATAACAAACTCATTAGGAAATTTGAAAATGAACGTATGGGTATGATAATATAGAGAGGCATAGCATAATTAAAGACAATCTATTCCTAAAATTACATCAAAATCTAACATATCCAACTTTATTAGACCCACTAATATCTCTCTACCATAAATAGATACCACACAACCCCTATAGTCTCTTCTAGCCACAATAGAGTCTCCCACTGGGGTAGACACAGAAAAGGGATCAAGAATACATTCAAGACAAAAACCAAAATGAATATCCATATAAAGGGTCATATAAGAAAGAGTAAGCCCCGAATCAAGCAAGTAATACATATCACGAGAGAAGAGATTTAATGTATTAGTAACAACATTAGGAGATACCTCATATTCCTGATAGATGGCAAGAGCATACAGATGATTTTGGCTAGTTTTGGTACTATAAGTATCACCCTTGGTGCAGGAGTTGAAAAATCAGCAATCAAAACCTTATTAGCCCCAGTAGCGACATCATTGAAAGGGTAGTTCCTCTTAATACGACCCTGCTAGAAACACCTGAAAAACTTCTCCCCTCATTAAAAAAACCATGGTACAACTGCCCACAAAATCTATAAGAAGGATATGATGGGGCCAACTTGGCCCTACTGGCCTGAGATTGGGCAACTTTTTCCTAAAACCCACTGTTGTTCGAGAAGCAACGATCATCAGATGCTTAGGATATAGAGCACAAGCCATAGAATAAGAACAAAAATTTCCCTACTTATTCTTAGACCATTGCATTCTATCTCTACCACTATTCTGGTGACCTCTACCCTGCTCAGAATACCTAAATTTCTTACTTTGTCTATCCCTCATTTCAGCTTGTCTCTTCGTCTTCTCTTTAACCTGTTGTATCTACACCACAAGCCTAAGGATATCCATGTCGTTTATTCAGAAAGCCAACCTTATACTCCAACACCAAGTCCCAATACAATCCTAAAGAAACTTCCCCATTCTAGCCCTCATGTTAGATACTAGCTCAGGAGCATAGCAAGACAACTGATGAAATTTTAGGGCATACTCTTTTATGCTTATTTTTCACTCTTTCAGATTCACAAACTCCT
>JAPEIP010000005.1:67023664-67034423 GCA_026120095.1 Capsicum chinense | reverse complement strand
TTCTCAACATCTTATACATGGAAGGGAAATTCATACAACATGTATATACTTGCATAGCTTCAATATCATGGTCAATCCATATCACAACAACAACGCATATCACTCACATGGAATTCATGGGAAATCGTAAAGCATAGAGCATGGACTTGTCCTTTAAGCACTATTAAATCATGGGACATGAATTCTATCATCTAGGTATATTATCAATCACTTTGCATGCATTCTTTTAGCTTAAGTGTGTTCATGAATTTCACTATATTAAGCCACATAAGGATCATGGGTTTCAACTAACAAACACATATACTTCATGAAATCACCTTTAGATTTCATATTGAAACTTAAACAACAATCATCAACATGTACATGCTCATATCACAACAAGACAGTCACAAAATATTTAAAACATGGTTCTTAAGCTTTATGAATGAAATGGATCCATAGATGAACACTACGCATACCTGACTCAAGATTCTTGATGTTTTTGAACTTGAACGATTTGAAATCCTTTGATTTTTTAAGAAGATTGGGTCTTGTTCTTAGAGATTAAAGTTAGAGAAAAACCTTAGTTTTTATTTGTGAAATAATAATGAGCAAAATAGCTGAATTCGAACTCATCTAGGTATATATAGTCGAGTGGTAAGTGACCAAAATACCTCTGTTAAAATGGCCTGGAAGTAAACTAAATATGGCATGTGACGACCCGACTGACGGTCTATCATTTTGACCGTCATATGTGGACCAGAAATGGGGTTCACTGGATAAGAGTTGATGGCCTGGATGACGGTCCATCAAAACTCTGACGGTCCATCAACTCATCTGTCAATACTTATCCATAACGTCGCCCTAATGTCTTGGTTGTGATGGTCAAAGTGGTGGTCCATCACTTGTTTAGCAGTCCGCCAACTTGGACTTGTACCTGGGCATTTTGGTTAGTTCTGAGTAAAATATCCATAACTTCCTCGTCTGGTGTCGGATTTGGACAAAATTAGTATCATTAGAAAGCTAACTCAATTTCCCACGTGATAGAAAGTAGAAATCTCAAAAATACCATAGGTACAAAAATAGATTTGTATTTCAAAGAAAGTGCTAGCATCCTTGAGATGATTTCTAGCTATACGGGTATTACAATATCTCCCCCTTAAGAACATTCGTCCTCGAATAAGATTGACTAAGAGGGAAAATAATAAATGAACATGAACTAAACATGAGTGAATGAGACATGACTTCATGACTGACATGCTAAATATACATAACTCATGCACATCTAATGCATGGCTAACTGAGTGTTCTGATAAACTGAGTTTCTCATGACGAGAATGCTTAGCTGATGCATGATTTATAACTGAACTGATACATGAATGCATCACTGAGTATGAAATGATAGTAGCTACCACATTTATAATGGGAACATGAATATGAAAGTGAATAAGCTTAAGGCAAACTATTACCTTGAGCTTGATCTGAATCGGCGGAGAAAAGGTAAGGATACTTAGTATACATATCTGCTTCTGCTTCCTAAGCAACTCCCTCGACGGACTAATTTTACCAAAGAACCTTAACTAGAGGGACCTCTTTGTTCCTCAATCGATGAGTCTGATAGTCTAAGATTTCTACTGGAATCTCTTCATAAGAGAGACTGTTCTGAACATTAACGCTCTGAATAGGGACTACAACTGCTAGGTCACCTATGCACTTCTTGAACAAGGATACATGGAAGATCGGATGAACTGAAGCTAAATCTGAAGTCAATTCGAGCTCATAAGCTACCTTGCCTAAACGACTGAGAATCCTGAAGGGGCTGACATAGCGGGGATGGATTTTTCCTTTCTTGCTGAACCTCTTCACTCCATTCATGGGAGAGATTTTGATATAGACATAGTTATTGACCTCGAACTCGAGATCCTTTCTATGATATCAGCATAAAACTTTTGTTGGCTCTGAGCAGCCTAGAGTCTCTCTCTGGTCAACTGAACTTTCTCTAAGGCATCAAAAACTAAGTCAGGACCTATGACTAAGGCCTCACTAACTTTAAACCAACCAATTGTAGATATACACCTCTTTCCATAGACAGTTTTGAATGGAGCCATTTTAATACTGGAATGATAGCTATTGTTTTATGCAAACTCAATCAAAGGCAAGTGGTCATCCCAACTTCCTTTGAAATCAATTGAACACACCCTTAGCATATCTTCAAGAGTCTGAATGGTCCTTTTTATTTGACCATCTATCTGAGGATGAAAGGTTGTACTAAGATGGACTTGGGTACCAAGACCCTTTTAGAATGCTTTCCAAAAGTAAGAGGTGAACTAGGTACCTCTGTCTGAAATAATAGATAATGGAACACTGTGTAATATGACCAACTCCCTAATATAGAGTTTGGCGTAATCCTCAACTGAATAAGAGGTATGTACTGGAAGAAAATAAGTTGACTTGGTCATCCTGTCTACAATAACCCAAACTGAATCGTGCTGATGATGAGTTCGAGGCAAACCCGTCACGAAGTCCATGTTCACTTCTTCCCACTTCCAAGTAGGAATGGTGAACTCCTGCATGGGTCTACGAGGCTTCTAATGCTCTATCTTAACTTGCTAACATGTAGAGCACTTAACCACAAACTCTATAACATCTCTCTTCATCCTACTCCACCAATAGATTTCCCACAGGTCGTGGTACATCTTAGTGGCCCCTGGATAGTGCTTCTGCAAGAATCCACTGCTTTAAGTCATCTACACTTAGAACGCACAGACGACCCTGACAATGAAGAACCCCATCTCCTCCTTGGGAGAAAACCTCTACTCTCTAATTTTGAACTGACTCTTTTAGCTTGACAAGGCTAGGATCCCTATCTTGCTTTTCTTCACCTCAGAAACTAGAGATGACTCTGAACTACTCCGAACACATACACCATCCTTCGAATAATCGACTAAGTGAACACCTAGTCTGGAGAGCTGATAGATTTTCTGAGCTATCTTCTTCTTGTTGTCCTAGGCGTGAGAAACACTATCCATGGAGAGTAGTCTACTGAGAGTGTCGGCCATAACATTGGCCTTGCCTGGATGGTAAAGGACACTCATGTCATAATCTTTTAAAAGCTCTAACCACCTTCTCTGACGAAGATTGAGATCTTTCTGAGAAAAGACATACTGGAGACTCTTATGATCCGTGAAGACATCTACATGAACTCCTTATAGATAATGTCTCCAAATCTTTAAGGCAAATACTACGGCTGTTAACTCAAGATCATGAGTGGGATAATTTTTCTCATAGGGCTTTAAATGTCTGGAGGCATAGTCTATGACCTTACCATGCTGCATGAGGACACAACCTAAACCCACTCTGGATGCATCATAATATACCACTAACCCATCTGAACCATTTGGAAGAGCTAGAACTAGAGCTGAGGTGATTCGAGTCTTCAACTCTTGAAAACTCTTCTCACAAGGATCTGACCACTGAAACTTGACCTTCTTCTGAGTCAATCTAGACATGGGGAATGCAATAGAAGAAAATCCCTCGACAAACCATCTGTAATAGCCAGCCAATCTCAAGAAACTCCTGATATTTAATAGAGAGATAAGGCGAGACCAGTTTCTTATCGCTTCAGTCTTTTGAGGATTTACTTTAATGCCATCACCAGAAATAATATGGCCAAGGAATGCTACTTATCTTATCCAAAACTCGCACTTACTGAATTTGGCGAATAACTGGTGATCTCTAAGAGTCTGAAGAACAATCCTGAGATGGTCTGAATGATCATGCTCTCTGCGGGAATAGACCAGGATATCATCTATGAAGACTATGACAAACATGTCCAAGTATTGCTTGAACACATGGTTCATCAAGTCCATGAAAGCAGTTGGGGTATTGGTAAGACCAAAGGACATAACTAGAAACTCGAAGTGACCATATCGAGTATGGAAAATTGTCTTTGAGATGTTACATTCTCTAACTCTGAGCTAATGGTAGCCTGATCTGAGGTCTATTTTGGAGAAATAACTGGCTCCCTGAAGTTGGTCAAATAATTCATCTATTCTGGGAAGAGGATACTTGTTCTTGACCATAACTTTATTGAGCTGATAATAATCAATACACATCCTGAGAGAACCGTCTTTCTTGCACACGAATAAGGCTAGTGTACCCCATGGGGATACACTAGGCCTGATGAATCCCTTATCTAAGAGATTTTTCAACTGATCTTTCAATTCTTTGAGTTTTGTTGGTGCCATTCTGTATGGCAGAATAGAAATAATTTACGTATCTGGAAGAAGATCAATACCGAAGTCTATTTTCCTTTTGGGAGAAATGCCTGGAAGATCTTCGGGAAACACGTCTGAATACTCATTTACAACTGGGATTGATTCAAGACTAGGAGATTCAGAACTTAAATCTTTAATATACATGAGATGATACACATACCCCTTAGAAATCATTTTCCTTACCCGTAGGTAAGAAACAAGCTGACTCCTGAAAGATAAAGTAGTACCCTTCCACTCTAGGATGAGCTCATTCGGGAACTAAACCTAAACTACCCTGGTTCTGCAGTTAACTGTGGCATAGCAGGAATGAAGCTAATCCATACCGAGAATGACATTAAAATCTGTCATCTCTAACTCAACTAAATCTTCTGACGTGGCTTTCTGAAATATCATAATCGGGAAGTGCCTATATACCTACCGAGCTATGATGGTTTTACCCACTGGGGTAAAGAATGAAAAGGGCTCTACTAAAATTTTAGGACTGATTTCGAAATCGCCTACTATATAAGGAGTAACAAAAGACAAGGATGCTCCTGGATCTAGCAAAACATAAACATGTACATGAAAAATCTATAATGTACCAATAACAATATCAGGAGAATTTTCCTGATCCTGTCGAGTCTGAAGAGCATAGAGTCTATTTGGGCATTGCCCACTAGTAGCACTAGAAGCGACACTTTGCTGATTTAGGCAATCGAACTGGGCTGTGGAGTGATTTTGCTGACCCTGTAGACCTAACTGTGAACACTCTCTAATCCTATGTCCTGTCTTGCCACAACCGAAACAAATATCGCTACCAACTCTAGAGATACCCTTGTGGTTCTTACCATAAGTCTAACACAAGAGATTAGTTCAGGAACTACTGACACTGCCCTGAGACTTAGAGCCTGGTGCTCAATTTTTGTTGCCGTCTCTGAATTTCGAAACTGGGGCATTAATGGAGGAAGGAGCTGGAATTGCTAGCTTAGGAAGAAACTGTGAATGGTTTCCTCTTTCTGATTTTGGTTGAGCAAAACTAAAACTGCCTAACCTTGCTCTCTTGTTCTGCCTCTCCTTAGTCCTAATCTTCTGCTCCTCTATTTTTTGAGTAGGACTCATGAACTTGGCTAAAGTCATATCACTGTTCAGCATCACAAACCTATACTCATTTACCACGTTATCATTCACCCCTGATATGAAATTTCTCATCTTAGCCCTGTTGTCCGCAACCACATGAGGGGCATATCTAGCTAGATAAGTAAATCTAAGAGAATACTCCTTAACCATCATATTTCTCTGCCTGAGGTTGATAAACTCTAGAACTTTTGCCTCCCTCAACTCTTGGGGAAAGAATCTATCTAAGAAAGTCGTAACAAATTCCTCCCACTCTATAGGACCTGCATCCTCTAACCTTTTGGACTTCTACTATTTGTACCAAGTGTGAGCAATATTCTGTAACTGGTATGCGGCTAACTCAGCACTCTGACAAGAAGTAACTCCCATGATGTCTATGACCTTCTAGACTTAGTCAATGAATTCCTGAGGGTCTTCATCAGACTTAGACCCAAAGAAAGATGGAGGGTTCATTTGGATGAAGTCCCAAATCCTAGCTGTGGCTGAGTTGGCCACTGGATTGGCCAGAATAACTGGTGGCCATTCATTTTGGGCAGCCACAGACTGATCAAGGATGGTGAATGTGGCCCTAAACTCTTCATGAGAAATATACTTGCCCAAAGTATCTTCGGGCTGAGGAGCTGGCTGGTTTCTTCTTTTTGGAGGCATATTCTAAAATAAGAGAAGAATGGATTAGACTGAGAGTTTAACTTGAGATTATCTCACTAGCACGATATGGATACCAAAAGAAGAGAACCTGTTCCTAAAACATCTTATAGCCTCTTGCACATAAATGTGGCGTGTAACACACCCATGCACAAGACTCTACTAGATGCAGCTTTCAGACTTCCTAGGACTCTATTGAACCTTAGGCTCTGATACCAAGTTTGTAACGCTCCAATTTTATGAACCGGAGTGCTACACGATGCTTATGACCCCGAAGGACCACAAGCTAACCCATGACTGATATCTGTACCTATACACTACAATATATGATGTAATAATGCATAAAACATGAACAATAGGCCATAAGCTTCAACTGCATAGAATATCTAACAAATCATAACATCCATATGGGGTAACGAATACCCAAAATAACTAAAATCCAAATCAAATCTGAGCTAAATCTGAAAGCCTCTAAATACTATCTGAATAAGGAGTTGAAGGAACATGTCTCCAACTAACTTTATCTAGCAAAACTGAACTGAAATAATAAATGAAATAAAAAATATCATCCTCGAATGGATGAGGACTCACTGCAACTTTGCGACTGGAATACTACTGCTACTGTTAATCTGGAGCTCATATCTGTGAACCTATGGTGTAACGTGAAACAAAGCACCATAACAAAAATGCGTCAGTATAACTGGGAGTACTGAGTATACGTGTGAGGTAGGCTAAATGCAAAAGGGTTTACATGCATGAATGATGCTAACTAACTGACTGATATGAATGTAAAAGTGTAAACATGCATATATAGTAACCGAGATCGTCATTACGTGATATCTAGATCTAGACACTAATACATGATCTACTGCTATCTAGCATGACAAATACTGAAATTCCGATAACATAGATAACTATGTCTGACAGTCCTGAATTTAATAGAACTATCTATGTTTCGTTCTATAACTGAATTGACTGTATCTAACAGTCCTAATATACTAAAATCTGAAGAACTATCTGAGTTCTTTTACTGAGACTGGGATTGAAACTGTGGGAGGTAGTTATTTGACCGACATGCCCCAATAATGCATATAGCTAAGTTGGGATCGGATCTCTACCCCGACTGGAAGGGTGTCAATATCGCACCACTCGTAAGGATAGTTGTGAGTGACCCTTAGCTGATAGGTACTAAAAATGAGAATAGTGAGAACCCTAAACTGACGAATTAAGCCACCTCATCAACACTAATCTGACAAGTTAAGATGTCTCAACCTACGCTGGCTACGTAGTTCTAGAACACAAGGATAATTACTAAGAATCACACCCTAAACTAACAGGTGAGTTCCCATCCTTGGTTTTACTCGGCGCTAACTTCTACTCCCATCTGAAGAGAATGAACGTGATTTAACTAACAGTACATGGATTGAGTAACTAAATTCTGTTAACTGATGGATTAGTGCTACTATTTGAAATTAACTGAGATCATGAGATTTTGGAGGTTTCCTGAGTCATATGCCCGACTGAGTTCTATAGATCATGGCTTAAATGAGATTATCGTGATAAAATGACATGGATCTAGGTACACAGCTATATTTTTTAGGTACAAGTACCCTCAGGACTCAATGGAAGGAAACTGACACACATGACTAACTTGATCTTAAGAGTAGAGTCCACAATTTACCATATCATGAGTAGGGGATTTCACACTAAGCATAGTTCTCAACATCCTATACATGGAAGGAAAATTCATACAATATGTATATACTTGCATAGCTTCAATATCATGGTCAATCCATATCACAACAATAACGCATATCACTCACATGAAATTCATGAGAAATCGTAAAGCATAGAGCATGGACTTGTCATTTAAGTACTATTAAATCATGGGACATGAATTCTATCATCTAGGCATATTATCAAACACTTTGCATGCATTCTTTTAGCTTAAGTGTGTTTATGAATTTCACTATATTAAGCCATATAAGGATCATGGGTTTCAACTAACAAACACATATACTTTATGAAATCACCTTTAGATATCATCTTGAAACTTAAACAACAATCATCAACATGTACATGCTCATATCACAACAAGATAATTACAAAATATTTAAAACATGGTTCTTGAGCTCTATGAATAAAATGGATCCATAGATGAACACTACGCATACCTGACTCAAGGTTCTTGATGTTTTTAAACTTGAAGGATTTGAAATCCTTTGATTTTTTAAGAAGATTGGGTCTTATTCTTAGAGATTAAAGTTAGAGAGAAATAAAGTTAGAGAGAAACCCTAGTTTTTGTTCGTGAAATAATAATGAGCAAAATGGTTGAATTCAAACTCATCTTGGTATATATAGGTGAGTGGTAAATGACCAAAATACCCTTGTTAAAATGGCCTGGAAGTAAACTGAACATGGCGTGTGACGACTCGACTGACGGTTCATCAGTAACTTGATGGTCCGTCATTTTGATCGTCATACGTGGACCAGAAATGGGGTTCAGTGGATAAGAGTTGACGGCCTGGATGATGGTCCATCAAAAATCTGACGGTCTGTCAACTCGTCCATCAATCCTTATCTAGAACATGGCCCTACTGCCTTGGCTGTGACTGTCAAAGTGGCAGTCCGTCACTTGTTTGGTGGTCTGTCAACTTGGACGTCACACCTAGGTGTTTCGATCAGTTCTGAGTAAAACATCCATAACTTCCTCGTCTGGTGTCGGATTTGGACAAAATTGGTATCGTTAGAAAGTTAACTCAATTCCCACATGATAGAAAGTATAAATCTCAAAAATGCCATGGGTACAAAAATAGATTTGTATTTCAAAGCAAGTACTAGCATCCTTGAGATGATTTCTAGCTAGGAATAAGAACGGGTATTACAACGACATAGGCAATCCACCTGGTGAGAAGATTGGTGGAGCAGTATAAGGAAAGAAAGATGGATTTATATATGGGGTTCATTAACCTTGAAAAGACATGTGACAAAGTTCCTAGGGAGGTTTTTTAGAGATGCTTGGAGGTGAGGGGGGTCCCTGTGGCATACATCACAGCTATTAAGGACATGTATGATGGAGAAAAGACTCGGGTAAGGACGACAGGAGGTGACTCAGAGCATTTTTCGATCGAAATAGGGTTGTATATGGAATGTAAGTTTAGTGACTTGAAGTAAGAGGCTGAAGTGGTGGTGAGGTTAGATTCCCAGGTTGTGTGTAAGAGAGAAAGTTTCAATTATCTTGGGTCTATAATTCAGGAGATTGATGAGATTGATGAGGATATATCTAATTGTATTGGAGCAGGTTGGATGAAATGGAGGCTCGCCTCGGGAGTGTTGTGTGATAAGAAGGTGTTCTTAAAGCTTAAAGGCAAGTTCTACAGAGTAGCAGTCCGTCCAGCTATGCTGTATGGTGCAGAGTGTTGGCCAGTCAAGAATTCCTACATTCAAAAATTGAAGGTCGCGAAAATGAGAATGTTCCATTAGATGTGTGGAATTACTAGAAAGGAAAGAGTTAGGAATGAGATCATTCGGGAGAAGGTGGGAGTGGTTTCGATGGAAGACAAGATGCGGGAAGGAAGGCTGAGATGGTTTGGGCATGTGATGAGGAGGAGCACGGATACCCCAGTTCGTAAGTGTGAGAGGCTAGCTTTGGATGGTTTCAGGAGGAGTAAAGGTAGGTCAAAGAAGTACTGGAGAGAGGTGATTAGACACGACTTGGAGCTATTACAGTTTACTTAGGACATAACCTTAGATAGGAAGGTGTGGAGGTCGTGGATAAGGGTAGAGGCCTAGTACGTGTGTGGGTTATAACTAGTAGTTAGGGAGCTCTGGTATCACCGGGTTAGTAATCCTAGAACTGTGAACTTTGGTAGGAGCCGCTAGTGTATGCGATTGCTAGGTGGGTGTCCTTTTCTTACTCCTTATTTCCTACTTTTTATTTTCGTATTGCTCATTTTTTTGTGTCTCTCTTATTTCTATATTTTACTATTTCTTATTTATTATTTCGGTTATGTCACTCTTTCGGTTTCATATATTACTATGACCTTGAAAATTTTTCTTTATCTTGAGCCAGGGGTCTATCAGAAACAGCCTCTCTACTTCTTCGGAGGTAGCGGTATGGATTGCGTATATTTAACCCCCCCCCCCCAGACCCCATTTGGTGGGAATACACTGGGTTTATTGTTGTTGTATTTGCTCCTAAACTTTAATAGCGAGGGCATATTTGGACCAAACTTATAACGAAGGGCATATTTAGACCTTTTCGCAAAGTTTATATATATATATATATTATAAAGAAGAGGACCAAGTGGCAAGCGGCTAAGAGGCACGTGTCAGCTGTTAGGACAAATCTAATAGTATTGTAATAAGATTTTTATAATTATTTGAATTTGAAAATACATTATACTTTTAAAAAAAATATTATTAATCTGCAATTTATTAAAACTGTGAAGACCCTTAGAAAAGTGATTCAAACTTTTTGCCCTTCACTAAAAATCTCCGCAATAGACAAAACTATTTTTTCACTTTTTTCTTAAATTATTATTAATATATAGAAAGAATTTTAAATTCATTAAATTTGTTTTTCTTATATGAATTTTGCTAGGATTAGAATTCTTACCATATATTTTAGGACTCCTTACCATATATTTTAGAACTCCTTAATTATTAATGTTACTCTTATACACAACCAAAACCAACTCAAATTAAAATTTCACTCAAACCAAGTAAAATTTGATTTTTAAAAA
>JAPEIP010000005.1:67007846-67017924 GCA_026120095.1 Capsicum chinense | reverse complement strand
ATAAAATACACATATTTCATTTTTTAAGTATAAGTAAATATATAGTTTTTAAATTTTATGTAGAAATCTTTTATACTCATTAATTGTTGTTGTTTAAACCAATTTTAGTTGTTCGTTAAGTTTAGAGAATTGAAAAAAGTGACTGCATTTATTAATTTATTTTGGAGGGAAACTTATTTAGGAAAGCATGGTAAAAACTAAAATAAGGTTATAGAAGTCTTTTCACAGTTGTGGCCAAATTGGCCCAAATAATTGTGGCCAATTAGCACTATCCTTTTTAAAAAATTAAATCTCAATATATCTTATGATTGAAGAGACAAATTTTCTATTTCGAGGTAAGTTTTCTAAACTTTAAGTATGTTCTTGAAGTTTACAATAATAAATTATCATATATTACTTATAGACAATTGCTAATTGAAATCTTTTTGGGTGAAATATTGATAGTAACTTTAATTGAAGAGACAAATTTACTTGTGATTGAGGTAAGTTTCTAAAATTTTAGTAGGTTTTTCATGTTTACAAAAATAAATTATCAAGTACTTTAATAGACAATTACTAATTGAGAAGTTTTCTTTTGTGATTTCAGTATGTTCTTAAAGTTTAAAATAATAAATTATCATATATTCTTGATAGATAAATGTTAATTGATAATGTGATTTTTGATCATAATAAATCATATTTTTTAATAATAATTTATTATTTTGGATAGATTTTGTACATCGTTACATTTCACCACAAGAAATTGATCAGTCATTCTAATCCTTTATGAATTTTCGCTTAAATTAAAATTTAATTATATGTAGCTATTTCAATTATGAATAAACTATTTAATAATAGGTAAAAATGATTGTCCTTTTTGGCGGGATACAAACCATATCATTTAAATAGATATAATGCTACTTGCTAAATAATTTTAATTTTCATATATAGTTTTATTGATTGACGAGAAACACACGTGAATTAACGCTCTGCAATAGAAGAAATCATCTTTTTACCTTTTTTATTCAATTATTATATTATTAAATTGAGGACCCCTAAAATATATGGAAAGAACCCTGATAAACTAAATAATGGAAAAAAAATTCAGAATCCTAAACTACTTAAAAACATATGAATTCTAAAATATATATGAATCCTAAAATATATGGAAAGAAATTAAGAGTCCTAAAATATTTGTAAAGAATTACATTTTATTTTAATTAAATATATGAGCTTGACATATACATTCCAACTCTTGGATCCAAATGATCTTTTACCTTTTTACGTTTTTTCTTCTTCTTACTATGAGCTTTTTTCTATGGGGTTTTAAGCTTATGTTAGATACTTTTTTTTTGTTGCTGTTTACATTTACCTTTAAAATAAATTTTTATTCTTCCGTTGTTGGTTTAAATTAAGCTTAACAAAATTGAATATTCTTTAACTTTTAAGATGTTTTTTTTTCATAATCTTGAATTATTCCGTCCTTAAATAAATCATTATTGATTGATTATTTAATATGTTTGTGCAGATGAAGAAAGATTTGTGTAAAACGTGCGAACGAGACTTCATGCCGATTACGAATGAATTTAAGGTATTCTTTTCCTGTTCTAAATTTTATTTCTTATTCATGTTAGTTATATTTCTTATTAAGGCATAATTAAAGTTAATACTCTTTTGTCAGAATCATACTTCATAAAAAACCTAATAAGAGAAAAATAAAGTGAAAATTGTGATTTGTCATTATAACAAACAAATCATAGTGTCTAGCAAGTATCAAATAAAGTCATTAGTTGGCTAGAAGATAAAATAAAATTGGGATTAGAGATTTCATGAGTTAGCAAACTAAATTTATAACCTATTTCATTCTTCCATCAGGTTGTTAGAGATGAACATCAGGGATAATTTGCATAACTCGATTTATGTTTTTGTGTCGTCATCAAGACTCTAAATTATATTTTTTCTTTCAAAGTGTGATATTAAATAATTGATATTTCAACGTATTATTTTTTTTAATTTTTTGTTCAGATATTTGTTTCATAATTTATAATTATCAATCTTGGATGAGACGACACATGACATGGAATATGATTTTACTTGCCTTGACGTGAGTGTTATGGATAGGGAGAAATGAAAGATCTTTAGAAGGGTAGACTTTTCTCTATCAAGAAATTAGCCTAAAGTGACTTTAAATGAATTTGATTCATAATAGTGGAATTTTTTAAGGCGGATAAAGTATATTGTTCGATATTAATAATAGTAATTTATTTTTTTATACACTTATTATTATCGTTATACACACGTACAAAGCACGTACACTTGACTAGTTATATTAAAGTGTGAAGGATCTTTAAAAAGTAACTTAAATGTTTTGTACTTTATTAAAAATCTTCGCAATAAACAAAATCGTCTAATTTTAAATAATCAAAGGTTACACGTGCGAAGCACATGCGATTTTACTAGTTAGTTCAAAAATAGAAACCCACAATGAAAGAGTTCTAAATAAACTCTTATATTTCATAAACTTATCTATATCAAATCTATAATATATTAAAAGTATGAAGACCCTTTGAAAAGTGATTTGAAATTTTTACCCTTCATTAAAATATATTGCAATAGACAAAATTGTCTTCTCACATTTTTCATTCAATTACTATTTTATTAAATTAAGGACTCCTAAAATAATGGAAAAGCTCATGATAAAATAAATATAGAAAAAATAAAGAGTCCTAAAATACATAAAATATATGAATCCTAAAATATATGGGTCTTAAAATATTCAACTCAACATGTGTATTATTGTTAATATTGGTTACAATATAAGAAGTAGGTTTAAAAATTGCAGAGCAAATAAAAGTTCTGGAGTCGTCTCGTCTATAATCCCGATGGGCATGAGACTGGATTTCTCCAGAAGTAAGCTCTAATCTTCATATGGTTCTTATGCAATTTCAGAGTGCATCTCTTAAAAGATAATCTCAAGAAAGCTACTAATCAAAAGAAAGTTGTCTTACGGAAATAAAGAAATTATTTTTGGAAGATTTTGACTTAGGTAAAATTTAGTTCACACAGGTTTATCTTAAAATAAAATTGTTTATAATGATAGAAATTTTTTTGTACATTCTATTCAAGGAGAGAACATAGAGATAGCGAGGTTCTTTCTGAACATGGAGGACTTTCAACCAACTAATATTGTGTACAAATATTTCTTTATTTAAGGACTCTTTATATATGTATAAGGAGAAAAAACCAGCATCACCATTATACTTTGGGTATGCTTTTTCAATCTCTCGCACTTTTTTTTTCATCGAAGTTCGGTTTCTCACACTTTTTTTGTGGTTATTTGAGGAAAGGTCTAAAAGCATTAATGATTGCTCTAACAATAATAACAGAGATAGAGCATCATCATCCTCAAGTTTCACCCGGGTCCTCTAGGTGGGCTTTTGGAATCAGATGAGATGTTTGATTTCATCGTCATAGATAGTAATGACACTGTTTTTGGGACCTTAAGTGAAAGAATGAATCCCACATCAACTACATCTAGTTTCATGTGTTATTCAACTTTACTAATCTCACATCAAATAGTACTACCTCTAAGTTAAGAGTTTCATTATACCACGTCAATGAACAAAAGAAACATGGAGACATGAGGAGACGATAGTTTTCTTTTCACTTAATATCATATTTTAATTTAATTATATCTGTACAGGTTATTGATAATTTTTGTATGCATGTAGGGATGCTTGAATATTGAAGGAAGATATGTTGATTTAAAGATTAAAGTGTAAAGGGACGCTAGCTGGAATATGCTCTAAACAAGTTAGTAGGACTATATACAATGTTGTCAATATCTTTCTTTCCTTGATAATATGTTTGTGCGCGCTTTTTATATTTAAGATTGTTTTGATTAAACAAGATTTGTTTATTTATTACAATAGGATGAGATTATGGTTGACTTTAATTTGTGGCATTAATCAAATAGCAACGGTCAATCTAGAATTTAAACTCTATGGACTCAATCTTTAAGGTTCTTCGCACTGAATTCATTATTACTTTTTAAAATTATATGTTCAAACCTATTTTAATAGATTTTTAGAAGATAAATTTATGCTCTACATCAAAAATAATTAATCACTCTTTATCCTTGCCTTGATTAAAAGTCTCTGCTTCTCTGTTGTCTGTATAATTGCATGTAAAGAATATGTGAATTCAGAGAGAGCTAGGAAAGCTATAATTTATGAATAACTTTTGTGTTTGGCCTGGAAATATACTTAAGTTGATGGATACTATTGAGAAAAATATTTATAGAGCGAAGAATTGTATAGAATATCTTATATATTTTAGTGGATATTTAGTTCTATGGCCCCAAAAAAGTTCATGTTTGTATAATATCCTTCTTTTAACGGATTACTGGATAATGATAGGACGAATGTGCAACTTAAAACTTAAACATCTCTGGCCCTTCTTCCTTTTTCTTTTCAAATACATAGTATTGGATGCAGGAATCTATAGAAACATCTAAGAAATAAAAAAATCAAGTAATCATATTTTATTAAACATATATACTCTTTATATTAAGATAATTTGATAATTTGCCATCATGAGTATGAACAGACCGTAGGTGCATGTCAATGTCATAAATTTGAATAGACCATTAGTGCATGCCACAAAATTTGAATTCACAAAGAATAAAGAGATACCATCTCTTAAACAGTGCCCCTAAGTTAAACTTTAAAAATCAAATTATATAATTTTGATGAGGGTATTAGATTGATCAAAGAAGGGTTTTGACAGAATAAAATTTTCATTGTCCAATATAATTTGGATGATCAAAGCTAGTTAAATGCATTGCTTGGTGGTCGTGATTGGATTCGTCTAGGGAGTAGTGTTATCATAACAATCGATACAAGAATTTTTGTGAAGAAATTACAAATGAATGAATATGAAGCCATTAATTGGATCACAAAAGCTCCTTACCACTCTTCACTTTATGTGCTTTCAAAAATGCATGACCCTCTAAAAACTATAGTTGAAGTTTTGGGCACTTATTTGTCTGTAAAGAAGATCGAGGAAAGGAAAAGTGGCTTGGAGAAATAAAAGACAATTTCTTCCAATGATATTCATATGATAATATTAAGGATCCTTTTATCCATGAAAATCAAATTCATATTTACTTTATTTGGTACTTTTGAAGTTGAAAATAGAGTTGAATTGTGTTTGACCATAATATTGTCAATATTTTAGACTTTGTTACTGGTCATAAAAAAATCAAGTTCTTTTGTTGCTTAAGATGCCTATGAAGTTAATTTGTGAGCAAAAGATATCCAAAATCATCGGAGGAAATGATATTTGTACAATGCATACTTTTTATCTCAATAATAATTTTGTTTGATATATTGCTTTGTATTGAATATTTACTTAGTAGTTATTTCACATGTATAATTAATATTTATCTTCTTACATATATTCTAACCTAAGTTATGAATGTTTGAAGATATTAACCTTTCTCAATTCTCTTCCTTTATTAGTATATTCATAATTCATTCTTATCCTATATTATATATATCTCACGTGCAGTGCTAATAGTCAAAGCGACAAAAAAATCAAATCAATAAATCATTTATAAAAGATCAAGTGAAACACAATAGACAATAACATATTTGAAAAGCAACACTTAATTATGTCCTTTAAATAATTATATCATTTAATTTAATGTCGATCGCGATGTTTTAATAATTTTATTCCATTTACATAAATTTTATTATTTGACACGAAACGCACATGCAAAGCACGTATACTAAACTAGTATAATGATAAATATATTATTATTATTATTGATAAATATAAATAATATATATTTGTGGTGTGTATCTAAAATTTATCCTTACTTGCGATTATTTTAAAATTTAAATATAAATTAAAATTTAATAATCAAATGCAACATATATATCTACTTGAAATACCTTTATCTAAGTTGTCAATTTATTTTTATAAAAACAATTAACAAACAAACAAAAGAAATTAAAGAAAGAAAGGAAAGAACAACAACAATAGCAAACCCAGTATATTCCCACCTAGTGGGGTCTGGGGAGGGTAAAATGTACGTAATCCATACCACTACCTCTGGGGAAGTAGAGAGGCTGTTTTCGATAGACCCCCAGCTCAAGACAAACGGACAAAGGACAAAAACATCAAAAGTGTGCAACTGGAATAAAATAACACAACAATAAAGTACACAAACAGATAATGGACCCCCCTCCCCCACCCCTAGACCTACCAACCAAGCTATGCCAAACCCTCCTAAATACAGACTACGACTCGACTACCCACCTTAGCCCTCTACCCTAATGCTTTTCCTCCATACTTTTCTATCAAGGGTCATGTCCTCAGAAAGCTGTAACTGCTCCATGTCACGTCTAATTACTTCTCTCCAGTACTTCTTCGGTCTACCCCTCCCTCGCTTAAAACCATCCAAGGCCAACCTCTCATACCTATGAACAGGGGCATCAGTGCCCCTTCTCATCACATGATCAAACAATGTCAACCTCACTTCCTGTATCTTATCTTCCACCGACGCCACTCCCACCTTCTCCCGAATAATTTCATTTATAACCCTGTCAGCCCTCGTGAATCCACATATCCAATGCAACATCCTCATTTCCGCCACCTTTAAATTTTGGACGTGAGAGTTCTTAATAGGCTAACACTCCGCCCCATATAACATAGCCGTCCGGATCGCAGCTTTATAGAATTTTTCTTTGAGCTTGAGGGGCACCTTCTTATTGCATAAAATCCCCGAAGCAAACCTTCATTTCATCCAACCTTCCCCAATACGGTAAGAGACATCCACATCAATCTCTCCATCCCCCTGAATCATAGACCCAAGATACCTAAAATTATCCCACTTACAAACCACCTGTGAATCCATCTTCACTACCTTCTCTTCCTTTCGCCTCGAGTCACTAAACTTTCACTCCAAGTACTCTGTCTTGGTCCTACTCAATCTGAATCCTTTAGATTCCAGGGTTTGTCTCCAAATCTCCAACTTATCATTAACACCTCGACGCGACTCATCAATCAATACTACATCATCTGCAAAAAGCATGCACCAAGGCACCTCTTCTTAAATACTCCGCATTAACACATCCATCACCAAGATGAATAAAAATGGACTAAGAGTCGATCTTTGGTGCAACCCTGTCAAAATTGAGAAATGTTCAGAATCTCCTCTCACCGTCCTTACTCAAGTCTTCACTCCCTCATACATGTCCTTAATCGATTGTATATACGCCACTGGTACCCCCTTTGCCTCCAAGCATTTCCAAAGAACCTCTTTAGGGACTTTGTCATACGCTTTTTCTAAGTTGATAAACACCATGCGGAGATCCCTCTTCCTCTCTTGATATTGCTATACCAACCTTCGTACAAGGTAAATTGCCTCCATCGTTGAGCGACCACGCATAAATCCAAATTGATTCTCCAAAATAGACACTACCTTTCTCAACCTCTAATCCACCACCCTCTCCTAAATCTTTATCATGTACTCAACAACTTAATACCACGGTAGTTGTTGCAACTCTGAATGTCACCCTTGTTCTTATATAAAGGAATCATTGTGCTCCATCTCCAAGCCTCGAGCATCTTAGCGGACTTGAAAATATTGTTAAATAAATTAGTGAGCTACCTTAACCCTGCCCCACTCGTAAACTTTGAAAAGTCCACCGGAATCTCATTGGGACCCGTCGCCCTGCCCCTTCGCATCTTGCGAATAGCCTCACATACCTCATCTACCCTAAAACGCCGACAAAAACTGAAATCGCGAGATTCCTCAGTGTGCTCTAACTCTCCTAACACAATGTCTCTGTCCCCCTCGTCATTCAAGAGCTTATGAAAATACAATTGCCACTTCCTTTTAATAAGCACGTCCTCCACAAATGCTCTGTCATTCTCTCTCTTAATATACTTCACTTGGTCCAGATCCCGACCCTTATGCTCCTTAGCTTTAGAAAGCCTAAACAACCTTCTTTCCCTATCTCTCTCCTCTAATCCTAAATATAATCTCTCAAAAATTACTATCTCAGCCGCTGTAATTGCTAACTTAGCCTCCTTTCTAGCTAACTTATACTCCTCCCCATTCACCTGCTTCTCCTCTTTATCCTTACTCTCAACCAACTTGGTGTAAGCCGTCTTTTTCCTCCCCACCTTATTCTTGATTTTTTCATTCCACTACCAATCCCCCCGATGCCGGCCAGACACGCCCATTGAGACACCCAAAACCTCTTTAGCCGCCTCTTTGATGCACCCGCAGCCCTATCCCACATACTATCCACACCCTCTACACTCCCACACCCCCATCCCCTCCAACCTTACCCCTATCTCCAAAGCACTGACCGGAGTCAGGCTACTCCACCTAACTCTAAGCCTACCCTCCCCACCCCTACTCTTTTTAGCCTCTTAATAACCAAGTCCATCACCAGAAGTCTATGCAGGGTTGTAAGGTTCTCACTAGGGATGACCTTACAGTCCTTACATAGAGATTTATCCCCTCTTTTAAGCAGCAAAAAATCAATCTGAGTCTTGGCCAACCTACTAGAAAAAGTAACCAGATGCTCCTCCTTCTTCGAAAAGCAGGAATCCACAACCACCAACCCAAAGGCCCTCGCAAAATCCAAAAGAGAAGCTCCCTCATCATTCCTATCCCCAAAACTAAAGCCTCTATGCACATCATCATAACCAGCCAGCAAAGGCCCGATATGCCCATTGAAGTTCCCTCCTATGATGATCTTCTTCGAGCTAGGAACGCCTTACACCACCTCATCCAAAACCTCCTAAAATTTCCTCTTCTCCTCCTCGCCCAGGCCTACTTGCGGAGCATAAGCTCTACAGACTCTTAGCGCAAATCCCCCAATGACCAACTTAATAGTCATCACCCTATCACTAACCCTATTCACCTATACTACCTACCCCCTAAGCTCTTCGTCTACTAAGATACCTACTCCATTCTTACGTCTCTCACTACCTGAGAACCACAACTTATACCCATTCATATCCCTAGCCTTATAACTTACCCATTTGGTCTCCTAGACACACACAATGTTAATCCTTCTCTTTCTAAGAATCTTTACCAGCTTAATCGACCCTGCAGGGTCCCTATATTCCATGATCCTATCGTTAACCTATCATCTCTCAACTTCCCTCCCCTATTACCTCGCTTATCGCCTCTTAAAGTCAACCCAACACCTGGCCCTAACCTTACCTTCGCCCCTCCAGGAAATAACCCTATTCCACCATTAACCACCCCAGTCACTACTCAACACAAACGATAAAAAATATTCAACAACAACAACCAAAAATAGAAAAGTCACCCTTAGAGTGCAAAGTTCAACTACATAACAAGAACAACAGATTCTAGGCAATGAAGAAACTAAAAATAGTATGATATAATAAAATTTTAATTCTAATAAAACTCAAAGTTATAAGTCACCGGGATATGTAGATCAAGTATTCAGTTCTTACTTGCTATGCCAGAACCAGTCAAATTGGGGTAGAAATTGATCACCGCAGTCGTTTTGTTGGAAAATTTGCCAAAAAATTATCTGAGAGTCACCGGTTCAAATATGGTCTTGTGTTTCAAGGCCTGATGTCGGAGATTCTCTCCTACCGTCGGCGCTGCTTTCGGTCTTTCCGTCACCGGTAATAGCAACGGTAGAAATCCACACCACCAACGAGATGAGAGAACTGGCAGTGAAGAAAGGGGCTAAGATGAGGAAGCCAAGAAAGAAGGGGAGAGAGAGAAGTGGGAAATGTACCTACCGATCGCCGGTGGTATTATGAAAAAAGAAAAGAAAATAAAAGAAAAGAAAATTTTTAAAAACGTTCAAAAAAGAAAGTTGAACTATCAAAAGATAATTAGACTAATAAATTATTAAATTTAAATTAAAAATAATTATAAAATTAAATTAAATATTAAAAATAGTTAGTTATCACATTAGAGAGCTCTAATTGGACTCTTATCAAGTTTTGAATTGAAAGATTAAGTATTTGAATTTGAAATATATTTAATAAAAATATTTTCATTATATTAAAAATAGAAACTCATAATTGA
>JAPEIP010000005.1:66979338-67000629 GCA_026120095.1 Capsicum chinense | reverse complement strand
GAAGAGTTGAAGTTGTTCTTCCCATCATATCGTGAAACAATTTTCAAATATACAATCTAAGATAATAATTTGCATATTTTAATATTTTGTTGATTTTTGGGAATGAGATTATTGAAAATGAAGAGAATGAAGAGTTAAAGTTGTTCTTCCTATCATATAATGAGGTAATTTCCTAAGATATTATCTTAGATAAATCGATTAGGCATAAACTTTTTATTTGACGAACATTTAAATTTGTCGTTAGAACAAAACTTTTCTTGTATATCAAGTGTTTTATGTTCTTTCATTATACATTTATATTACTTCTTTTTCTTAAAAGCTTCTCATATATTGTTTTTTGAAATTGCAATAATCTCATTTACGAAATGATGTTAATCTTTTTACATGTAAATATTCTAAAAAGGTTAATCAAATATAATTTGAATGAAAATTTAGATAATAATATATGTCGTATATGAAGTTGAATTTTTTATAATTTCACAAGTACGTTATAATAAAAAGATAATTATCTATAAAATCAATTATTAATACATTTTTCATGACCGCACGAAGAGCGGCACGATTCCCTAATTTTTAAATATAACAGTGCTTGATAGTGTGAATAGTTAAGAAATAATTTCAACTAATGTATTGCATTAGTGACTGAGGAAAAAAAATGAAAATCAATGGCTGAACAAATGGTCTGATGGAGAAAACATCACATCAAAATTTTAATGATTTACTCCCTCCGTTACCTTTTTACTTGTCATAATTCATTTCACGAGAGTTAATTTGATTAATTTTTTAAGCTAAATTAAATTATACTTTAAAAATTTATATTTAACATTTAGATGTTGGAAAAGCATATGAAAAATACTATTATAAGTTGCAATCCTTTTCGCATTAATATGATGAAAAGAAATATGTTACAATGCTAATTAAAATTCATACATACATTTTGACACTGGAGAGGCAAATGTGATAAACAAAAAATGAAGAGAGGGAGTAATTTTCTTGAATTGTCCGAAGACTGTTTGAGTTGGACAAAAAAATGGAAATACTAATCCGGGAGTAACAGATAGTAGTGGTACGTACCTTGTTAAGAAGCTAGTGAGGCTGAAGCAGAGGATGAGCAAGAGAGTTGGAGCTGGAACTGGAGCTACGCGGCAATTCTTGATTTTTCTTCTCAGACTTATTACTATTAGAGGTTGACCGATTAAACGGAACACTACCGCCATTTTACAACTGCTGCTGGAAGAGAATCGCAGCTGCCAGTTCTAGATTCTGAAGGAAATCTACACCATCCGCTGTCGCTGCTTGCAGTCGGCGATTGGTTTGTCCTCTTCTTCACATTGTACTTCTGGGACAAACACAACCCCTTTCTCAGCGATTTTCATGTAAACTAAAAGTATTTATATAGTGTATATAGAGGAGAAGTAAATACGTAGATAATTAGAAATGGAGTTAAGAGTTGAGCTACAGGTTACTTCCTAAATATTAAAGGGTATTAGTATCAAAATTTAAGAATTAAAGAGTAAATTTTCATATTTATAATTTTTTTAAAAGTCCGGTGAAAAATAAAGTGAAGAAATAATATAAGAACGAAAAAAGGCCTAAAATGCCCTTCAACTTTGTAAATGGTGCAAAAATGTCAGCCGTCTACCTCTTGGGTCTAAAATACCCTTTTCGTCTACCTATTGGGCCTAAAATGACCCTCTCACCTACCTATGGGTCTTAAAATGCCCTTTTCGTCTACCTATTGAACCTATTTTGCCCTTTTATTTAGGCAAATTACATGTAAAGGCCATCCTTAAAACTTAATTACATAAATAATAATATTTTTTTAATATTACAAAAATAAAAGTTTTTTTTTTTACATATATAGCCATTTAAAAAAATCATAAAGATAATTACAATTCCTAATTTAATGATATAACTAATTATCAGTTCACCTTAATTTAAGAGATATTTTTCAATCTTTAAATTAAAAATGAAAAAAGATAATCATGCTTTCAAATCTTTCTCTCTCTTATATTAAAATTCAAATATTTTTACATAAGCTATGTATTTCATTATTTGCTAGTGTATGTTTCATTTTATTTTCATGTATATTAATTATTTAGTATTATTTCATTCTCATGTATTTTTAATTCTAATGTAATGGGTTAACCATAATTTTTTATGGATAAGTATTTATGGAATAAAAATCATTATGTTGAAAGTACATATATACCATGTAGTTTTGTTGTATACATATAATTTATGTCAAAGTCAGATTATTATTATTATTATTATAATATTTTTATATAATGTATGAGATAAATATTCAAGGTATATCTCATATCTGAAGTATTTGTCTTGTTAAAAAATTATTTATTAAATATGAATATATATTTTCAGTATTAAATGATATAAAATTTTTAGATCTAAAATATACCATATATGTTTATCGTATAAATATAATTTATATAGTATAAATATAATTTATATGGTATAAATATACCATATATTTTTATGATGTAAATATAATTGGTATAATATATAAATATACCATATATTTTTATGAAAGCATCGTGAAAGCAGGCAATAAAAATGAAAAAAATAAAATGTTGATATAGTAAATAAAAACTGAATGAACAAAGCCTTCCATAAAAAAAGCAATAAATAAGAAATATGAGAATTTAATATATAATTATTTTTCTATATATTAGAATCTGTTATAAAAGTGAATATTTTATATGCTATATCTGACAACAAATTAATACAACTGTGTATATGTAATAGTTTTTTTAAAATGACTATTTATGTTATTTTTCTTTTTATCTATAAGATCAATTTAAAATTACAAAAATTGATATTATGCACTATTTATTTGGTTAATATTAATAAAAATGATAAGACTTTTATGTAGTTTAATAAAGATAAATTATGGTATTATATAATTTTTTTTTAAGTAAAAGGGCAAAATAATCCCAATAGATAGACGAAAAGGGAATTTTAGGCCTAATAGGTAGACAAGAAGCAGAAAATTACATGGCATAGCCTTAATAGTGGTTGACTTTGGATTTTTGGCCCCAATAAAAAAAGTCTTTAAAGACTAGCCTTTCTTCCTTTTTAGATATAGTACAAGTACAATTTTGCCCTTCTACACATCTAATATTTTTAAACTTTCCATACTCATTTGTCTTTCAAATTCTATTTTTATTTTTATTATTTTCACTTTTTATTTTCTCTTTAATTTTATTTTCATATTTTAATTTATTTGTCTCAACCTTTATTTTTCTCTTTTTTCTCAGCATTATCTATTTCTTCATTTCCTTTTTTCCCTTTTTTTAAAATCATTTGTCTCAACCTTTATTTTTGGTTTTTATCATTTCTCTTTTTTTCTTTCTCATTTTTCTCAATCTCTTTATTTATTTCTCTATTTTGTTTGATCTCTTTTTTTTTTTTACTTTCTATTATATTATGTTAATAAATAAAAAATTGGATAGTCCGCGAAATGGTCTTCTTTTTTTGACACCAAAGCAAATTTAAGGGCATGAATTGTTGTTAGAAAGTTCTCTGGGATAAATTTTGCCTCTAAGACAAAAATTATAGAACAACTCATAAATCACGGCATAATGTGGTAGTGTTATGTCTTGCTTGTGGAGCATAACTTGTTGTTTGAAAATTGTTGACTAAGTCTTGCTTCTAAGCCAAAAGTTATAAAACATCTTATAAATAAAAAAATAATATAGTAGTGTCAACACTTGTCCATTGAACGTAACTAGTTCTTTTGAGAGGTTCTTGGGCTAAGTTTTGTCTTAGAGGCAATACTAATAGAGCATCACATAAATTTAGACACAATATGATAGTGTCAACTCTTGTCATGGGGCATAACTTATCGGCTAAGTCTTGCCTCTAAGGCAAGAGTTATAGAACATCTCATAAATCAAGATACGATGTGGTAGTGTCAACTCTTGCACGTGGTGCGTAACCTACTGTTTGAAAGTCGTTGGACTAATTTGAGCCTCTAAGGCAAGAGTTATAGAACATCTCACAATTCAAGACATAATGTGGTAGCATCAACTCTTACCCATAGGGCATAACTTATTTAAAAGTCCTTGATTTATAAAATATCTCATATATCAAGACATAATGTGGTAGTATCAAATATTATCCGTGGAGCATAACTTGTTATTTAAAAGTCCTTGGGCTAAGTCTTGCCTCTAAAGCAAGAGTTATAGAACATCTCATAAATCAAAATATAATGTGATATGTCAACTCTTACCCATGGGGCGTAACTTGTTATTTAAAAGTCCTTGGGTTGATTCTTGCCTCTAAGGCAAAAGTTATAGAATATATCATAAATCAAAACACAATGTAGTAATGTCAACTCTTGTCCATGGGGCACAACTTGTTACTTGAAAGTCCTTAGTCTAAGTCTTGCCTATAAGAAAAGAGTTATAAAACATCTCATAAATTAATATACAATATGGTGGTGTTAACTCTTGACCATGGGGCATAACTTGTTGTTTGATGGTCCTTAGGCTAAGTCTTACCTATAAGACAAGAGTTATAAAGGATTTCATAAGTAAAAACCACAATGTGTTAGTGTTGACTCTTGCCCAATATACGTAACTTGTTTGAAAATTCTTGGAATAAGTCACGCCTCTAAGGCGAGAGTTGTAAACCATCCCATGACTAAAGACATAACATGGTAGTGTCAACTCTTGCCTGTAGGGCATAATTTATTGTTTGAAAGTCCTTGAGCTAAGTCTTGTCTCTAACGCAAGAGCTGTAGAGCATCTTATAAATGAAAACATAACGTGGTAGTGTCAGCTCTTTCCCGTGAGGCATAATTGGTAGTTTGAAAATCTTTGAGCTAAGTCTTGCCTCTATGGAAAGAGTTTTAGAACATCTCATAAATAAAGACATAACGTGGTAGTGTCAACTCTTGCCCGTGCGACATAATTAGTTTGAAATTCCTTAAGCTAAGTTTTGCCTCTAAAGTAAGAGTTGTAAATCATCTCATAAATCAAAACACAATGTAGTAGTGTCAACTCTTGCCCATGAAACATAACTTATTTTTTGAAAGTCATAAGACTTGCCTCTAGCATCAACTCTTGCCCATGAAACGTAGCTTGTTGTTTGAAAGTCATAAGTTTTACCTTTATAATGTGATAGTGTCAACTCTTTCTCATGGGATGTAACTTGATTAGAAGAAATCGAAGAAAAGAACAAAAATAATAAAAATTACGGAAAAAGAAAAAAAATATTTAAAAAATAAAAATCAAAGAAAATGAAGAAGTTGAGAGAAAAGGGAAAAAATAAAGGCTGATAAAATAAAAATAAAGGTCGATAAAAATTTAAAAAGAAAAATGAAAGATCAAAGAAAAATATTTTTTTTCTTTTATAAAAGTAGACATTGAGAGGAGTAAAGGAAAAAACCAAGGGTTGAGAAAGACTAAAAAGAGCTAAAAAGGAAATAAAAAATAAAAATTAAATTATAATAAAAAAGAAAAAAAAGTTGAGAGGAAAAAAGAAAAAAGTAAGGGTTGAGAAAAATCAAAAATAAAAAGAGAAAAGAAAAAACATAATATAAAAATCAAAGTAAAATTAAAAAGAGAAAAAAAATAAAAGTTGAAAGATGAATAAGTATAGAATTGTTATCCATTATGAGGATCATTTAGGTAATTTACTACATTAGTCAGGGACAATTTTATTTGAAAATATATCACTTAATAGTTGATGACTATTTTTATGAAGCTTTTTTATTTTGGATCAAAACTTGAAAGCCACCTTATTTTGGGGCTATTCCTGTAGTTTCCCTGACACGAAGCGCATTTTAGGCCCAATAGGTAGATGGAGGACATTTTTCCACCATTTCACATAGTTAAATGACATTTTAGGCCCTTTTTCGATATAAGAATGAAGAGTACTAATTTGATCTGATTTTATGATAGCTATTATTTACTAAAAATCAATGAGGAAGTTACCTAATACTCCCTCCCTCCGTACATCTTTAATCGACCATTTTTTTTATTTTGAAATGTCCTTCAATATTTTTTTAATTTATAAAATTAATGTTTCTACTTATTTTAAGTTTAGTATTAAATATAATTTATTTTTTAAATTATTAAATTTATTATATTCAAATGGTAATATAGTAAGACTACCTTTTTTGCTTGTGTCAATAGCAAAGTAAACAATTAAAGATGAACGAACGGAGTACCAAAAATTTATGATAATGCACTAATATATTATTTATATGTGCTGTTAGATTACGGGTCATGGGTCGCTCATGTGGACTAACCCGACCCACTTCTTGTTTTTTGATTATCCAAAATAAAAAGGGGGGAAAAAGAGATAAAACTGCATATTTGAAATTTGGGGGGAACAGTTACAAAGAAAACTGTTCCACTTCCCCTTATAATTTCAAGTTAATTCTTCTTCTTCTCCAAAGAGATACGCAGTGACAAAATACAGAGAAAACAAAAAAAGAGCATTGAACAATTCTTAGCATTACAAAACACCTAAAAGAAGACATATAGTTTGTGAAACAATTCTTCATTTCCAAGAGAAACGAAGTAGACTTAGAGCAATTCATTTCAGTAGCAAATTCATCACTTTCTGTTGTAAAATATCAAGGTACACACTGAATTTACTCCTTTTTTTTTTTTTTTAATAAAAATGGCATCAGAGATAAATTTATTGCCCTAATTTTGCATGTAAAATCTCGAGATTAAGAGTGAAAAACTCTTGAAAAATTATGTATGAACATACCTGTTAGAAAAAATCTTGATTGAAAAAGATCAAAAATATTGAATCCGCTCATACGTGTCTTCATTGTGCTTTGAATTCGGTCAGACGCACCTTCGTCCTGCTTCGAATTTGGTCAGACGCGCCTTCATCATGTTTTGAATCCGGTCAGACGCGCCTTCATCGCTCTTTGAATCCAGTTAGACGTGCCACTGTTGGGCTATGTTTGTTGTTGTTGTTTCAAAGTTCTGTTAAGAACCATGTAATTTGAAAAATATTTGATGAAAAATGCGACATGCTTTAGAAAAAGAAGATGAATAGTATTTTCTTTCAATAAGTCAAAGTAAAGAGAGTTTTTTTTTCCCACTTTAATAGAATGCCTTTATGAAAAAAAAGTACACTTTATTATTCTCGGAAAGAGAAATAATTATATTCTTTAGTGGATAAATACATATGCATTTGTTTAGAGCATTAGAAATATAATTTCATTGGGAACAGTAATGGTTACAATACTTTGTTATATGTAGCAGATCTGTTACCTTTTATATCGTAATTGTACGTATATATTTTGTTTACGAGGATAAGAATATTATTTTATTAATTTTCTATGGAAAAGAGAGAAGTGATAAGTACTTTGATAAATCCTCTGAACTAACAATGGTATTATAAATGTGGTTAAAATTAGTTTTGATACTAATTTACAAATTTAAGCCCTTTAAATTTAATTTAACAGATTTGCCTTCTACACGATTTTTGACATAAGATATCACATTGAGTGGTTAACCATTCTTATTATTTCTTGGTTCCTATTTCAGACATGGCTGAACGGGGATAGACTCGAATCACTTCAAGTGGGATTTCTGGATGTCGAGCAAAGAGATAAAGTGGAAGAGCACGTCGTTGAAGGACATGTTTTCAAGGTCGTGAGGTCATACGAAATGATGTCTTCAAGGAGACACAAAATCTGTTACGAAATGAGAGGGCTATACGAAGGGAAAGAAGGAATAAACTAAAAGAGTTCAAGTCTTTTAAGATGTCCTCTATTGTACCAGTTGCTAGTTTCATATATTTGTTTGAATTGAAACATGCAGAATTGAAAAATTATGTAGAAATCTCAGATTGGGAAGCATTAGCTATTTTAGAAAATTCTCTCCGTGATCCTTGGGGCAAGAGATTAATTAATGTTTACCATGAGATTTCGCCTAGCGAGCCTTTTTAAGTGTATCTAAGTTGTCTCGAATATTTATGGGATGACTTTTATCTTTAAATGAACTTGTAGCTTGAAGTTCTTTATTAACTTTATATTATAAATATATTAAGTTGTTTCTCTAGTTCTATATGAATTTCATTCATTTATTTGAGTTTATAAAGACTTAATTGAAAGCTATCGTCCTAATACACATTAAGAAATTAATTTCTAATTTTGTTCAAGTGTTTAGTTCATAGATGATGATTGGATTCTTAAATATCCTTTCAATTTTACACTAAACATGAAACCTTTATGTGAAATGATTTTCCTAAATGTGTAATGTGCATGCATAATTGATAAAATACTTGCGTAATTGTCTCTTAATAACAGACATGGCATCAAAAAGCATAATTGTTGACTTGAACAAAGGAGAAAAACTAAATAGAGACAACAACAAAATTTGGAGTCGAAAAATATGTTATGTACTGAAAGATCAAAATTCTCTTGAAGGTATTAACCATGTCTTATGTCTACCAGAAAAGGGTAATACTGCACAACACAGAAGAGACCTTGAAGCTTATAAGGCTTGGAAAAAGGCTGATTCTATTGCACATGGAATTGTTCTGAGTTTTGTGGTTGATGACCTCATTCATGAGCATGAGGAATTTCCTATTGCTAATGCTATCTGGGCACACTTGAGAGGAATATATGGGGGTACTTCAGTCACCTGCCTCAGACAACTGACTATTAAGTTTGACACTTACAAGAATCGTCATGATCAAAGCATCAAACAACACCTTAGTGTGATGTCCAAAATGATAGCTCAACTCAAAAGTACTGCTCATGTTCTCATAGATGAGCAGAAGGTTCAGGGAGTGATTCAGTCTATTCCTAATAGTTGGGAACACTTGAAGGTTAACTTAACCCACAATGATTACAATAATTTTTTTTTTATGTTACCCGTCATGTTGATCTTGAAGATGTGTGTTTTGGTGCTGCTAAAGCTACTTTTAATGCCATTATGGCAGAATTAAGTAGTAAGAAGTCTTCAGAATTCAAGCATAAGAAGAAGTGGAAAAAGAGCGGGAGAGGTAAAGAGGCCGAAGAAGAACCCTCTGAGAAAAAGAACAAGCCAGATTCCAAGAAGGGAAAAAGGGTTTTTAAGAAGAAAGACAAGAGCAAGATGAAGTGCTACAATAGCCAAGTTCTGAGGTATTTTGCTTGTAAATGTCCTAAACAGAAAAGGTAGTATTTCTAAATGCAAATCTAAGTGCTACGTATGTTTCTAGCACTACTTTATTAGTTGAATCTTATCCTATTTGAATTGTAGACTCAGGAGCCTCCGACCATGTGAGTTGAGATCGAAAAGCATTTGTGGAGTTTTGTTGAGTTTCACCTAGATCAAGGTGGATTTATGTAGCAAATAATGTAAGACTTGAAGTTAAAGGGATTGGCACTTGCAAAGTAGACTTGTGTGGAGGACGATCTTTGATGTTACATAACGTCTTATATTCTCCCAAGATTTGACGAAACTTTATGTTTGTGTCTATTCTTTTAGATATTGGTTTTTATTTGTTTTTTAGTCGCAATAGTGTAAGAATAACTCTAGATAATGTTTTTTTATGATTTTGTACATCGTTATAATCGTTTTGCTATTTTAGATTGTAATCCTTCGACTTATGACTATTATGTTAATCGTTGTTGTAATACCTCATACTAATCTTAGCTCAGTTCAGCTTTCAGCTGCAAACATGAGGAGCTTAAGGCCTGAAATTTGCGCTAAGTGTTGGGGACTTAGTAATTTTCAAGACCCCTAAACTTTGAGGATTTTATGTTTGGCTTTCTCGACACCGAGATGTTGGTTTTTGAGTTGATTCATAATTAGGGATGTAAGAAGTATGCGTCAGAGAAGTTTTGGATATTTCGAACAAGGTTTGTGGCATGTTTGTATCATGAAATCAGAGGATCATCGCAATAAGCCCGTGTCACGACTCTATTCCCGTTCTCATACAGACCGTATCGCGGTGAGAGAAATAAACAATTGTGATAGGACCACATCGCAGTAAGCCTATCGCATCTAGTTTTGATTTAAATGGTTGAGGGAAAATTGTGTCTTTTCCCCCTCAACCCAATATTCATATCACGACTTGGGGCATCAATTAGGCATTATTTGCCCTTCTTCTCCAATTTTGCTCTCAAGAATACCCATTTCTTCCCCCAAGAACAAGAATTTAATTTCTTTCTCCCTAAGAAATCAAGAATTCAAGTTCCCCAAGTTCAAGAACCTTCAATAAAGCATCAAGATTAGTGTTTTCCTTTCAAGTTAAGAAGCTTAAGGTATGTGGGGTGTTCATTCATGGGTTTCTTTCACCCATGGAGCCCCAAAACCCTCTTTTCAATTAAAGAATGAATTGTTTTTTATTATTATGGTATTTATATTGCTTAAGATAGGTTTAATTCATGTTTTCATGGTGATTTTAAATTCAATTCAGCCCATGTATGATCCCATGCACGATTTGATTTCCTCATGCTTTGAATTTCAGTTTCCCATGTCTTATTCAAGTGAATTTCATGTTAAATCCCCCATTTATGAATTTAGCCATGTAATCATGTTGTTTCCTCATATTTAAAGCATTCCTATGTTTAAATTCATGATCCCCACATGTTTGATGGAATGTCTATGCTTATGGGTTTTGAACCATGATCTTTTACTATAATTTTTAAGCTTGTTATTATATTCATGATTATTCAGTGCTGGTGGGTTATGAATACCCGACACCTAAGTGTTTTTACATGAATTCAGATTATTTCAGTAATGATTTAGTTAAACCATAAATTCTATTATTTACTCAGTTGATATAATCATGATGAGCATTATAAATTATGAAATCAAGTTCAGTCAAGCTTAGTTTAATTCAGTTGAGAGTAGGATTTAGCATCGAACGAACTTAGAAATGAGGGTTCACCTGCTAGTAGAGGGTGTACCCCTTAGTAGCAATCCCTGAGTTATAGAACTACGTAGCCAGCGTAGGTTAGAGATATTTACCTGCCAGTTAAGGGTTGACATGGTGTTTACCTGTTAGTTGAGGATGACACACATCTTATTAGAGTGCCTTCCAGTTGAGGGTGACTCATTAGTCCTTTGGGATACCAGTTTAGTGGATCCATACAACCAGTGTTAGTACCTGTGGTACGGTACTAACACCCTTCCAACTGGGGTTACAAGTTGGGCCCCAATTAGCTCATTGAGGCATGTCGGTTATATGATACCTCCCATAGTCTTAGTATAATATTCAATGTATATTCAGTTTAGGTTTTCTTGACCAAAGCATACAAATTTACAGTTATTCAGTTATACAAATTTCAGTCTTTTAGTTTACAGATTATCTTAGAAATATGTATATGCTTGGTCTTGCATTCTCAGATATTATAGTTTTTATACATCTATGCTCAATTATTTCATGCTGTTCAGCAGTCTTTTATCTCATATACTAGTTCATTCAATGTACTAACCTCATACTCTTCTTTGCGCTATGATGTCTTATATCATAGGTTTGGAGGCTTAGTTTCCTGATCACAGTTATACAACTAGCATTACTCAGCAGCCGTAGTGGTGAGTCCTTATCCATCGAGGACATATTATCTCTCATTTAGTACTTTAGTATTTCATTATATTCAATCAGTTGAAGTTAGTTGGGGGCCGTCTCATCAATTCCTAAGTCAGTTAGAGGCTTTCAGAAAATCAGACAAACAATCAAATAAATAGTTAGACATTCAGTTAGTTACTTTTAACTTTTATCAATTATCTCAGACATGACATTATTATGTATTTTAGTATTTTAGTAGTTTATCTGCTTATCTTCCATAAATATTATATCAGTGCCATTTAATTCAGTGCTCAAAGTAGGTAACACCTCATGGGTTAGCTTATGGTCATTTATGACCATAAGCACCGTTGTCGCGGCTAGGAGGTAGCATCGGGTCATGACAAAATTTGGTATCAGAGCTTAAAGTTTTACAGTGTCCTAGGGTGTCTGAAAGCTATGTTGAGTAGAGTCTTGTGCATGGGTGTGAAGCACGCCACACTTATGGATGAGAGGCTACGAGATATTTTAAGAAAAGTTTCTCTTCTTTCAGTATTCATGGCATGCGAAAGAGCATGAGCTCTATTTAAACTCCCTTTCTAACTCATCCTTCATTCTATTTATAGACCATGCTTTCTAGAAACGGAAGAAGGAATGGGGACCAGCCTGCACCTCCACCTGTTCAGGAAGATTCCTTGAATGAACATGTCTCTCACACCGAGTTCAGGGCTGCTTTTACTACTTTAGCCCATTCAGTAGCTGCTGAGAACAATCAACAGGCTGTTGTTTCAGTCAATCTAGTGTCAAATACAACTATAGCTAGGATTTGAGATTTCACTCGAATGAATCCCCTTTTATTTTTGGGATCCAAGTCTGAGGAGGATCCGCATGAGTTTTTAGATATGGTTTAGAAGGTGACAGATATCATAGGTGTCACTTCAAGTGAGAGCGTAGAGTTGGCTGCATATCAGTTGCAGGATGTATCTCACACCTGGCTTAAGTAGTGAAAGGAGGACCATGGTGTTGATGTAGGGCCTGTTGAGTGGGAGAAATTTGCCACAGCTTTTCTAGATATGTTCTTCCCATCAGAGTTGAGAGAGGCTAAGATTCAGGAGTTCATTAATTTAAAGAAGGGCCGTATGAGTGTGAAGGAGTACTCACTTAAGTTCACTCAGTTGGCGAGGTATGCTCCTAATGTGGTGGTTGACAATAGGTTTAGAATGAGTAAGTTCGTATCTGGTGTAGCTGATAGTGTGGTTAAGCAGTGTAGGCCTGCCATATTAATTAAAGAGATAGACTTATCTAGACTTATGGTTCATGCTTAGCAGATTGAGAAAGAGAAACTTAAAGAGAAAGAAACAGAATAAGAGGGCCAGAACAGGTAGTTTTAACTTTTCTCAGCCAAGGTCGGAAGGTGGTAGCTGTTCTCAGTTTTGTTAAAAATTTTTAGTCCTAGCTCACCTCTGTTCAGGTAAGATAGTTGAGATAGGGTGCCAGGCTCTAAGTCCCTAGTAGTGTAAATAGTGGTTGTACTAATCCACTCTGCGAGAAATATGACAGGCATTATTAGGGTGTGTGTGGAGCTAACATTAATGTGTGTTTTGGATGTGGCAAGTTAGACTACAGAGTCAGAGATTGCCTAAAGGCTAGTCAGCAGGGTCAGTCCAACTATCCTCCAGTTCCAGCCCATCGCCCGACTCATCAGGGTACCGCTTCCAGCATAACTAGTGGGTAGTGCCAGAATAGGTTGTATGCTTTTCAGACCCGACAGGATTAGGAAAGTTCTCCTGATGTAGTTATGGTTACTTTGCAGGTCTTTCACCTTTATGTTTATGCTTTATTAGACCTCAAAGCTTCACTCTTCTTTGTAACCCCCTATATAGCAGTCGATTTTGGTGTCAGTACCAAATTTTTAGCAGAAACTTTCTCTGTCTCTACTCTAGTAGGTAAATCTATTATAGCCGGACGGGTATACAGAAATTGCCTGATTAAATTATCTCAAAAAGTTACCTCATTTGATTTTGTTGAGTTAGAGATGACTGATTTTGATGTCATTCTTGGCATAGATTAGATCCACCCATGCTATGCCTCAGTTGATTGCGGAAATAGAGTTGTTCTGTTTTAGTTTCCCAATGAACCAGTCATTGAATGGAGGGGTAGTACCTTTATGCTTAGGGGTCAGATTATTTCTTATCTTAAGACAAGAAAAATGATATCTAAAGGGTGTGTTTACCATCTTGTTTGAGTTAAGGACTCTAGTTCTGAGGCTCCAAGTCTCGAGTCAATTTCAGTAGTAAGGGAATTTCCAGATGTGTTCCCTGAAGACCTTTTCGGAGTTCCTCCTGAGAGGGAAATTGACTTTGGAATATATATCCTTCTAGATACCTAACCTATCTCTATTCTACCCTACAGAATAGCTCCAGCTAAGCTTAGAAAATTAAAAGAATAGTTGAAAGATCTCTTAGATAAGGGATTTATCAGGCCTAGTGTTTCCCCATGGGGCACTCCAATCTTGTTCGTGCATAAGAAGATGGTTCTCTCAAAATGTACATCGATTATCTTCAGTTGAACAAAGTCACAATCAAGAATAAGTATCCACTCCCCAAGATTAATAACTTGTTCAATCAACTTCAGGGTGCCAACCACTTCTCTAAGATAGACCTCAGATCCGGCTATCATCAACTCAGAGTCAGAGAATGTGACATTTTGAAGACAACTTTCAGAACTCGGTATGGTCACTTTGAATTTCTAGTTATGTATTTTAGACTAACGAATGCCCTACAACTTAATGAATAGAGTGTTTAAGCATTACTTGGACATGTTGGTCATAGTTTTCATTGATAATATTCTTGTCTATTCCCGTAGTGAAAATGATCATGCAGATCATTTGAGAATTATATTGCAGACCCATAGAACTCATCAGTTGTTCACCAAGTTTAGTAAGTTCGAGTTTTGGCTAAGATCAGTAGCTTTTCTTGGCCATATTATTTCCGATAATGGCATTTGAGTTGACCCAAAAAAGACCAAAGCAGTGAGAAGCTGGCCCAGACCTATTTCTCCATCAGATATTAGGAGTTTCTTAGGTTTGGTTAGTTATTATAGAAGGTTTTTTGAAGGGTTTTCTTCTATTGCATCTCTCATGTATCGACTGGCTCAGAATAAAGTCAAATTTTAATGGTTAGATTCATGTGAGAAGAGTTTTCAAGAGTTAAAGACTCGACTCACTTCAACCCCAATCTTAACTTTGTGCTTCAGATAGATTTATAGTTTACTGTGATACTTCCAGAGTTGGTCTTGGTTGTATTTTGATGCAGAGAGGTAAAGTCATAGCCTATGCCTCTAGACAATTTAAACCCCATGAAAGGAATTATTCTATCCATGATTTTAAGTTGTCAGCTATTGTTTTTACCTTGAAAAATGGAGGCATTATCTTTATGGGGTCCATGTTGATGTGTTCATAGATCAAAAAAGTTTGTAGTATGTGTTCACACAGAAATATTTGAATTTTCGCCAGAGAAGGTGACTAGAGTTGTTGGAATATTATGACATGAGTGTTTTGTATTATCCAGGCAAGGCCAATATAGTGGTAGATGCCCTTTGTAGATTATATTTGGGTACTGTTGCTCATGTTGAGGAGGATAAGAAGAAGTTAATCTGTGAGGTTCATCACCTTGCTAGATTGGGTGTTCGATTAGCGATTTAGCTGTTGTTATTCCTTTAGAAATTACACATATTCAAGATAGCCTTTCTTTCAAAGAAGTCCCAGTTGAGATCCTAGACCGTTAGATTCGTAGGATAAGGAATAAAAAAGTTCCCTTGGTTAAAGTTTTATGGAGAAATAAGTCTATTGATGGAGTTACTTGGGAAGTAAAAACAGATATGCGTACCAAGTACCCTCATTTTTTCTCCGCAAACTCAGACTCAACTTGAGGTAACAGTTTTTCTTAGATTGACTATTTCCCATTCTTAGTTATAGCTATATAATCATTCTCATACCATTGCATGTGTTCATGAAATCAGTTCAGTTCATGTATTATGTTTTAGACTCATTTATGAAATCATGTTCCAAATCATGCATGTTCAGTATGTGATCTCAGTTGCCTTAGTACAATACTCTCAGTCTAACCAGTCTTATTCGAGGACTAATATTCCCAAGAGGGAGGTATTATAATACCCCGTACTAATCTTAGCTCGGTTCAGTTTTCAGTTGCATATATAAGGGGCTTATGGCTTGAAATTTGCACTAAGTGTTGGGACTTATTCATTTAGAAGACCCCTAAACTTTGAGGATTTTATTTTTGGCCTTCTCAACCTCGAGATGTTGGTTTTTGAGTTGATTCATGTTCAGGGATGTAAGAAGTATGTCTTGGAGAAGTTTCAGATTTTTCGAACAAGGTTTGGGTCATATTTGGATCAAGAAACTAGAGGGTCATCGCGATAAGCCCGCATCGTGGCTCTATTCTCGTTCTCATACAGACCGCATTACGGTAAGGGAAATAAATGACCGCATCAAAGTAAGCCTGTCGTGTCTAGTTTAAATTTAAATGGTTGAGGGGTAATTGTGTCTTTTCCCCCTCAACCTAATCAATCATATCATGACTTGGGGCATCAATTAGGGTATTATTTGCCTCTCTTCTCTAATTTTTCTCTCAAGAAAACTCTCTCCTTCCCCCAAGAACAAGAATTTAATTTGTTTCTCCCCAATAAACCAAGAATTCAAGTTTTTCCAAGTTCAAGAACCTTCAAAAAAGCATCAAGATTAGTGTTTTCCTTTCAAGTTAAGAAGCTTAAGGTATGTGGGGGTGTTCATTCATGTGTCCCTTTCACCCATTGAGCCCAAAAACCCTCTTTTCAATTAAATAATAGATTTTTCTATTATTATGGTATTTTATATTGCTTAAGATGGGTTTAATTCATGTTTTCAATGTAATTTTAAATTCAATTCAGCTCATGTATGATCCATGCAAGATTTGATTTCCTCATACTTTGAATTTCAGTGTCCCATGTCTTATTCAAGTGAATTTCATGTTAAATCTCCCATTTACAAATTTAGCCATGTAATCATGTTGTTTCCTCATATTTAAAGCATTTCCATGTTTAAATTCATGATCCCCACATGTTTGATGGAATGTCTATGCTTATGAATTTTGAACCATGATCCTTTACTACAATTTTCAAGCTTGTTATTACATTCAGTGTGTAACGATCTAAAAATTTGATGGAATATGTGAAATTTATAATTTTGTATAATTTGACTATTTTACCCTTCCCCATAGTTATATTATGATATTTATGGGGTGTGGGAGTGATTGACATGATTTTCGATGCATTTTGATATCATTTATACAATATTGTGGTTTTTGATGACTTCGAGAGCCTTATTTTGGACTTATGTGGATATATTTTGATCCGTACGCCGGATGGACAAATAGACTACGGCATCAACTTTGAAATATCGATTTTATGCTGGGTAAACCTTTGGTTCGGGTCCCGGTGCACCCGAGCTTATTTCAACCTATTGGTCGGAAAGTTGGAAAATTAGAAATATGGGTGTGGGACCCACATTTGATCAAAACGACCTCGGATAGAAAATCTGACTTCGCCAGCAGATCTGAAATGTTAACTTTAGGGTGTTAGCATATTTGGTATGATATTACGGATTTTAAATCTCATTTTGACCCTCGGTTTGAAAAATTATAATTTCAGGTGTCAACTTTGTGAAAATGATGTTTTTTTTGAAAATCTACTATCTCCATCGCATCCAGAACGTCAAATTTAGTATGGTTACATAGTTCATTTGTGTATATCAAACTCCGAATGAATTTCGGAGACCCCGTCAAACTTCAAATTAACTTTTGAAAACAAAAATCTGCAGCTATAGCAGATTTTCTACTATATATAGCAGATTTTCCCCTATTTTTGATCCATTTTGCTCATTTTTCATCTTACCTCTTGAGAGTTAAACCTAAAATAGTGTGGGAGTTTAAAATTAAAGTTTGTGGGAGCTTGGGAAGCTAGATTAACACCTTTTTCTTGGTTTTATTACAAATTAAAGGTAAGAATTCACCCATTTCTTAGTAATTTCTTGATTAATTTCTCAAAGCCCCCAAAATCTTAGGGCATTATGTTAAACCCAAATTTCATTTCTTTACACTTGAATAATATTTTTATCTTATAATTACTATTTTTTCATCAATTTAACCTTCAAAGCAACTCCGATTCTTGATTTTAACCTGAATTTCAAAGATTTTATCTGGTAAAGCTAAAAAATAGTTTTTCTTCGATTTGAACCCCGTTTTTGACTCGATTTAACTTGACTTTTCAGATGTAGGTTCCTAAAAATATGAAAAACATTTTTTTAAAATTAAAGTTCTGATTTTGCTCTTCATTTTTGGAAACTCATTTTGGGGGTTTGTTTTGACCCCAAACCAAAAATAGTCATCATGGGTGTCGTTGGTTTTGTTTTGATGCATAGATTTAATATTTGATGTTTTTAGTGGAGTTTGGATTGTTCTTGAAAGTTAAGGTCGAGGGTTCAAGTGTAGCGGATCGATTTTGGCTTTCAAGGTAAGTTATGGCTTAACTCTCTCAGATTGGGTTGAGTAGTAAATGGTGGTACAAAATACATGTTAAAAGTGGAAACGAATCATTAAAAATATCTATCTATGTGTTGTGCCCGTGTGGGGGCTTATATGTGATGTAATTATTGAAATTGAGATATTATGTGATATGTGTGGGGTCCTATGTGATTTGATAGCCTTGAATACATATGAATAATTGAATTATGTTGTTAAAATGCTAATGTGGTACCATTCGTGTATTTTTATTATATTCTTAGTTTATTGGCAAATGAGACATGTAAAAATTCATGGATGATACGAAAATAATGAGCGAATATTGATGCATGTGGTTGTGCAAATGTATCATTGTGATTGATTGTGGAAATATATCATGTGGTTGTTTGTGGAAATACTCATTCTGATTGGTTGTGAGCATTAAATCTTCATATCATACTCATTCATGAAACATTGGTACCACCGTGGCAACATCTGAGAAACACTGGCAACACCTTTTTAAAAGATATTATAACACCTTATAAAACCCTTTCCAAGGGATGTGCCGAAAAGGAGATATGAGATATGTGGATTGTATATGGGTTGACGAACCCCCATGGGTCCTGCGTTGGGAGGCTTGCCTCTGTAGGAGTATGCGAAGATTATGCAATAATTCCGGAGGTTGTGCGACGACCTCGTACATCATCATCATATACATTGCACTTACTTTATTGTGTTATGCTGTGTTGTATTGGCATATTGACTTGTCATCCATGTATTTATCATATCTTCTCTTACTTGTATTTTATAATTTTGTATGTGCAGTTTCCCCTTGTTCTTTTTATATGTGATATAATACGTACTTTTGTTCTATCTTGGTGTGAAGTTATAATATATGTGAGATATATTAGAAGTTCTAGTGCAAATGGTGTGGGCAACCATTGTGGGACATTTTCTAATTGCAGGTGACGTGGCCTAGTGTATATTTTGTATGCTTTATTTACCACTTTGCTTGGTCGACCTATGATACCTACTGAGTACAAATAGACCATACTCATGCGCACTGCGCCCTTTTGGTGCAGGTCCTAGCTCGAGTGTGCCTTTGCTTGCAAGATTTGGGAGATTGTTGGAGCTTCTAAGGTAGCAGTTGGATATTTCATGCGTCTGAAGTTCACCTCTATCTTTCTACAGTAGTTATGTCTTTATTAGTATTCAGAGACAGATATTATTTATTTGTGGTTATTTTTCAAGTACATTTGACTCTTGGATTGTATTAGTAGTTCTTACACTATTGGCACCTGGTTTTGGGCATAATTGATATTTTGGATAAGTTCTTTCCATATTATTATGATTATTTATATGGTTTGGCTTTGTTCTAGAAGCCTTACCTTGGGATATTTCTATCCTTTTCTCATTTCGTATCAGTTTGGGTGATAGGCTTACTTGTTAAGCTACGTCGCGACAAGTGGCATCATATCCCTAGTTTTTGGATTGTGACAAATTGGTATCAGAGCAGCCAGGTTTCATTGGTCTCAACAGTGTAAGAACAAGATGTATAATAGATTCTCGTAGATTGGTATGTAGACATCTGTATCTATCTTTGAGAGGCTATAGGATGTCTTTAGGAAACCTCCCTCCTTTTATTCTTTATCGTGCAAATTTTTTCATATCTTATGTTCTGAGTTGTGTTTTACTTTTTCTGCACGGATGGTGTGTCTTATACTACATATTAGTTGAGAGTTACTATGAGAAATTAGTTGATATTTTTGTCAGTTATAGGCTTGTTGATGCTCTTGAGTTGTCATAGGATCAGTTTGTTAATGTCTTTCTAGAGAGATTTGTGTCTTTCAGTTTGATAGATCGTATATGGGACAAGATTGATCATTTGGAGCAGGGCTCCATGACAGTTTTTAAGTATAAGGCATGCTTCCATGCCTTGTCCAGATATTTCTATGATAGCGTTTTCACTGAGTTTGAGAAGATTTGAAAGTTTGTGAAGGGTTTGGTTGTCTTTCTTCAGTTGGCTACATTTCAGATGGTTGTGCTTGGAGCTACTCTTTAGAGTATTCTGGATCATACTAAGATAACAGAGGGCATTATATATGCATCTCATGGAGGCGCCAAGAGGGTGCATTATTTTGGTGAGTTCAGGAGTCAGACCTATCGAGGTAGAGTTTTAGAGGTTCTTGTGGATACCATGGTAGGCTAGTGCAGGTGATTTTATAGAGTTTAGCTGGTGGATCTTCTAGTTTAGGAGACTAGTTATAAAGGTTGCTATGTGTATGGTGAGATTGGCTATGTGGCCAAGGACTGTTCTCGCCGTGTGTTTAGAGCTACTCCTATTTCATCTGTGAGGGATAGGGGTTCTACCAAAGGTGCAAGAGGTAAAGATGGTAGAGCCCGTGTTGGTGGTCGTGGGGCTACAACCAATTAGTAGTCGTGGATAGTGTTATGCTATACCAGTTAGATCTGAGGTGGAGGCTTCAGATGCTGTGATCTCAAGTACCGTTCCATTTTTTTCAGAAGTGAATCTATATTATTATAAGACCCCATGAAGTTCTCTCATAGAATGAACCTTAGGGCATGTCAAGTGAGGCATAATTCCAGCCCTAAGAAATTGAGAAATGACTTCCTAAGTGAGTATCATGTTAACCATATAGAATTTCCCTAATTTTGACCTTTTTATCACATGGGAAATTTGATAAGCTTTTCGTCGATATAAGATTCACCCAAATTCAATACTCGAGAAAGAAGTTATGGCTAATTTAAGTCCTAGTCGTAAAACAACATCATTTTAGTGCTTGGCGCGTCGCGGAGAGGGTCTATTTGACAATTGTGAATTTCCAGTGGAACTTCATGATAGTGGCGCATCGCGAAGGACCCCAATTTCCCAATAGTCAATTTCCAGTGGCCTAGCTCGATTGTGACGCATCGCGCTAAAGTTACAGGTCCCAACCAGTGGGATAACGCGGTGGATCCACATCCTGATTCCTATTTGTGAATTTCCAGTGAGCCACCGCTATAGTGGTGCGTCGCGGTGGCCCATAAAATTAGGTTCCCAGTTTAATTTTTCCAGCTTCATACAGAAGTTAAAAAGGGCACTTTGGACTTTTTCCAAAACTCTTAAATCGTGCAAACACCAAATTGAAGTCATTTACAAGCATTCTATGAAGTTTTTCTCAAGTTTTCTCTCAACAAGAACCCTAAGTATCCAAAACCTCTTCCAAGAATCTCAAGAATCCAC
>JAPEIP010000005.1:66913481-66926985 GCA_026120095.1 Capsicum chinense | reverse complement strand
AAAATAAAGTCATCAGGCTAATCACTTGTGCATATGTACTTATAAATTGATTTGGAGCCTTATCAAGATTATCATATTTATTATTTTTGGATTCATGTGTAAGTTGCACACAACATGCATATTGTTCCTATTTTCTACCCGTAAAAGGTAAATATATTATGGGAAAGTCCTAATTCTTATTGCTAACAACGAATACTGCTTATATATGTTTGTAATATATTCTACAATAATATTCTAAATTGGATAATTATGTTTGTTATACTTGAATTCCCAAGGAGTTAGAAAACAGTATAGCCACCGATAATGGTATTTTTTGTAATTAAGTCTTATGAATAAATTCATTTAAGTTTACAACCATCCAAAGTTGTTTAATTGTACAATTGATTAATGTCATATCACACCAAGATCATAAGATATTAGGTTTAAGTCCCATCTATTTATGCCTAAGATGCCTTTATGTGGATAAGATATTGAGTTTGAATCTCAATACACCGTATTGATGATATTATGATGGCTAAGACAAAATAATGTGTATTTAATGAAAAGTCATGACACTTGTCCCATTAAATATGCTCCATTCCATGAATTGAATGCGGTAGCAATATATAATAAGTCTGAAATATGACAATTTTCTCCATTCTTGAAGTGAATGTGGTAGAAATATATGATATACTTTGAAAGACATCTATCATGAAAGAGGTTATAAGCTATCAGAATTTGATAGGCTTAAGACACGATTATATTCCATTCCTGGGGAATGAGGATTTTGATTGTTTCAATACAAACATGCACTTGATTGTGATGGCATCACAACTCACCTCTGAATGAGGCAGAATAACTGAGAAGAGTTATTTTGAAATCTACATCTAAAGTAGTAAATCTGAAATTTATTCATGCTAAAGTAAAATACACATGTCATGGTAAACATGGAGTTTATGGAGTTTACTAGTACAAATAAGTTCATAAAATGATATAAACAATTATGGCATCCCAAAGATGTGCATATTGAGTATCTGACATGTAATGAAGAACTAGAAGATTCTTCAAAAAAATTATCTATGTTGCTTGTTCTCATGATAAGTTGGTTGGACAAATTAATATTAGAATTGGATCCCTTAAAATCTGAAAAGTATAAAAGGTGAATATGGGCCCGTTCACTTTTCATGTGATATGTTAAAAAGATGCATCAATAAGATAATCACATGTAAGTTTATTGTCAACCTACAGTTTGACATTCATAAAGTTTCTTGCTCAATAAAAATTGAGCATAATTTTCAAATTGTGTAATCAAGATAATTTCTCTTGATGATGATGATTTAGCATTGAACGCCTTCGATAAATAGCTAAACCATTGCTAATGAGAACAAAGCTTCATGTGTTGGTCTGAAATATGATATGTTGCATACAATAGCACTTGTATACATTAGACCAATAGATTATGGTTATTTCTTCCCTCTCAATTGGTTCAAGGTCAAAAACTAAATATTCCATCTAATAGTTTTGATGTACGGTATATGATTAATGAATATACCATAATGCACAAATATGGATTAATCAAATAATATGAAGGATGTATGTTAGTTTTCCTAACATAAGGGGGATATTATAAGCGGCTATGAAATATATTAGGAATTATCATCAGATCCTCATTTATAAGATAATTCAAGTCAAATGCCGAAAGTATCTCATATTTAAGTTGCAAGTTCTCCTATTTTGTGTCCCTAAAGGGCAAAGTCTATGCATGTATAAAGCGTTGTAGACCAATCGATTCAAAATAAAATAATTCTTGAAAAGGATAAGGAGCAAATGATCATAATAGGAAGACAATGTGCTCTTAAAGAGCCTATGACATAACTTCATAAAACCTTATGAGAGGTTCAGGTATCTGAAAATAATAAAGTGATGAGATCTCAAAATGTTATGTCACACTGTGAACCGATACGAAATGAAATATCATTAATATCTTTGATACAATATTGGTGCAATATTATGAAAGATTATGAGGATCTGAATTCTACGTTTATTTAAGTATGCTGACGTAGAAACATTTATCAAGTGACATGAAAGAATGCATCTTTGTAAGTATAACACTTATTTAATTTACAGTCTAGATACTTGAAGATGTTACCCATATTGATTTTGCCACTTAACAAAAATCCATATAAAAAATCATAAAGGATTCAAAATGCTTGAAGCATATAAAGTTTCTGGGAAACTTGTTTATTATCCTTATAAGGGATAAATTGATGGTTTGAAAATCATTGAAACTCTTGGAGAGTTTTCAAAAGCAATAAGATTATTTGCTGAAATGATAAACATACCGAATTAGATTGGTCCTAAAATACTATATTTTAGTGCAATTGATTCACTAATGTATCTTGCAAATACTACAAGGCCTGATATAGCTTTTTTAGTCAATTTGTTTGCAAGGTATATTTCTACTCCTACTAGGAGACATTAAAATAAAATAAAAGACACGAGCCTATTTTATCCTAAAGTTTGTAGTCTTGATATTGTTGGTTATGCTGATATTGGGTACTTATCTGACCCATATAAAACTTGATCTTAAATAAGATATGTGTTCACATGTGGAGATACTGTCATATTTTGGAGATATACAAAGAAGTCTATCATATCCACTTCATCGAACCATGCTGAGATAATAGCTATTCATGAAGCAAGACAAGAGTGTGTATGGTTGAAGTCTAGATACATCTCATTAACGAAAAATATGATTTGAAATGAGGAAAAGTACCCATGATTTTTTATGAGGATAATGTAGCATGCACAACACAACTTAAGAGAGGACCCAAGGAGATAGAACGAAGCACATTTTGCCAAAGTTTTTCTACATACATAAGCTACAAAAGAATGGTGATATTAACGTGCAACAAATTCATTCAAGTGACAATGTGTCTGATTTATTCACTAAATTTCCTCCAATTACAACTTTCAAGAAGATGATGTACAAGATTGGGATGCAAATGTTCATTGATTTTCTCATCAGGAGGAGCAAACACGCGTTGTACTCTTTTTCCCTTTTAAGATTTTGTCCCACTGGATTTTCCTTGTATGGTTTTTAATGAGGCAGCCGAAATGAGTATTATTAGAGATGTGTACTCTTTTTCTTTCACTAGACTTTTGCCAATGTTTTTTTTTTCTAGTAAGGTTTTAACGAGGCACATTATCTATCAATTAGACATTCAAGGGGGAGTTCTATAAATGTATTTACATTATAGTGAATGTCTATAAAAACTATAGATAAGATCTATCAAGATCTAGTTGATATCTATCTGGAGTTGAAGTATTTGTCTTTTAGTCAGAAACTAGAAGTATTTTTCTCTATAAATAGAGGGGTTTTGTTTATTCTATTCTCAATCTTATGATCTCTAAGAGAAATAAAGAAGCCTCCTCTCTTCTCTTTATTTGTTCTTGTTTGTTCTTACTTTATATTTCATAACATTTTGAAATTAATTATGCTTTACAGATTGGAAAGAGTTCATTACAAATTTATTCAAGGCCATCATTCCCTATTTTTCTTCTCCCATCTTCTAAGTTTATGTGAATTTTTTTACGCTATTTCAAAAATAACAATTTTTTAAATTTTGAAAATAACATAACTTTTTATTTTATTATTAATCAAGTTTTCATAATCACATAATATGTTTAAAATTACATGTTTTAAGTCTTATAAATACATAGATATTATAATATATTATCATGTGTCAAATATAAATCACATAAAATGATACGAAAGAATGTAATTGCCTTTAGGAATTAAGAAGGAGGTGATAGAATCAAGTTAGGTGTAATGGGAAGTTCAGCCCCAGCTCAGAAGACATAATGCCATCAACTATTACTATTTTTTGTGCTACTGTAGCATTTATGTCATAAAACATATACCTAAGTATGGATTTGGTTTGGATATGTTGACACTAGGTAGGTAGATCATAGATGATATGAATTATTGATCACATGTTTTGATAGTTGATATAATTAATTGGTCTTAACTGTTGTGGAAATGTTTTTTCTTTCTTTTAAACACTAGATAATCTTAAGACTCGTAAATGTGCCCAATGTAATTGATTACAAACGTTAATATATTTTGTGTATACAGAAAATTTTAAGTCTTCACTATTATTTACCTATTAAAGAAAACTTTAAAAATTATTGACAAAAATATGATATTGAGTTTTGACCAACATTCTACTGGTACCAATAAAAATTTTAGCACAAATAAAATACTGTAAGTAAAGTTATCTAACTCACAAATATTTTCAAGTATTGTTGGTATCTGTTATGAAAACATTCATTTCTTATTGTTTTAAAGCATTAAGGATTTGAAATTTAATGTGCTTTTATATATTGCATAATGACATAAATTTATCACAATTTAAAATATAATTTTAGTTTTTAGATTGAATTGAATTATTATACGTGAAATATACTTTATTCAAGGAAGTCAAAAATCACATCCTACACTTAATGAATTTCCTACAGTGTTCTTTATTTTCTTTGGAAGATCTATTAAGAACATGGTTCTTGTATTTCTTTCTTTATTATTCTTTGCACATGAATTTTTCCTTGTACAATATTATCAATTATTAAAATAATGTTAAGTTTTAATTGATACAACAACATATCCAATATATAATTTCACAAAATAGGTTTGAGAATGATAGAATGTACATAAATCTTTTTTCTTTTGATTAAAAACAAGCTTTTATTAATAAAAAAAAGTTCGTAATACAATACCAGGCTCAGGCAGACCCTTGCCTCTCACTAATTCTCTAAATCTATACATTGTTCATCATTCTCCTAACAACACTATTAAGGTAAGCAATTTAGTATTTGAAGGTGTGGCTGCCATTTGATTAATCCTCTACCTCTTCTATGAACGTGCATTGCCACCTATCTGCAAATTGCATCCACTTTAAAACAACTTTTTTAGAACCTAGTAGAGTTCCTTTCACGCTAAATGCAAAATGCTACCATAGCAAATACACAACATGTGATGTTTGCTACTGCAGATTTTTATTTTGCCATTTGGTTAATCCACTGTGTTTCTGATTCCCAAGTCCCTATAACATAGTCAAAGCCCATCCATTGCACTAGTCTACTCCATAGGACATTAGTATATGTGCATTCAAAGTACAGGTGGGAGAAGCTCTCAATAGTTCCTCCACAGAATATACTATCCATAGGTACCTGTATACCAAATTTTTGGAGTCGAGTCACTGGGGAAAGTATTTATTGCAGGACCAACCACAAGTTAAAGTGATGTCTAGGGTGTACCTGAGGCTGCAACACTATTGCTTTCCATGGTTCTCTTGGGAACTGAGGTAGAAGCCTTCTATAAGCTTTCTTTATCTGGTAGGATCCTCCTATTTGTAGTTAAGCTATTCTTTGAGCAAATGATCCTTGTAAAGAGTTCATCTGCATCAAAATGTCCCAACAACCCAAAATTTTCCTGATTACCCAAGCTGCATTCTTGGGTAAGGCCATATCTTCCAAATTTTGGTGCTTTATGTAGTAGCTGTGCACCCAATTTATCCATAATGAGTCCTTCTTGATTGATATTTCCCATAATTGCTCCATGACTACTGCTTTATTCCAGATCTTGATATTAATCACATTCAAACCACCTGCAACCCTTGGGTAGCATAGTTTCTCCCATGATACTAAAGCTTTCTTTGATAATTTCCCCACTCCTATCCAGAGAAATAATCTACATATGGCATCTATTATTTTCATTACTTTCTTAGGTAGAATGAATATCTGAGCCTAGTAATTCTGCATCCCAAAAATAACAACTTTAATGAGCTGCATTCTACCAGCATAAGATAGTAGTCTTGCTGACCAACATGTGATCCTGGCAGTAATGTTTTCCACAAGAGGTAAGCATTGGTTGGCATTCAGATTCTTAGTAGACAATGGAACTCCCAAGTATTTAAAAGGGAGGGTTCCTTCTATATAACCAAGTTCCTGCAAAATCTCTATATTTACTTCTTATGATACACCAGTGATATAGAGAGAAATCTTTTCTAGATTTGCCTGCAACCCAGAAGCATCTGAAAACCTTTGAAATGTGTGCTTAAGTATCTTGACAGATTCCATATCTACCTTACAAAACATGAGTAAATCATCAACAAAGCACATGTGTATCACTCCAAATTTCCTACATCTTGGATGAAAATTAAAATTTTGATTCTGTGCAAGATGGTTCATTTCTCTTTGTAGGTACTCCATTGCCAACATAAATAGGTAAGGGGACATAGGGTCCCCTTGCCTAATTCCCCTTTTACCTTTGAATGACTTCGTTAAACCTCCATTGACCACAAGTGAGTATGACACAATAGTCACACACTCCATTATCTAGTGTATAAACTTTTGTGGGAAGCCCAGATCAACCAGCATAGACTTCTGGAAGCACCAGTCAAGAGTATTATATGCCTTTCTCAAGTCTACCTTTAAGACATACCTTGGAGATATTCCCTTTCTTGTATATCCCTTAAATAACTTATGACTAAGTAGGATGTTGTCAATGATGCTTTTGCCTTCAATAAATGCAGACTGAGAGTAGCCTACCAGTTGGCCAATCACACCTTTGATCTTATTTATCAATATCTTTTCCACTACTTTGTATAGTGTAGAGCAGCATGCTATTGGTCTATAATCCTTCACCTGGGTAGGGGATGTATGTTTTTGAACCAGTATAATAGTAGCGCAGTTCCATGGTTGGTCCATGGTACCAGTAGAGAAGAATTCCTAGATGGCATGGGCTATGAACTTTGTGATAAGCCGTCACATAATTTGGGGCCCAGAGAAGAAATCCTAACCTGACCCACATTGTTTAACCTTAATCATTTCACATTCCAAACCCTATTCTCTTTATTTTATTCTCTTTCCATTATTAATTATTATCTTCAATTGCTTTTTATTTATTACTTAGTAGATAATATAGAAAACAAATAAAATAGGCTACGTAATTGCAATCACTTTGAATTATATTTCCTTGCCCGTTGGGTTTCTTTTCAAAAGTCAATACTCTACTTTCTGTTTTCATCTCTAAAGTAAGTGAAAAAGGGTGCAAAAATCTTTCTTCTTCCTCTTCTCTGAAAAACTAGTCAGGCGCTCGTGTTCTTGTCTAAGCAACTTGAAAACCCTCATAGAAGAAACCTACAACTTGAGTCGACTAAGAGGTTTGTTTCAAGCTTGGCTCTTTTTCATTGTTAAGTAATGATAATTTCCCAATAGTGTCAATTTTGTAGGCTTTGATGTGTTCATGGTCAATTTTAAGTAAAGTATAGTGAATTGGTTACTCAAGATCAATTACATATTGCATCACTAAAATGTGTTCATAAACAAATTCTTGTCAAAGTCGAAAAAAATATATCATTATTGGATAAAAATCCTCTGAACTTTAGCTTTTCAAGATTATTGAGTTGAATTTGGGTATGGGTTCTTGTTGAAACTGAAAACTAGGGTTACCAGTTCTGAATTGAGCAATAAAGTTTGAAATTTCATCCCAAGAATCGAATTTCACATGTTGGAATGCATGATGTTGAGAAGTTTTCAAAGAAAGAAAAATGGGCTGAAGATTCTGTTTTGGGCTGACGACCTGTCTGACGAGCTATCACATAAGTGACGACTTATCAGACCAAGTCGTCACTTGTTGTTCAACCTAATTACATTCTGCCTGAAGCTGACAACTTAGCTTACGGGCTATCACATAAGTGACGTCTTATCAGACCAAGTCATCATTTGTAGTTTAAATTGGTCATATTTTGCCTGAAGCTGACGACTTTGCTAGCGAGCTATCACATAAGTGATGAATTTTCAGACCAATTCATCACACCCTTGCGCAATAACAGTGATAAAACCCTTTCAAGGGTAGCATTGAAGTTGATTGGCTTTTGCTAGATTATTTACTTTTGTACATTAAGTGATTATTTCTTTTTGGCCTTGCTGCAGAATTGATCATTCCTCCAAAAGGAAAAGCAAAGAAAGTTGCTAAGAAGGTGACTAAGGAGAACTTGACTTGAAGACTCCTCAATGAATATGAAAGAGAGGAAGAGGTACCACAACTATAGAGAAGCAACAGAAGACAGAGTTTGAAGATAGTTGAACCTCTTCCACAACTCGAGAAGAGGTGGTTAAACAAGTTGAGAATGAGGAGGAAAACACCTATCTATCTGACCATACATCTTTAGAGAAGCCCAACTCTGAGGAACCTTTAGAGGAACATCCTTCTTATGAACACCCATCTGGTAAAGATTCTCAGATAAGGGGAGATGTGATTGAATGCAACAATATTGGTGTTTGAGAAAGTGTCAGATGACAGGTTCCTGGGGCATACACAATCTACCATGGTAGAATAAAAAGAACAAAAAGAAGAAGTCTTAAGTGGCTAATATGTGAATATATAAGGATCATCACTACTGGGTTGAGCAAATACCCCCAGATAAAGAGAGCACTTAAAGACTACGATTTGGGATGGATCACAAAGGGGGTGGATTTTTCTGCCCTATATTATTTTAGGAATTTTATGCAAATTACCAGGCTATGCTAGAGAATATGTGTAAGAAAGGACAGAAAGCTACAGATAACCCAACATAAATAAGATCCCAGTGAGGGAGCAATGGTGGATTTATCGTACAACACGATCAGCAAATTCCTCCATGGCCCAAACTTTACCCCTTCATCCACTTCTCTAGAGTTCTACTTTAGGATGAAGAAAAGAGAAAAACCGTATCCTTTGTTAGTAAACATTATAGCTGAGCAAGATCCAGAATGATAGATAAATACAAATGAAAGGATCTTTAAGGCCTCACTGACACTAGAGGCAAGATTTTATTGGGGTGTAGTACGCTATCGATTGATGCCAATAGTGGGAGACAACATTATTGGTAAAGATAGGGAAGTTTTGGTGGAAAGTTTAATGTCTAAGCTTCCCTTGAACTTTGGGGAAATTATTGCCGATAAAATGAAGATTCGAGCAACAAGACTCGATACTCCATATCCCTTTTCTCGTTTAGTCATAAAGGTATGTGACGCTGCTAATGTACTTAAGATTGTAGGCGTAGATCAATAGATTTCTTCTCGAAAAATTCACAAACCCATCAAGTATGATAAAAATTAGCCTAGGCTAGTGTTAGGCAAAGGAGTAGGGGTTGAAAATGATCCAGTCAGAACTGATGAAGTGTAAATAGCTACTACTAATACTAGTTCAATGGTAAATGTAGAGGTGTCACTTCTCGAAGTTGTACAGGCAACATCTTTTACAAGGGCAACTTCAGTGTATAAAAGCAAAGAGAACCCAATAGTTGCGGCACTGGTATCAGAGTATGCCTTTACTTCTCTTAATTTGAGAAAAATGGTGAAGCAAGGAAAGAAATTCGAGGGGCAATTGAATCTGCTATGGATAAAAGAATTAAAGTGGAAATTGAACCCTTCTAAATTTTTCATAGACGTGTTGACGAGTTGGAAAACCATTTTGATGCAAGATTGAGTGAGATGTCGGCTTTGGATCTTGTAGTTTTCAAGGTAGCTTTGGGTAAGGTGAAAGCTGATATTGTGGAACTACAGCGTCACTAAATTTTGTTACCTTCAGACCCTACTACTAAACAATCCAAGGATGAAGGTCCGCTATTTGACATAACTGGGAAACCAATGAAGGAAAGAAAAGATAAGGGCAATAAAAAAGTTAAAGGCAAGAGAAAAAAGACTAATAGTGATGAAGAAAGGAGAGCGGAGAGAAAGTAAAGAAGAATGTAGACAGAGAGAAGATAAAAAAGGTGATGCAAATATCGAAAGTAGGGGGTGAACCTATGGAGAAAGCATTAAGAGTGAGAGCTGTGGGAGCCTAGACTAATGGACCTCCATTAAATATTAATGAGAATGTTGGGGAGTTGTTTCCTCCGCCAACCACTATGGTAGATGTACCATCTCAGCTTGATTCTCTTGATGTGACTGTTCCAGTTGATGATATAGCAGCAGAGTCAGTGACTCATGATTCATGCGCTTGTAGTGCTGCAGGTATATCCCATCCCTTATTGTTTCAGATTGTTAGATATGCATTGAGTGCAATGGATTTTCTTTTCTGTGGGGGTGAGGGTACTTGCAAACTCAAGGGTATATTGTCTGTGTTCTATACCCTTGAGTGTTACTTAGTGAATTGACATGTTTAGGCTTGTTGTTTGTGTTTGCATTTTGTGTTTGTGTTTGTTTAGTGTTGTGGTTAACTAGGAGAGAAATAAGATTTATGGCAGTCAGCATTGTTTTTAGAATGATAAATTCCTCTCCGAGTGTGTATGTTGTAACTATGTGATATGTATCTATATGCGACTGTTGTGAATCTTGTTATGGCACTGGTATTAGAGACATGATAATCATTGCTGATAATTGCATAAACTGGACAAGTAGCAGCTTGTGATGTACCTTTATGCCAAGTGTGTGTGAGATATTACCAAGTTCCCTCTGTGTGCTAGATCTAGAACTTTCCAGTTAGTCTTACCAAGGTTGTAGGATAGTGGTGAGGAAAAGATCATAGGCCAATTTTGATATCAGTCCACTTTTATCCTAAATAACCTTCCATGCATGAATAGTACCCTTTGATCCCAATTTTAAGCCTGTATGCCTATTTTTCTTGATTAAACCTATCACCTTCTTATTTTAATCACAATGAACTTGTTTTGGCCCTAGTCCTCCTTGGAAATTATGCACTTTGACTTAGGCATATAGCCTAAGTTGAGGGTGGCTATCGTAGGAGTGCATGATGCAAAGTGAGTATGAAGATAGGTAAAATAAGAGAAAAGAATGCAAGGCTTGGTTTGATAGAAAAAAATAAGAAAAGAAAAGTTGTAAAAAAAGAAGAGAAAATAAAAGACTAAAAGACCACTCCCAACCTGAATACGCTTTAATAAAGAAAGGGAGAAATAATGTAAGGGTTAATAAGCGAGACCCCAAAACATAGTGTAGCGCCAAGGAGGCTTAGTCACTTTAAATATCCTTGTGTATCATACCAGCCCAAGCCTACATTACAAAGTCGAAGAAAAGTCCTATAGTGATCCTAACTTAACTGTCTGAAAGCCTCAGTAATGAAAATAAGGGCAAGCTCATGGTATTTGGCATACATTGACTGGAACTTCTTTCTGAGAGTGTCTCTTGGCTGTCCCCACATTGATGTACTTGACTTCGTGTTTGAATGAGGAGGGACTTTTTTATTGTAAGGGCACATGGGCCTCATTGCTAGCTGATTACTTGTTTAGGTAGTGTGATGTGTACATATGCATGGTTGTTGTTGCTAATGAGATGCCATATATTGATTCCCTTGTGTCGCATTGTTGTTTTTCATGAATACATAAAGTCGGACTTACAGTGATTGAACTTGGAAAGGGTAATGTGTTATGAGCAAAAATTTGATAATAGACTATCATATGTACTTTACATTCACTTGGTTAAGCATCGTAGTATTGTACTGTGTTAGTTGCTTGAGGACAAGCAATTGTTTTAAGTTGAGGGCGCTGATGTGCGAGCTTTGTGCTAGCATATTTAAGGCTTTTAACTTAGAATAATTGTAAATTCTTAAGTAACTTTTGTTATTTTTTGGTTATTTCTCTATGATATTGCAGGTAAGTCAAGATGCATGAAAACCTACAACAACTAGTCAAGAAAGATAAATTTTGAGAGAGTAGATACAAAGATCATGATTGATGACTTGTCTGGTAAGTCGTCAACTTTGTCATAAGCCATCAGATAGGACATCGATGAAGACAGTTTACAAGAACTGAAGTAAAAAGTTAATGACTTAACCTGCTAAGTCCTCAACTTCCTGATAAGCCGTTAGATTAGGTCATCACCTATAAGCAGCAAACATAAATTCAAAAAAGGAGTTGACGACTTGGTCTGATAATTCGTCAACTCCCTGATAAGCCGACAGAGGATGTCGTCAGCAATGCACGAAAAATCTGGGATTTGAAATTTGACTCCAAAATTAGCTTGAGTATTTAAGGGAAAGTTTTAGGTTTTCATCAGCATCTTGAAACTTATGAAAAACGATAGCTTTTCAATAATTTTCTATGCATTTTTTGAATTAATTTTTTGGGATTATTATTGTGTTTTTGAGAATTCTCTTGTGATTTAGAAGGAGGAACAATCATATATCTTCATCGTTTGTATGTTAACAACTATCGAATTATGAATTCAATATATGTTGTTGATTTTTATATCATGAGTAGCTAATCCTCTTAACCCGAGTTGTGGGATCTATGAGTTTGGTCTTATAAAGTCATTAGTTGATCAAGATTCTCAAGGAACTAGGAACTTCTTGATAATTCTTCTGTTGTGCATGTTGTCTATTGGTTGTAAACAATAGACTAGACCTAATTATTGATTTGCTTAAAGTGAGAAATCAATCTAATAGGAAGTGAATTATCAATAGGGATTTGAAAGTGTTAAACTTTCATTTAATGATTAATGCTGTAACAAGGTTAATTTACTCGAGATAAAATTTGGTTTAGTATACGAATTTTCTAAGTTTGAAAGAATTAGGTAATTGAATGTCTAAATAGTTTGAGAGACATTTATATAGTTCTTTGATACTGATAGTCTGTTGTTCCTACATGTCATAAAAATCTTGAGCCATAACTAGTGTATATCTAGTACCAATACTCATAGTGAACACAACTCTGGTTTTCCCATAACATTGATTTGAAACATTGAAATAATAGTTAGAAGTTGTTGATGAAGTGAATAATAAATTTTGTTTAATATCTGAAATCCCCATTTATAGAAAGCTATTAACTATTAGTCGGTTGACTCACGAATAACTTAAATTAACACCATATTCCCTGTGGGATTCGACCCCAACCTAGTTGGGTTATATATTTGACAATGACCACTTACTCTCTCATAAAAGAGGTGTAGTTTTGGCGTATCACAAGTCATCCTATCACACCAAACCACACCAATCAAATCACCAGGACAAACCAATACCAAACCAAAGGCCATAAACCAGGCCAAAACCAAATGAGATCCAAAACATAATATTATTAAACCTAAAATGAAATAAGATGGAAAAGTGAGAAATTATGTCCAATGATGTCAGCCCCAATTCCAATGCCAATATTAATGTGGACACCAATACCGATCCCGCCTATTCCAACCCATAGCAGTTCCATAAGCCTCTAACCAAAATAGTAAGAATATCAGGTTGGGACATGCTCCTAACCATAGACAAAACCAATATCCAGAAATAAATCAAAATGTCTAAGAATATCCATAAAATGAAATAAAGCCTTTCGGAAAGATGGAAGCTCACTACTTTAATCTAATAGTTGTCCCTGAGTCAATCACTATGTAGGAGAAGTAGAATGGCCGATTCTTGCATAGCGTGGGTATATAGCCACCCGAAGATGGGTTAGCGAGGGATCGCTAGCATGAACTCAGCATACGGATAAAATAATACCATTTATAAAACCAAGTAAAACCATCCATAAGAATA
>JAPEIP010000005.1:66895879-66906039 GCA_026120095.1 Capsicum chinense | reverse complement strand
CTTAACCGACATGCCCCAACCTACCACAGGTGGGGTCCAACCTATAACCCCAGCTAAAAGGGCGTCAAAACCGTGCCACGGGTAAAGACTCACTCTCGGGTCAAGCCTCTCTGATGGGATGACCCTCGCAGGAAGTCGACCTAAGGCAATATAATAGTCAACCTCTCTGATGGTGACAACCTCTACTGACAGGGACTCCTATATCCTACGCTGGCTATGTAGTTTTGAGTTCATGGATTGCTACTAACAACTCTGGCCTCTCTCTCTGATAGGAGGAATCACCATCCCTTCCCTCACTCGGTGCTAGTTTCTACTCCCAACTAAAAGACTCTCACTGAATCCTTAGAATGAACACAATAAAGATGAATCTGTTTACATGATCATGTTTCTTAAATGATCTGGCTGAAATACGCTGAGATCACTTGGTTTCGTATCTGACAGAAACAATATCAAATCACGGTATCTGACTGACGATACATAGCTTGATTAAATTATTTGAATCATTTATGAGATTAGAAGTGAATCACTTGAGTTCCATTAGGACTAGGCTGAGTACAGGTCAGAGGCTAGATTACTAGCGATATAGAGATTTCAAAGATAATTGGGATTGCTAAGCTTTATTAAGCTTCACACTTATCTACAGATATAGAGTTCTATTAGTTCACTGAGTTCTGATAATCATGGCTCGGTTGGAATTACTGAGAAATTGACACGGGCTCTAGACAACAACTCTATTTTCGGGTAAAAATGCCCCCAGGACTCGATAACATAGAAGTAAAGCATCATCATTCATTCAAGCATCACAAGCATTCATGCATCATTACCATCATTCAGGCATATTCACAAGAAACTCAGAAATCATACCATATATTCAATTTCACAATCATTAGAACATCAACTCAAGCCTCCAAGGATTCACAAACGTCTACTCATCATTACAACTACCTAGGGGTCACTCTAAGTATTTAAGAATCATTACATACTTTCACCCTCACAAACCTTACGACATTGCATCTATTATTTAGGAAATATAAACCTCCATTAACCATCATGATTACCAAAGGATCGCTTCCAATATTTAGGGGTGAGGGGTCACTAATATCGATTTATCATCACAAACTACCTTAAGGAATACATGCTATTAAATTATACCCCATTCAATGAAGTCTTGCATCAAATACTTCACACCAATATCGGTCTCGACATATATCTAGATATCATGAGACTTTGGGAAAACTTCACACTATCATGTCATTACTCTCTTGCTAACCACTTAGCATGTATAAAAACTTAAAATAAATCAAAGAGCATTTACTTGGGAGATTTACCGCTATTTCATCCCAACTTACTCACTATGGTCTTTCGACAACCACTAGACATGTTCAGTTCTACACCTACTGAGGATTCCATATTATTATTATGGCTCATTTCGCTCACTAAGGCATTTTATCAAATACTAGGTGTGCATGGACTAGCCCACAACTTTGGGTTTCCCCTTTAATATACTAAAATGCCCCTCTATGCTTTACCTCAGCCTTTCATCCAACCTATGGGGTGCATACTCTGCTTATTCAACCTTCTCTAGACCCTAATATTGTGAACACGTCACATAGACACCAAATTAAAAAAAGCTCATCATAAAATCACATAAATTCCACATACTAGGGTCAAAGACCATAAATCTTGTAAACAATCATGAATCCAAACTCAACAACACAAGTAACATCAACTTCAACTCATACAAATCATGAAGTATCACAAAACATAAAATCCTTAAGTTTTAAAAAAATGGTACTTGAGTTTCTTGGATGAAAGGGACCCAAGAATCAACATCTACGTACCTGAGAATTTCTTTTCTTGAAGGATCTTGAAAGAAGTTCTTGATTTCTCTAGATCCTTCTTGATCTCTCTTGAATTTTATGAAAGGAGAAGAGAGTATTTTGATTTTGAAAACCCTAATTTTTGGGTGGAAGAGAGAAAAATGAAGTTGAAGGCCTTGGACCGGTATTTATAGAGCTGGGGAGGATGTGGAAAAGACCAAAATGCCCCTTTAAAATTTGTCTAGAAAATTTTGATTAGGGTCTGTGACGGTCGACCTGACGGTCAGTCAGAGGGACTGACGGTCCACCAAGTTATCCATCACTCAAGTACCAAAATTGGGATGTTCTGCCTTGGAGTGACGGTTGAAGTGATGGTCCATCAGAAATCTGATGGTCCACCAGATTGTCCATCACTCGAGGTTCAAGAATGGGACATTCTTCCTCGGTCTGACCGGCCCCTTGATGGTCCATCAACTTTCTGACAGTCCACCACTTTGGCCGTTACATAATGATCAAAAAAGGAAGCCACTTCCTTGGTCTGATGGGACACTTGACAGTCCACCAAGAATTTGGCGGTCCGTCAGATCGACAGTCAAACCTGTGATTCTGACAATGCTCAGTAAAATAGTCATAAGTTCTTCGTCCGATGTCGGATTTTGATGAAATTTGTATTGATGGAAATCTTTTTCAATTCTATATATGACTAAAAGTAGAAATTAGGGAAATTACACACGATTCATAGTGTTTCATACTTGGGAAGATACTTTTAAAACTTTTAGACTCAGATTTTCTCCTTTGCTAGATACGCTCTAAGGCTTAGACTAGAAGAGAAATTTGTGGGGCATTACACCTTCAGAATCAAACACCGTGTATTAGAGCTCAAAACAACTTGGTTTTGAATTTTGACTTGATTCAATTGCAGTTTAAACATTATAATCAAGTTTTTCACAAATAATTACTCCATCATACTAAGAGTAACTCATTATAAATATTAGTATCCATCGAGATCAACTAGAACAACACCTAGCTTAAGCTAATAGCACTAGTTTTCTCATTTGAGCTCTAAGTGACAAAATTGAGTACAAACTTGTTTGAAAGATACCTTGCATAAATCTACCTTAGATCACTTACTGTATTTTTAAATTGAGCTTATTTATAGTAATTATGTGATATTATGCATTTTTTGGGTACGCAGCTTTATTTAAGGTATTGTTTGGATATTTCATGTCTTATTTATCCAGTTAGGGACCTGTTATGATATTTAGTTCCATTATTTCTTAGTATGATGTAATTTTTATGAACTTAGGGAATGGTATTAATCTTGAAAACCTTGATTTCCTTTTCTTTAACTAAGTTATGTTTATATTTAAATATATTACAGTTATGGTTCAGGGCTAACATATACTTTATATCTATTATTTATTATGAGTTCTGGCACCACTTTGGCATCAGTTTCGGTGTAGTTTGAGTTTTAGTTATACAGTTAAGTATGGTTGCTATTAGTTTTGGTTCAAGTCCAAAATTTATTTCTGACATGATCTAGGAGTTCTGGCACTAATTACATTATTATGGGAGTTTGTGGTTTCTCTGAGTTATGATTTGAGTTTGACATCTCATTTTGAGCTCTGTTATATATCATATATGTGGCCTTTCATTATTACCCACTATTTTTTGATTGAATTCAGAATATATCCTCTTGTTATTATCCACCTTTATTGGTTTGAGCCCAGTGTCTGGCCTCTTATGACTATCCATTAGTGTTGTTTCTAGCCCAATAAGCATTTCTATGGCTAATATGTTTTTTTGGGAATGTTTTAATTATGGGTTAGTGCTTTTTCTTTAGTTACTTCTTGTGTGTCCCACTGGCTTAAGGGGACATGGTTGGGTTAATTATCTTCTTCAATGTGCTTGATGGGCTTATGGGGGCCTAGTTAGGTTATGATTGGTTTGCCTTCTTATTAATGCGTTATTTATTTTCTGTATCAATTTTACTTATTCCTTTATCGTATTTGCATATCTTGATAGTTTCTTACATTTTTATTCCTTTTTACTACTGACCTAGATTATATCCTCATATTTTAGTTTTACTTTTCTGATATTTAAGCTCAATCGGTCAATGATGCCTACAGAGTACCCATTATTTTGATACTCATACTGCACTTCTACATCTTTTTTCTAATGTAAATTTGGGCACTAGCCATAGGTATTGATATATCCTCTCATCCCAATACTGATCCAGAGTAAGGTGAGCCTGATAGGGCCCGAGGTTGATCCTTCTCCATTTATTCTAGCATAGTATTTTGCCTTCGAGGATACTGTGTATATGCTATGTATATTTGTCTATAGTCTAGTACTGTTATTTTGTTAGTAGTGTATCTAGTACCAGCTTTACAGGTCTTAAGAGGGATAGTGTTTTATATTTTGTCTTCTTCCTAACCTCCATATGGTATATATATGTATGTATATATATACACACATATACATATATATACATACATACATAAGTACATATTTAACTCCTAGAATTGAGGGATTGATTATGTGCTAAAGGTTTTAATTGGGAGATAATCGCGGTTGTGATAGCTAGCCGTGAAGGTGTGGGTTTGAAGAATAGACACTGAAAACTCATGATTACTGTTATGAAGTTTGGTCTTGATGACCTATGTGCATGGTTCACACTACTAATATAATTTTATCTTAGTTAATGTAGTGTCGGGGCATTCCTTGGTCTTTCTTGATACCCCTATTTTGTGCACATAACACATATCGAGGCCCTTTTAACAGGGGAGATGAACCCATATATCTAGTGGGTGGATTTTTTATGACGGTTAAGCTACACAACCCAGGATAAGGATTTAAATACGTGCTAAACCTTGTTCCCTATCTCGACATATGTATATAATATATATATATATATGTATAAATATATATATGTATACATGTGATTGCATATGGTTATTAGATTTGGTATTGAATAATGTCACTATTTTTACCTTTATGCCCGAGTTACATGGTAGCATTCACTTTGCTAACCATCTTTGAGAGCTGTATCGCTACACGATGCAAGAACCATCCTTACTACCATTTCTCCTACTCAGTGACTTAGATTTGGGGATAGCTTTAAGCCAGATTAAAGTGGTGAGCTTCCATACTCTAAAAGACTCTATTTCATGCTATGGACTTCTTTTCATTATTTTTATTTCTTTGGTTTTGGTTGGTGGCATATCCCGATCAAATGTTGTTTGATTCTATTTAGAGGCCTTACAAACTACTATAGGCAAAGGCAGTGTCGGTATTAGTGTTAGCATTGGTATTGGTATTGGTATTAGTGATGGGATTAGTATTGGTTTAATATTTGTTTGTGGTTGTTTGGTTATGGTTATAGGCTTGCTTTATTGTCATTAAATTATTATTGTTTTATCTTTTTATATGTTTCAATTTTATCCTACATGGGGTACGAGGTGGATAGTGGTGAGGTATTTGGGGTGGTCTCCAATCCTGGTTTGACTTGAGGCAACCGACACGACTAAGACATGGTTTGAGTCATGTCAGATTTGTATTATAGCACTAGGTTAATGGTTAATTAGGAGTCCACAAAGCCATGTCGAGTAGAGTCTTTTGTAAGGGTGTGTAGCGCTTCACACTCATAAGGGAAATGCTACAAGGCATTTAGGAATGTTTTTTTTTCTTGTGTTCTATTTTCGAGATTTAGAGTCTAAGGTTCTGAAATCCTCTCTAATACCTATTTGTTTTCTTTTTAGATCATATCTCCCAGATGATCTTACATTCACATAAACTCGTCTACCCTACCCGAGGACAATATTAACGATACACATCCTACTTATGGGGTCCAGACTCGATCTAGGGGTCCAGCTCCTGATTATCCTTTTGGAGATCCACCGACCCTTTCCAATCCTTCTCGAGATCCTCAGGCTTATGTGACAAATGTTGAGTTTCATCAATTTATTCATATGCTGACACATTTGGTAGCTTCTCAGATTAAGAGTGGTACTTTTGTTAATAGGTCTTCTAAGGCCAAAAGGTTGTCCAGTTTATGAGGTTGAACCCTCTAACCTTTACTAGAGTTGAGGTCGAGGAGGATCCTCAAAGTTACCTTAATGAGATGGAAAAGATTTTTGTGTTATGCATGCTACTAATGTGGAGGGCGTGGAGTTTGCTGCCAAATAGCTGAAAGATGTGCCCTATCAGTGGTACTAGTAATGAGACCAATCAAGGAGTAACGATGCTAAGTCAGCCCCGTGAGATGATTTTTCTAATGCTTTCCTGGACTATTTCTTTCCTCAAGAGTTGATAGAGACAAAGGAAAAAGATTTTGTTAACCTGAATCAAGGTAAGGTTACAGTCATGGAGTATGCCTTGAAGTTTTACCAATTATCTCATTATGCTATGGAGTTGGTTTGTAGCATGAGGTATAGAATGAGGAAGTTTACTTCTGGGTTACCCGAGACTTAATTTTGAAAAGTAAGGTTGCCTTGTTGAACAAGGACATGGGCATCTCTAGGTTGATTATGTACATGTAACAGGTTGAGAAAGAGAAGAGAAAGTAGATGGAGATAAGATAAAGGAGGAGCAATAAGTTTACATTTTTTGAGTAAGGGGTGGCCAATAGTAGAGTGGCAGGAATGGTGGAACGTGGTCCAAAAAAAATTAGGGAAAAGATGGGTCTTACTCGACGGCGAATGCTCCATGCCTAAAGCCAGAGGGTGATAGGCATTTTTATAGTGGCAGCAATTATATGGCACAAGGTACCCAATCTCAGGCTAGTAGGGCCCAATCAACTCCATCCTATCCTCCCTGTAGATTTTGTGGTAGGTTGCATCAAGGTTACTATGATGAAAGAAAGGCAAGTACTTTAACTGTGGCCAGTCAGGATACATTCTTAGAAAATATATAGTGGCTAATGATTCTTCAGGGGAAAACAAGGTTTCAATTGCCTCTTCATCAAATCCGGCACCATAGAGTCCATCATTGGGCTCCGACACTGGTCAAAACCAACTCTATGCCCTCATTACTTGTCAGGATTCCAATGCATCACCTGATGTTTTTACTAGTATTTTGAAACTCTTTTCCTAGGGTTCACTCTTTTATATGTGACCTTATTTGTATATGTGTATTTTGTCTGTCATGCCGAGTGTATTTTGGATCCTTTTTATGTTTCTACCCCGGTGGGTGACTCTGTGGGGGCTAGGAGAGTCTATAAGGGTTGTGTTGTACATGTGAGTAGTCGGGAGACTTTGGTGGATTTGTTTGAGTTACACATGGTTTACTTTAATGTTATATTGGGGATGTATTAGTTAGAGTCATGCTATGCTTCTCTAGACTATCGCACCCGTTAGGTCATTTTTAAATTCCCTAATGAGCCAATTATTGAACGAAAAGGTGGTTCCCTAGCTCCTAAGGAGAGGTTCATATCATATCTTAGAACCCAAAAGTTCATTTCTAACGTATGTCTCTATTATTTAGTCTGAGTTAAACATTCTAACTCGTAGGGTCCTTCTTTATATTCTATTCTAGTGGTGAATGAATTCCCTGAGGTCTTCCCTGATGTCTTTCCTGGTGTCCCTCTAGATAAAGAGATTGATTTTGGGATTGATCTTATTTCAGACACTCGTCCTATTTCTATTCCCTCTATAGAATAACTCTGGTTGAGTTAATGTCTCTGGCTGAGTTAAAGGAGCTTATGGAGCAATTGAAAGATCTTTTACACAGGGGTTTTATCCATCCTAGTATGTCTCCGTAGTGTGCACTGGTGTTTTTCATGCATAAGAAGGATCGTTCCCTTCGGATGTGTATTGATTATCGGCAACTGAATAAGGTGATGATAAAGAATAAATACCCTCTTCCGAGGATATATAATTTGTTTGATCATCTTCAGGGTGCTAAGTTTTTTTCCAAAATTGATCTTTGATCTGGTATCATCAACTAAATATTAGGGAGCTAGATATTCCTAAGACTGCCTTTCATAGTCGGTATGGGCACTTTGAGCATCTGGTTATGTCTTTTTAGATTGACCAATGGCCCGATAAAATTCATGGACTTGATAAATAGTGTTTTTTATTAGTTTATAGATTTTTTCATCATTGTGTTCATAGACTAGGTTTTGGTGTACTAGAAGAGTGAAGTGGATCATACCGGTCACCTCCGCATTGTATTGCAGACCCTGAAGGAGCAGCTATTATATGCTAAATTTTTTAAATGTGAATTTTGGTTGAACGCTATCACTCTTTTGAGTAATGTCATTTCTATTAAAGGGATCATGGTGGATCTACAGAAAGTTGTAGTGGTTAAAAAGTGGCCTAGACCCACGACTCCAACTGATCTTAGAGCTTTTTAGGTTTAGCTCATTTCTATAGGAGGTTTATGGAAATTTTTTTGACTATATCTGCCCCGTTGACTAAGTTAACTCAGAAAAAGGTAAAGTTCTTGTGGCCTGATGCTTGTGAGGGTAGCTTTGAGAGGCTAAAGGATAAGCTAACTTCGACACTAGTCTTAACTTTGGCTGAAGTCACGAATGGATTTGTAGTCTATTCTAATGTATTCCATATGGGGCTTGGTTGCATTTTAATACAGCATGGCAAGGTGATAGCATATGCCTCTAGGTAGTTGAAGGTGCATGGGAAGAATTATCCGACTCATGACTTGGAGCTATTAGTTTTGGTGTTTGCGTTGGAAATTTGGTGTCACTATTTGTATAAATTGCATGTGGATTATCTTTTCATATCATAAGAGCCTGCATTATGCATTTACCTAGAAAGAGCTTAACCTTAAGCAAAGAAGATGGCTTTAGTTGCTCAAAGATTATTACAAGTCTTGACTACCATCCAAGTAAAGATAAAGTAGTTGTTGATGCTCTTAGTAGGTTATCTATGAGAAGCCTAGCTCATGTGGATGAGAGAAAGTGATAATTAGTGAAGGATATTCACCATTTAGCTAACCTTAGAGTTTGCCTCTTGGACTTTGAGGATGGTGGTGTGTTTATTTAGGAGGTAGAGAATTCATCCCTTGGTGCTGAGGTGAAAGAGAAGCAAGTGTTAGATCCTATCTTGATGAGGATTAAGGTTGATATAAATGGGCAAAAAGTAATGACTTTTGAGGTTAGTGACGATGGTGCTTTGTAGTACCAAGCGAGATTGTGCATTCCATATGTGGATGGATTATGAGAGAGGATCTTGGCTGAGGTTCATGAGTTGCACTATGCTATTTATCTTGGCTCAACAAAAATGTATCATGACCTTAAGGAGATGAATTAGTGAAATAATATGAAGCGGGATGTAGCTAGTTTTCTGGCTAAGTGCATGGTGTGCCAAATAGTGAAAGTTGAGCACATGAGGCCCAAAGGGTTATATCAAGAAATTGAGTTGCCTATGTGGAAAAGGGAAGTAATCAACATAGATTTCATTACTGATATTCCCCAGTCTCGAATTTAGTTTGGTTCAATTTGGTTCATCGTGGATAGGATGACTAAGTCTTCTCACTTTTTACCAGTGAGGACTAATTTTTTGGTAGAGTATTATGCAAGGTTGTACCTCTAATAGATTGTGAAGTTGCATGGAATTCCTATTTCTATTATCTAAGATTGTGTTATGCAGTTTTCTTCGTACTTTTGGAAGTCATTTTAGAAGGATTTGGGGACAAGGTGAGTTTTAGTACTGTTTTCCACCCACAATCGGATGGGTAAGAAGAAAGGACTATTCAGATATTGGAAGATACACTTTGAGCTTGCATGATTGACTATGGTGGTAGTTAGGATGAGCATTTGTCTCTTATATAGTTTGCATATAATAATAGCTACCACTCTAGCATTGGGATAGCCTAATTGAGGCCTTGTATGGTAGAAGGTGTAGGTCTCCTACTGAGTGGTTTGAGGTTGGTAAGGCAGAGGTGCTTGGTTTGGATTTGGCTCACCAAGCCATAGATAAGGTGAAGGTGATTCGGGATAGGCTTATAGTCTCCCAAATTCTTCAGAAGTCCTATGCAGATGTGAGGCATAGGAAGTTTGAGTTTGAGGTATAAGATGTTCTTGAATGAAACACCTAGACTTTGAAACATAGAAAATTCTCCCATTTAATGTCTCTAAACTTGGTACGACTAAGGGTACCACTCGTACCCTTTGCATATAAGTTGGTGACCCTTTATCATACCCTAGGTAGTTTGGTGAGGGTTATTCACTATCCTAGGTATGAGTAAGGCTCCAACCAATTGCACCTTAAGGTACTAGTCATACCAAGACCAATTGTATAGAGTGGTGCCTCAATCAAAAGTGGACAATTTTTGACACGAGGATGTGAACGAGTTAGGGCTGAGTCTTACCCTTTGAAT
>JAPEIP010000005.1:66858998-66895779 GCA_026120095.1 Capsicum chinense | reverse complement strand
TGTTAGATCCTATCTTGATGAGGATTAAGGTTGATATAAATGGGCAAAAAGTAATGACTTTTGAGGTTAGTGACGATGGTGCTTTGTAGTACCAAGCGAGATTGTGCATTCCATATGTGGATGGATTATGAGAGAGGATCTTGGCTGAGGTTCATGAGTTGCACTATGCTATTTATCTTGGCTCAACAAAAATGTATCATGACCTTAAGGAGATGAATTAGTGAAATAATATGAAGCGGGATGTAGCTAGTTTTCTGGCTAAGTGCATGGTGTGCCAAATAGTGAAAGTTGAGCACATGAGGCCCAAAGGGTTATATCAAGAAATTGAGTTGCCTATGTGGAAAAGGGAAGTAATCAACATAGATTTCATTACTGATATTCCCCAGTCTCGAATTTAGTTTGGTTCAATTTGGTTCATCGTGGATAGGATGACTAAGTCTTCTCACTTTTTACCAGTGAGGACTAATTTTTTGGTAGAGTATTATGCAAGGTTGTACCTCTAATAGATTGTGAAGTTGCATGGAATTCCTATTTCTATTATCTAAGATTGTGTTATGCAGTTTTCTTCGTACTTTTGGAAGTCATTTTAGAAGGATTTGGGGACAAGGTGAGTTTTAGTACTGTTTTCCACCCACAATCGGATGGGTAAGAAGAAAGGACTATTCAGATATTGGAAGATACACTTTGAGCTTGCATGATTGACTATGGTGGTAGTTAGGATGAGCATTTGTCTCTTATATAGTTTGCATATAATAATAGCTACCACTCTAGCATTGGGATAGCCTAATTGAGGCCTTGTATGGTAGAAGGTGTAGGTCTCCTACTGAGTGGTTTGAGGTTGGTAAGGCAGAGGTGCTTGGTTTGGATTTGGCTCACCAAGCCATAGATAAGGTGAAGGTGATTCGGGATAGGCTTATAGTCTCCCAAATTCTTCAGAAGTCCTATGCAGATGTGAGGCATAGGAAGTTTGAGTTTGAGGTATAAGATGTTCTTGAATGAAACACCTAGACTTTGAAACATAGAAAATTCTCCCATTTAATGTCTCTAAACTTGGTACGACTAAGGGTACCACTCGTACCCTTTGCATATAAGTTGGTGACCCTTTATCATACCCTAGGTAGTTTGGTGAGGGTTATTCACTATCCTAGGTATGAGTAAGGCTCCAACCAATTGCACCTTAAGGTACTAGTCATACCAAGACCAATTGTATAGAGTGGTGCCTCAATCAAAAGTGGACAATTTTTGACACGAGGATGTGAACGAGTTAGGGCTGAGTCTTACCCTTTGAATACTACTAAAGGGTGTATGGTAGTACCCTTAATAGTATGGGTGACCTAGAAAAACCCTAGGTTATGAGTCAGGGTACCACTCGTACCCTAGGGTACAAGTCCCTTAAGTGAGTTGTACCCCTGAATGGGTCCAATTTCTAGCTTTTATCTAAGGGCCTTATGATTATTTCCCATGTCTAAAACCCTGATCCCTCCCACTACTTAAGTTTTTGTAGCCTCCTAAACATCCATTTTAATGGATTAAACACCCTAAATACTCTTTCAAGCTCATCTTTGAAGAAATTGAGGCCAGGGTTCCCAGGGTGATCTTTAATAGGTAAAGTGATATAATATTCTTGGTGATTCAAGTTTTATAAGGCATGTAACTCTTCTCCTTTCTAAATAACTCTAAACCCATGTATTTCATACTTGGATTAGTAAGTGTACATGGTGGTTTTGAAATCAAATAAAAATGATTTGTTGCCCAACAATGAATTATGATGATTCTTGCTTAGAATTATGTTTGCACATGTTATAGATGGTAGTTTGCACACGTGAATACTTTATGTATGTGGTATAATATGTGGGTCTTGAGTAACCATAGTCTTGATGATTTCTACCATGAAATTGGCCTTGGTAAAGACATGTATACAATGTGTTTGTGAAAATGTTTAAGTGATATGTCTAGTTACATGATGATGATGTGTTAAACCAGGGAAATGTCCCAATACGTATGAATGCTTGATAAATGTATTGTAAAGGAAAAATGAGCCATATGTGGTTTATTTGATGACATTGATAGTCTAATGAGTAAGAAGGGGGTTAAAGTCCTTAATATGAAAATAAACTTGAATTGCATGTTGAACTAAATTGTGTTATAGAATTACTAATAAAGTATGAATGGCTTGTAAGGGTCTTGAGGACCGTAGTTTGAATTGTATGATGAGTTGAATTAAGGTATTGACCTATTGAAATAGTAGAGCAATGAAGTCTTCCATGAGGATCATGTAGTCATGTATGGTGTTGAATTGGCTAAATAGGTTAAAGTCCTAGTGGAATTGAATGTATGTGGATGCATGGACAAGGGGTTAGAGTCCTAATATTGACTAATGATACTCATGATGGCTTGAGGTTAAAGTCCCTTGTCAAATGAATTTGCTTATGGTTAAAGTCCCTTCCATAATGAGATCTCATTAGGTTGAAGCACCTCGCTAAATGAATTGGATTGGGGGTTAGAGTCCCCTATCTAATGTGTCATGAGGTTAGATTCCCTTGCCTAATATGTGAGCATGTGGTTAGAGTCCCTTTCTTAAATAAATTTGTGAGAGTGGTTAGAGTCCCTCACTTAAATGGATGTGTATGTGGCTAGAGTCCCTTACTCGATGATATGTTAATATGGTTAACGTCATATGATTAATAAGAAATTGCTCGAATCTATAAGTGTGGAAGGTTGGAGTCCTCCATTGCATGTATGATGAATGAATGTTTCCAAAGTGTTAATAAGACTTGTCCCCTTGATTAGCATGTGATATGTCTATATGTATGGATAAGGTTATGAATGTGATTGATGATGATATATATTTACTTTTTGTTGAAAGATGATGTTATTTTATCCTTATCCTTGAGTTATATGCTAGTTTTTCAATAGCTAACCATCTCCAGACGCTATGTCCCCATATGACATAGGAACTAGAGCATCATTTTCTCTTCCTGCGCAGTGATTAGGTGATCAAAGTGGTTCGTGCATTGACTACGAGTGATGAGCTTTCTTATTTTTAAATAAATTCATTCTTGTTGCCTATCTTTAGAAGTAGTCTTATTTTGACTTGGTTTGGCTATTGTCGGGGCTTGTCCCGACATATATATTTCTAAACTCTGGTTTGTGTAGAGGTATTGTGGATTACTGTGGACTTAGGAATATTGGTTAGTGTGATGAATCTAATGAAGTGTTTTGACATGTTTAAGCGATGACTTTAGTATGTTTTTCCCATATCTTATTATACGGTCGGGATTCACTCGACCTACGTGATTAATATGATAATAGTGATGGGTTATCAAGGCAACCTCTAATTTATGTGGGCTTAAGGTGCCTCTATGACATGGACCAGTTTTGAGGCATGTTAAGTTGGTATTAGAGCCTAAGTTCTTAGTCAGTAGGGTATCCACAATACCATGATGACTAGAGTCTCTTTTATGGGTATGAAGTGCACCATATTTATAAAAGGGGAGCTATGAGACATTTTAGGAAATGTTTCCCTTTCTTGTGTTTCAATCTCAAGCTATAAAGTCTAAGGTTTTGGATTTCTCTAATTTCTATTTTCTATCTTTCAGATCATGCCTCCAAGGAGATCTGAGACTCAGGCAAACCCTTCTGAGGGCCCTATGTATGAAGCTCATTCAACTTCCAGAGTTTGAACTCGGACTAGGGCTGCGACATTTGACTATCTTCATGGGGTTTCACCTATCCCTACCAACCCCGACTATGAGAGTGACCCTTCTATTCCTTCACCTCAAAGGTATGCTACTAATGTCGAGTTTTATTGCTTTATCAACCTCTTGACTCAATTAGTAGCTTCTAAAAAAAGTGTGGTGCTTTGGATATTGTTTCTTCTAAGGCCACAAGAATTGGCTAATTTATGAGGTTGATCCCTCTTATGTTCTCTAGTATGAAGGTTGAGGAGGATCCTCAAGGCTTCATTGATGAAATGGGGAAGATCTTCTGAATCATCCATGCTTCAAAGATAGAGGTCATTGAGTTTGCTTCCTGGAAATTAAAAGATGTAGCGTACTAACGGTACGAGGGGTAGGAGTTGTCTAGAGGTGTTGATGCTAGTCTCGCCTTATAGGAGGACTTCTTTGAGGCTTTCATAGACCATTTTTTTCCTCAAGAGTTAAGGGAGGGAAAAGCGAAAGAGTTTGTAAACTTGAATCAAGGGAGGATGTCCATCTTAGAGTATGCCTTGAAATTCTATCAATTGTCAAGGTATGCTCCCGAGATAGTTTCTAGCATGAGGGCTAGAATGCATAAGTTTGTCTCGGGATTGTCCAATGAGTTAGTCCTTGAGAGTAAAGAAGCCTCCTTGAGAGCAAAAAGGCCTTGTTGATTGAGAAAATAGATATTTCTAGGTTGATTGTGTATTTGTAATAGATGGAAGAAGAGAAAAAGAAGCAAGTTGAGCTTAGTGGGAGGCAAGGAAAGAAATTTAGGCCTTCTGAGCATAGTGGTGGAGATGGCGGCAAGTGGCTATGGAAAAAGGGTAGTTCTAGTTCTTTCTTCTCATCTAGTGTTTGCTCTCCTTACCCAAAGTTTTTGAGTGATCGCTAGACACAATTTAGTGGTGGGTCCCGAGCATAGAGTGCCTGATTCCAGGCTAGTGGTACCCAGTCGACTCTACCTCGCCCTCCTTGTAGGTTCAGTGGTTAGAGTCATCATGGTCAGTATAAGAAGGGGAGAAACAGATATGTCTATTGTGGTTAGGTTGTGCACATACAATGTGAGTGCCTTTTCCTAGCAGCTTCTTTGGCCAACAGGTCCCCTATTTGTACTCCCTCTACTCCAGCATTGAAGGGTGCTATATCTACTTCTACTTATGTTTTGGGCACTGGCGCTGGTAGAAATTAGTTGTATGCACTTGCTACTTTCCAAGACTCTGAGGCGTCCCTCGATACTATCACGGGTATGTTGAGACTTTTCACCCATGATGTTTATTGCTTGCTTTATCCAGGGTCTACTCTTGCTTATGTGACTCTATATGTAGTTGTGCTTCTTGATTGTGGTCTCGAGAGTCTGTCAGTTCCTTTTTATATTTCTACCCTGGGCGGAGACCTTCTAATTGTTAGAAGGGTATATGAGGAGTGTGTGATATCAGTTGGTGGTAGGGATTCTCTTATAGACTTCATAGAGTTGGACATGGTTGATTTTGATGTTATTTGGGGATAGATTGGTTACACTCTTGCTATGCTTCTTTAGATTGCCGAACTCGTAGGGTCATGTTAAAATTCTCTAATGAGCCGATTATTTCATAGGAAAGTGGTTCCCCAGTGCCTAAGGGAAGGTTCATTTCTAATTTAAAGGCCTAAAAGTTGATTTCAAAGGGGTGTTTGTATCATTTGGTCCGAGTTAAATATTCTAAAGAGCTTTCTCTAGAATCCATTCCCGTGGTTTATAAGTTTCCCAAGGTGTTTCTCGATGATGTTCTCGGTGTTTCTCCCGATAGGAAAATTTATTTTGGGATTGATCTTGTTCTGGATACTCATCCGATTTATATCCCCCTTATAGAATTGCTCCGGTGGAGCTAAAAGATCTTAAGGAGCAACTGAAAGACCTCTTAGATAAAGGCTTTATCCACCCTAGTATGTCTCCACGGGGTGCTTCGGTGTTATTCGTGCAAAAAAATGATGGTTTCCTTCAAATATACATTGATTATCGTCAGTTGAACAAAGTGAACATAAGGAATAAATATCCTCTTCCTAGGATCGATGATTTGTTTTAGAAACATCAGGGTGTGAAGTATTTTTCTAAGATTGATCTTATATCAGGTTATCATCAGCTTAAGATTAGAGATACAGATATCCCTAAGACGGACTTTAAAACCTGGTATGGTCACTATGAGTTTCTTATCATGTCTTTTGGGTTGACCAATGACCCAGCGGCATTCATGGATTTGATGAATATGGTCTTTCATCCTTTCTTGGATATGTTTGTCATTGTCTTAACTGATGATATCTTCGTCTATTATAAGAGTGAAGTAGATTATGTCGATCACCTCTGTGCTATATTACAAACTTTGAAGGATCATAATTTGTATGCCAAGTTCTCCAAGTGTGAGTTTTGGTTAAAATCCATAAATTTTCTTAGTCATGTTATCTCAGGTAAAGGGATCATGGTAGATCCTGAAAAAGTTACGGTAGTTAAGAAGTAGCCCAGACCTATGACTCCAACCAATATTCAGAGCTTCATGGGTCTATCCGATTACTATAGAAGATTCGTGGAGATTTTCTCTACTATAGCTGCCTATTGACCAAATTGACCCAAAAGAAGGTTAAGTTCTCGTGGTTCATGCGTGTGAGGGTTGTTTTGAGAAGTTGAAAGATAAGTTAACTTTCACTCTAGTTTTGACCTTGCTCAAGGGTAGTGATGGTTTTATGGTATATTGTGATCCCTTTCATGTCGGTCTCGATTACGTATTGATGCAACATGGTAGGGTGGTGGCCTATGCTTCTAGGAAATTGAAAGTTCATGAGAAGCACTACCCTACTCATGAACTAGAGTTGTTAGCCATGGTTTTTGTGTTAAAGATTTGGCAGAATTATCTTTATGGGGTCCATGTCAATATCTTTTTCGATCATAAGAGTCTCCAATATGTGTTTACCCAAAATGAGTTAAATCTTCAGCAAAGAAGGTGGCTTAAGTTGTTGAAAGACTATGATATGAGTCTTCATTACCATCCTAGTAAGGAGAACGTGGTCTCCATGCTCTTACTAGATTGTCCATGGAGAGTTTAGCCCATGTCGATGAGGATAAGCAGGAATTGGTGAAAGACATTCACCGTTTGGCTAATATTAGAGTTCAACTTACAGACTCCGAGGGGGTGGTGTATTTGTGCTTCTGGTATCTCAGTTGTCTCTTGTTGTTGAGATAAAGGAGAAGCAAGCTTTGGACCCCGACTAGATGAATATCAAGAGCAATGTGGGTCAACACAAATTTGCAAACTTTGTGATTTATGGTGATGGTATCTTGAGATACCAAGGTAGGCTATGTGTTCCCGACATTGATGGATTGAGGGAAAGGGTCATGGCCGAGGCTCACAAATCTTGGTATACTATTCATCCTGGTCCCACCAAGATGTATCATGATCTTAGAGAGTTCTATTGGTGGGGCAATATGAAACATGATATGGCTAGCTATGTTGCCAAGTGTATGGTGTGTCAATGAGTGAATGTTGAGCACATGAGACCCGGTGGGTTATACTAAGAAATTATGTTTCCTAAATGGAAGTAGGAGACAATTAATTTGGATTTTGTTATCGGTCTTTCTAGATCCTAGAATCAATGTGATTATAGTTGGGTCATTGTTGATAGAATGACCAAGTCCACTCACTTTTTTGCTTGTGAGGACTAATTTCTCGACGAAAGATTATGCTAACTTATAGCTTGCGGAGATCATGAAGTTTCATGGTGCTTCGATTTATATTATCTCAAATTATGGTCCTCCATTTTCATCCCACTTTTGGAAGTTGTTTCAAAAGGGTTTGTGTACTAGAGTATGCCTTAGTACCGCTTTCCACTCGCAAGTGGGTGGGCAAGTAGAAAGGACCATCCAAATATTGGAGGATATGTTGCGGGCTTATGTGATTGGTTACGGTGGTAGTTCGTATGATCACTTGCCTTTGATTGAGTTTGCCTATAATAATAGTTACCACTCTAGTATTGGCACGACCCCTTTTGAGGAATTCTATGGTAGGAGATGTCGATCTCCTATTGAATGGTACGAAGTTGGCGAAGGTAAGTTGTTTGACCCCGATTTAGTTCTCCAAGCCTTAGAGAAGGTCAAGGTGATTCAGGATAGATTGAAAACCGCTCAAAGTTACCAAAAGTCCTATGTGGCTGTAAGGCGTAGGGACTTAAAAGTTTGGTATTAGCGATTGGGTATTCTTAAAAGTGTCTCCCATAAAGGGAGTGATGTGGTTTGGTAAGAAGGGGAAGCTTAGTCCTTAGTATATTGGTCCCCACCTAATTGTGAAGAGGGTTGGCAATGTTGCTTATGAGTTGGAGCTGCCTTCTAGTATGAACTCCATTCACCCGATTTTCCATGTCTCTATGTTGAGAAAATGTGTGGGTGATCCATCGTTTGTTATTCCCTTAAGGAATATTGATATCTTTGACTCTTTGTCCTATAAGGAGATTTCGGTGAGTATCTTAGATCGTCAAGTTCGCCGGTTGTGAACGAAAGAAGTGGATTTGGTGAAGGATCTAAGAGGAACCAAAAGTCCAAGGAAACTATGTGGGAAGTGGAAGAGGACATGAAGTCCAAGTACCCATATTTATTTCCTATTTCAAAAATATGGGATAGAGGAATGTGTTGATCTCCTTGCTTTAATTTATTTCTTGATAGACAATAGGTTAAAGTCCCCAATGTGTCGAATTGATTTATGTCGTGTTAGACCATGGGTTCAAGTCCCTAATATTTTGAAATTATATGTGGTTTGTTGTGAAGGGTTTAAAACCCTCGTATCTTGAGTTGATTCATATCTTTGGTAAATGATAGGTTTTAGTCACCAATCCTTGAATTGAGTAAGTATCCTTGATAATTTGATGGGTTGAAGTCCCTAGGTTGTGAAATAAGTATGTATTGATAAGTAAAGGGTATAACTCCCTAAGCTTTGAAATGAAAACATGTCTTGGTGAATAATGGGTTTGAGTCCCAAAGTCGATAAAATTAGGGATTGATTGATTTTAAGCATGGAGTGTGTTGTATCCTTGTTTTATGCTTGTTCTAACTTGTTTAAAGGTTGAATTGATTTATGATAGTGTGTGACTGCTGTGTATACTTGCCTTACTCATCATTCACGGATGAATGATCTATGTGGGGGAGAATTAAAACACCTAGACTTTGAACCAATGAAAAATTCCCTCGTTTGATGTCTCTGGACTTGGTACAAATAAGGGTACCAATTCTACCCTTTGGATACGAGTTGGTGACCCCCTATCATACCCTTGTAAGTGTGGTCAGGGTAACTCATTATCCTAGGTATGAGTGAGGCTCTAACCAATCATACCTTAAGTTATAAGTCATACCAAGACCAATTTTATAGAGAGATGCCTAGATCGAAAGTGGATTGTTATTGGTATGGGTGATGTGTACAAGTTAGGGATGATTCATACCATTTGGATACGACTTAAATATATATGGCCATACCCTTAACAGTGTGTGTGACCTAAGAGAATCCTAGGGTATAAGTCAGGGTACCACTCATACCCTAGGGTATGAGTCCTTTAAGTGAGTCATACCCCTGGACGCTCAAGTGTTTTGTAGATCATATTTTGAAGACCATTCGTCCAGGTGATCTTCAAAAGGCAAAGTGAAGTCAACATTCTTGGTGATTCAAGTTTTATAAGGCATGTAACTCTTCCCCTTGCTAAATAACTCTAAACCTATATATTTAACACTTGGATTAGTAAGTATAGATGGTGGTTTTGAAATCCAATGAAAAGGGTTTTGTTTCCAAACAATGAATAATGATGATTCTTGCTTAGACTTATGTTTATACATATTATTGATGCTTGTTTACACACGTGAATTCTTGTTGTATGTGGTCTAATAGGTGGGTCTTGAGTAACCCTAGTCTTGATGATTTCTACTATGAAATTGGCCTTGGTAAATATATGTATACAAAGTGTTGCTGAAAATGTCTTAGTGAGATATCTAGTTACACGATGATGATGTAATGACCTAATAGGTATGAATGCTTGATAAATGATATTATGAAGGTAAAATAAGCCATGTATTATGTATTTGATAACTTTTATGGTTTGATGAGTAAGAAGGGGGTTAAAGTCCCTTACATAAAAATAAACTTGAATTATGTGTTAAACTAAATTGTAGCATAGACTTGGTAATGAAGTGTGAATGGCTTGTAAGGATATTGAGGATCATAGTTTGAATTGTATGATAAGTTGAATTAAGACATCTTCCAATTGAAATGGTTGAGCAATGAAGGCTCTCATGAGGACCATGTGGTCATGTATGGTGTTGAATTGGGTAAATGGGTTAAAGTCCTTATGTTTTGAATTTAATGTATGTGGATTCATGGACAAAGGGTTAGATTCCTAATGTCGACTAATGATAGTCATGATGGCTTGAGATTAAAGTCCCTTGTCTAATGAAATCTCTTGTGGTTAAAGTCCCTTGCTTAATCAGATCTCATGAGGTCGAAGCACCTCACCAAATAAATTGGCTTGGGGTTGAGTCCCCTATCTAATGTGGCATGAGATTAGAGTCCCTTGCCTAATGTGTGATCATATGGTTAGAGTCCCTTGCTTGAATGAATGTGTGGGAGTGGTTAGAGTCCCTCACTTAAATAAATATGTATGTGGATAGAGTCCCTTACTCGATGATTTATAAATATGGTTAATTTTCTATGCCTAATGATAAATTGCTTGAATCTATAAGTTTGAAAGGTTGGAGTCCTCCATTGCATGTATGATGAATGAGTGTTTCCAAAGTGTTAATAAGACTTTTCCCTTTGATTAGCATGTGATATGTATGGATAAGGTTATGAATGTGGATAAGGTTATGAATGTGATTGAAGATGATATATATTGACTTGTTGTTAAAAGATAATGCTATTTTATCTTTATCCATAAGTTACATGCTAGCATTCCAACTTCTAACCATCTTTAAATGTTATGTCCCCATGCGATATAAGGGCCGGAGCATCATCTTCTCTTCTTGTCCAGTGATTAGGTTATTGAAGCGGTTCATGCATTGACTGCATAGTAGTGAGCTTTCTTATTTTTGAAGAGATTTATTCTTGGTCCCTATCTTTAGAATTAGTCTTATTTTGACTTGGTTGGCTATTATCGAGGGCTTATCTCGATGTATATATTTCTAAACTTTGGTTTGGATAGAGCTATTGTGGATGGCTGTGGACTTAAGAATGTTGGTTAGTATGATGAATCTAATGAAATATTTGGACATGTTTAAGAGATGACTTGCAGTATGTTTTTTTGCTATCTTATTATATGGTCGGGATTCACCCAACCTATGTGATTAATTTGATGATGGTGATGGGTTATCGGGGCGAATTTCAGTTCATGTGGGCATGAGGTACCCCTACGACATGGACTGGTTTCAGGGCATTTCATTGAAGGTGTCTCCTATGAAGGGAGTGATGCGATTTGGGAAGAAGAGGAAGCTCAGTTCCCGGTATATTGGTCTGTATTTGGTTTTTAGAAGGGTTGGCAATGTTGTGTATGAGTTGGAGTTGCCTTTTAGTTTGATATTTGTTCACTTGATGTTCCATGTTTCTATATTAAGGAAGTGTGTTGGTGATCCATCACAAACTGTGCCTTTTAAGGATATTGGTATTTTAGATTTCCTGTCTTATGAGGAGGTCTGTCTTGAAATCTTGGACCAGCAGGTTTGTCGGTAATGGACCAAAGACACAACTTTAGTAAAGGTTCTATGGAGGAACCACAAAGTTGAAGAGGCTATCAGGGAAGTTGAAGAGGACATGAATTCCTAGTATCCATTTCTACTTACCGTTTTAGAAAATTGTGCTTAAGGTATGTATTGTTCTTAACATCTTTGCTTTCTGTCTTTGTTAAAGGTTTATTGTGAATTCCTTGGTAATCTATTTTCTGTCTTAAAGGCAAAAGTAGATATTTTTGGGGTTTAATCGTGCTATTCAATGCCTTGTTCCATCATTCAAAGATGGATGATCCAAGTGGAGGAGAATTGAAATACTCTGGATTTTGGCCCTTGGAAAATTCTTGAGCTTTGAGCTTACTATCCTAGTAACGACTCATCATACGAGTCGTATGGTGTGGGTACGGGTTAGGTGACCCTAGTTGTTAGATGACAAGTGGATAGTAGTTGATTTTTCAATCTTGGTAACAACTTAGTGGTATAAGTTGTTAGGGGTAGTGACGAATCATTAGAAAGATCCTTACCCAAATCAATAACTTAGTAGCTTGGCTTGGCTTTGAGTATGAGTGGCTCACTTAGAGCCGTGAGGATAGGTTACGAGTAGTAGGGTTGGGTCGTATGTTGTCCAGTGTCCAATCCCTTGAGTTTTGACTTGGATGCGGCTATACCATCCGAGTCGTATGGTCAGGTCACGAGTGAGATCACGGAGTGGTATGATGGACAGTGTATGGGTTCCAACTCAATATCTTAGTGACGACTTAGAAGCATGAGTTGTATGTTGTGGTCACAAGTCAAGGGGTCGACTCATAACCATATTCGACCTTTTTACAATTTTAAGTTGGGGGCATTCTGGACATTTCCCACATTGACTCCCTTTGATACCATGAATTAAAATATCTTTTGGGACTTTATTAACATATTATTTCCAATAAAGCACTCTTAAATTCTCTCTCAAATGATCTGTTCAATCAAAAGCCAGGGTTTCATTAAGTTTACCAATTAAGGCTCTCAAGGGCGATTTCTCTCTGTATGCCTTGGTGTCTAAGGTATGTTACTCCTCCCTCATTGTTATTTTACTCAAGGCATATGTTTTAATGTATAGTTTTCATGGTATTGTCACGATTTTGAAATAATGGTTGGGGGGTTTTGGTTGTTCATGGATGAATATTGTTTATCTTGGTTTAATTATGGTTTCCTTGATTTAATTATGGTTTTGAACATGTGGTTGCTTGGGTATGATGTTTGAACTTGATAATGGTAAATTGATTTAAACTTGTGACTCTTTAAGTGGTTATAACCCTAACCTTGTTTTGTAAAAATTTTTTGTAGTTATGAGAAAGGTGGGAATTTGAATTAGGAGTACGCTGGAATCCCCAAGTATTTTGGTTTGACTATTTTCTTGAAACTAATGCATGAAACAAAAATGGTTAAATGGTTTAGGCTGGTTTTGAAAACCTTGTGGGGTACGAAGGAATCCCCCAAGTGATTTTAATAATGGAGTCTGTAGGTTACGAAGAAATACCTTAAGTATTGGCTAGTGACCTTGCTAGCAAACTATAGTCGGTATGAGGATACCACTTTTATAATGCCTTAATAATTTACTCCTGAAATTGGTGGTTTGATTATGTGATAAAGGTTTTAATTGGGAAATAATGGAGGTTGTGAGAGCTAGCCGTGAAGGTGTAAGTAAAAAAGACAGACACTGGAAACTCGTGATTGTCGTCATGAGGTTTGTTCTTGATGATCTATGTGCATGGTTCACACGATTGATATGATTGTATCTTGATTGATGTGGGGTTGAGGCATTCCCTGGTCTTTCTTGATACCTCTGGTTCGTGTGGCTAACACGCGCCGAGGCTCTTTCAGCAGGGGTAGCTGAACCTATATAGCCTGTGGGTGGATTTTTTATGACGGTTAAGCTACACAACTCAGGATAAAGATTTAAATGTGTGCTTTCCTATCCCGGTACGATATATATATACATACATACATACATACATATATGTGATTGCATATGGTTATTTGATTTGGTTTTGAATGATGGCATTATTTTACTTTTATTCCTGTGTTACATGCTAGAGTTCACTCTATTAACCGTCTTTGGGTGTTGTATCCCTACGTGATGCAGGAAGCAACCATACTACCATTCTTTTTTCTCAGTGACTTAAATTCGAGGACAACTTTGAGTCAGATTGAAGTGGTGAGCTTCCATACTCCAGAAGACTCCATTTCATGCTATGGACTTCTTTTCATTATTGTTATTTCTTTTGTTTTAGTTTTGGCTATGGTCGGTGGCATATTCCGGCCGGATGTTTTTTGGGTCTAGTTAGAGGCTTTGTCAGACTACTATGGGCATGGGCGGTGTTGGTATTAGTGTTAGCATTGGTATTGATATTGGCGTTGGTATTGGTATTGGTTGGATATTTGGTTGTGGTGATTTTGTCATGGTTATAGGCTTGGTTTATTGTCTTCAGATTATTATATTTTTATCTTGTTATATGTTCGGAATCATCCGACATGGGGCGACAAGGTGGATAACGGTGGGGGTATTGGGGGTGGTGTTCACTTTCACTTATATCTTTATTGTTAGTGTTCATTTATTCTCATCTTTCCTTGGTTTTTGCCCGCTATCTTGTTACTCTCTATTTCGGGCTATGACTTATGGCTTGCCTACTAGTGGGATAGAGTAGTCGTCATCATGACTTGATAAATTAAGTCGTATTTGACCAAAATAATAGTGGAACAAGGAGGTTCCAATGATTTTTCTAATGTTTATTTATCTTTTTACCGCATGATTACGTGATCTCTACCCCCATAGCGACTTCTCATGAGATTAAAAAAAAACTTTAGGCATTAAAGTTATGTTGTCCTAAAGTATAACGATTGAATAACTTAAAAAAGCTTACAATTTCTTAGTTTAATGATGATTATCATAATTTTTTTAATATCTGATTTAACATAATACATAATATATTTTTATAAAGTATTAATATTATATATTATTTTCAGTATGTTGTTATAAATAGGTAATTTTACAAATATTGTACCACTATAATGAGTGTTATTGCTGCTCTAGGTGGAATGTTGTAATAGAGAAGTAAAATATAATATAAAAAATTAATTTCAAAGAAAATCAAGTCATTATATTAAAATGTCATTATAAAGAGAGCACGTTAAAAAAAGGTCTGACTGTAAAAAAAAATTATATTCTTATCAATGTTGAAGATGATTGTTGGAGATTTTTGCTTTAGGGGCTATCTTGAGACTGTAATTTACTAATTATTCATTTTGGTCACTTATTTGATCAATAAATATGGAGCTATTATTATAAAATTATAACGTTATTCATTTAACAATACTAATTTTTTAAGGCCCGTGCAACTCAATAAATTTGATATTTATAATAACATGATTTAAAATATTTAAAATAATTTCAATTTGATAAAAAGACATAATTTATGCTAAAAATGTGATGATTTAAATTTAGTTTATACAAAATTAAGAAAAAAATAATTTTTTTCTTAAAATGAACCTAAAGAATCAAACTTCTTGTTGTTGTTGTTGTTGTTGTTGTCAATTAAAAAAAATATTTAAAAAAAAATTTGATAATGACCACTACCTTCATTTTTTAACATATCAATAATTTTAAATTTCACTATTTGAAATATGTCATTAATATTTCATAAGCAGTTAATAAAATTATCCACAAAAAACTATATGTTATTCATAAAAAAGTAATTAGAAAAAACAACTTATATGAAAATCATAATTGGTTCATCAGAAATAAAATAGTAACTTGTATAATCACAAAAGTTCAAAATAATTTTGACTGTTCCTTTTTTCCCTCTTCTTCATCCCCAAAGTATTGGTACAAACTTCTTTCATAGAATATTATTATTTCATATAATAGTAAGAAAAAAGGAGAGTTATTGAATGTTCATGCAACAGAAGAAAGTTCTCCACAATCATAATATATTTTTTTTTAAAGATCGATTATTATATAAAAGATCCTTATCTTTTTAAATACTTTATTTATTAATACATTGTTTACTAAACTCATAAAAGAGTAGGTTTTAATAATAATAAATAAAACATAAAGTAAAGTGCATCAAAAAATAGTAATAAATAAGATAAATTCTTGAAAACACGTAAAACAGAAATATGTCTATAATATTAATTTTTTAAGTTTATTTTAATTATTTAAAGATAAATCAACATGCTAGAGATTTCTTTTTTTTTTTAAAAAAAAAAACTATTTAATTTTGTCATCAAATATGTATTGTAAAAATTTTGTACAAATAATGTTATTGTAACATGGATTAATCAAGTCATGAAATAGGAGTAATCTAATAGATAAAATGAATTATTAGATATTAAATTTTTTACTGCTCAATTGACTTAATTAAAAATACATGTAATTTATTTAAAATAGAATATTATAATGAGAACTTCTAAGAGAATTTACCGATTAGTTAAACAATTGAAAATATAAAAACAAACTCAGTAAATAGAGTAGTCTATAATATTAGGATATACCAACTGAAAACACACAAGTAATAAGAAATTAAATGTGTGGAAAAAAATAATTTTATTAGCTACATGTCACAATTTTAGAGGAGAAAAAATAATTTTATCAACATGTCACAATTTTAGGGGGTGGTGGTGGTGGAGTAATTTTATCACCTCTATGTTACAAATTTAGAGAGAAAAAGTAATTTACCAACCACATGCCACAATTTTAGAGGTTTAAAAAAAACAAAAATTTTATCAACTACATGTCAACATTTTAGAGGAAAAAAGTTATTTACCATTCACATGTCTCAATTTTAGAGGATTTTAAGAAAATTAAAATTACTATAATGCCATTGTGAGGACTATCATATTTTGTAGAAATAGTAAGAAAAAAAATAAAAAGAGTTATGAAATATTCATGCAACGGAAGAAAGTTCTCCACCATCATAATATGTTCTTTTAAAGACTGGTTATTATATAAAAGATCATATCTTTTTAAATACTTTATTAATAGATGTTTTACTAAACTGGTAAAAGAATAGGTGTTAATAATATATAAAAAGAACATAAAATAACATGCATAAAAAATAGTAATAAATAAGATAAATCTTGAAAACACATAAAATAGAAATATGTGTTTACTGAGATCTTCTGAGAGAATTTATCGATTAGTTAAATAATAATAAAAACACTAAGACAAACTCGATAAATAGAGTAGTTTATCATGTTATGATATACCAAGTGCAAACTCCCAAGTGACATGAAATGAAATGTGTAAAAAAAAAGTAATTTTATCAACTACATCTCAAATTTTAGAAGATTAAAAAATAATTTAATAAACATGTCCCGATTTTGGAGGGGAAAAAGTAATTTTATCAACTATATGTCACAATTTTAAAGGAAAAAAGTAATTTACCAACCACAAGTCACAATTTTAGAGGATCTTAAAAAAATAAAAATTACCGTAAATTTATCAAGTACATATAAATTTTAGAGGGAAAAAGTTATTTACCATCCACATGTCTCAATTTTAGTGGATTTTAAGAAAATTAAAATTACCATAATATAAATATAATATAATATAAATAAAGCCTCATGTGTGGAGATTTACATCACCAATGATTAGATTAAATTCTTCTATTATCAATGTGTATTGTTGACATGACCTGACCCCGGGCCTTGTCGTAATGAGCATCCCAAGTTCAAACAAGATTAGGGACCGCCCCTTGTTACCCAACCCAACCACCTATATCCAGCCTTAGATGGACTGAATTTCGAGCATATAACAAGGTAACACAAATGCTCTCATGAAGACTCTAGGATAGTGTCACAACCGTGACCAACCCAACCGAGTCCACCTGTACCACACCAACCGCCCAACTATACTGACCAAACCATAGGCCATAAACCAGGCATTAACCAAAGAGAACACAAAAACATAATATGATAATTAATCCTAAAGTGAAATACGACGAAGCAGTGAGAAATCATGTCCGATGATGCCAACCTCCCACCTTATGCCAATGCCAAGGCCGACAACAATACCGATCCCGCCCATACCAACCCCCAGAAATACCACAAAGCCTCTATCAAAAAGAGTAAAAAAAATTGGTTGGGACATGCCCCCAACCATGGCCAAAACCAATATCCAAAATAAAGTAAAAATGTCTTACAATATCCAAAACATGAAATGATGCCTTCCGAAAGGATGAAAGCTCACCACTTCATTCCAAATGTTGATACCAAGTCTGCGTGCTAGACATGAGGAATAGAATGGTTGGTTCTTGTATAGCGTGGGTATACAACCGTCAGTAGACAGGTTAGCGAGTGATCTCTAGCATGAACTCAGGATAACGATAAAATAATGTCATTTATAAGACCAAGTAAAACAATCCATAATGCATACAACCATACATATATAAGTGCCGGGAAGGGGAACCGGATTTAGTATGCATTAAAATCCTTTACCTGGGTTATGTAGCTTAGCCGTCTTAAACCACCTACGGGCTATATGGGTTCAGCTCCCCCTGCTGAAAGGGCCCTAGTGCATGTAGTCATACGACCAGGGAAGTATCCCATGGAATGACTAGTACATCCCCAAATTGTGTGACATCATGTATACAGTCCACTAAGACCAATCCTTATATCGGTAAATACGAGTTTCTAGTTTTGGTCCCCCATGGACAGCCACCATCCACGAATTTGCTACACACCCCACCATTAATGCCCAATTAAAACCATTTCCAAATGACCAACCAATCCATTTACCATTTTATTTAGCCAAGGCCAATATAAGTGGTATCGTCATACCACCCCTTACTTGCAAGTAATATCCATAGCCAAACCATTTAGATTAAGGAGGATTTCAAGTGTCCTTCCATATACTATATTAAATCACTTGGAAAACTTCCATGTTCCTCACAAGCATAAACACTTAGCGTTTAGCTTTTTCAAACTATTTAAACCATATATAATTACTTTACCAAGTTTAAAACATGCAAGAGTTCCATTAAAATAAGTCACTGTAATGAACATATCTTAATAAATATTTTATCAAACACATTGGGGGCATAATATAATCAAAATCAATTCCAAAGACCAGTAAACCATTATCATGCAATCCAGTTGACCAAATCTACCATTAATGCATATAAAAGCATACTTAAAGCCATAGGAAACCATAACCAAGTATGAATTTAATATCAAAACCCCAAAATAATAATTGAAAACCATAATCATGAAATAGTAAAACCATGAAATCAATCATATAAACCATGCCTTTAGTTGAAATTATAATGAGGGAAGAGAATCATACCTTAAACAAGAAGATAATGGAAGGAAATCACCAAGATAAGCCCTAAAGTAATCCTTAAGTTGAAACCCTAGCTATCTTGCCCCAAAAGTTCTTGAGAGAATTATGAAGTATTTTGGAATAGTTTCTAAGTGTTAATGAATAGAATAATTGGGTAAATAACAGCCTAAGTGTATTAGAATTCATAGGTACTAATTAGGGTGAGTAGAAAAATATCCAGAATACCCCCACTTAAGTTGCGCAAAATGCCATCACAGGGATATGACTAACCCATACAAGTTGTACCTACCCAATACGATTGGTATCCACCACTCGTATCCAAGACTTACCCTTGGATCAGACACTGCCCATTATACGAATCATCCAATTAAGTCATAACCCCAACATACCATCTGTACCCATGACCCGTAACCCTAGAAAAATGAAATACCAAGAGGATCAAACACGGCCCATCATACAAGTCCCTAATATGACTCGTTCTAAGACCTATGACTCATACCCCTAAGTCATACCCATTCCAGTGACCAAAACCATCCCACCAACTAACAGTGGTAATCATACGATAGGACCATACTACTCGTACCCCAACATACGGCTCATACTCATAAGTCGTATTGGGTCTGGAGAACGAAAATTCCAAGAAATTTTTGGTTAAAACCGTGGATGTTTCAATTTCCCCCACTAGGAACATTCATCCCTAAATAATGAACAAGGTAGGGGTAACCACACATAGTCATTACATTATCAAACATCTTTTTAACAAATTTGAAAACAAAGAAACAAAGATGTTAATCTTTTCTTTAACAAACTCAGAAAATAAAGATGTGTTGAAGACACATACTTTCCGGATGAATCCGAATAGTAGAAAACAAATGAGGATACTTGGATTTTATGTCCTCTTCCATTTTCCAATTATCTTCTTTCACCTTATTGTTCCATCATAGTACCTTAACCGAAGACAGATCCTTGGTCCGCAATCGATGAACTTTCCTATCTAATATCTTAACTGGGACCTCTTTATAAGACAGAGAATCCAAAATACCCAATCCTTCCAAAAAATAACCAAAGAAGGATCACCAATGCATTTTCTCAACATAGAAACATGAAAGACTGGATGAACCAAACTTAAGCTAGATGGCAACTCCAACTTATAAGCAATATTTCCTGCCTTTCGTAAAATCGCATAAGGACTAATAAATCGGGGACAAAGTTTCCCTATTTTTCCAAACCTTACCACTCCCTTCATGGGAGACACTTTGAGGAATACCCTATCCTCAACCTGAAACTCCAAGTCTCTACACCTAATATTCGTATAGGACTTTTGGTAACTTTAGGATGGTTTAAGACTATCCCAAATTACCTTGACCTTCTCCATCGCTTGATAACCAATAGGAGATATACACCTCCTACTATACAACACCTAAAAAGGGGCCATACCAATACTAGAATGATAGCTATTGTTGTAAGCAAACTTCACCAAAGGTAGATGCTCAACCCAATTGCCACCATAGACAATCACACAGGCGCGAAGCATATCTTCTAATTTCTGAATAATTCTCTCTCCTTGACCATCCAGTTGTGGATGAAAAGCAATACCCAGAATAACCTTAGTCTCCAACCCTTTCTGGAAAAACCTCCAAAAGTGAGACGTAAACTGTGTACCACGATTAGAAATAATCAAAATAGGCACCCCATGCAGCTTCACAATCTCCTAAAGATATATTGTCGCATAATACTCTACCGACAAGGTAGTCTACACTGGCAAGAAGTGAGCAGAATTAGTCATCTTATCCACAATGACCCAAATCTAATCATACTGATTCTGAGACTAAGAAAAACCAGTAATGAAGTTCATATTGATCACTTCCCACTTTTATTTAGGATAATTAATTTCTTGATACAACTCTTCTAGCCTCATGTGCTTAACCTTAACCTAATGACATACCATAGGCCATAAAATCTGCCACATCTCTTTTCATGCTAGTCCACCGATAAATCTCCTTGAGATCATGATACATCTTAGTCGAGCCAGGATGAAAAACATAGCACAACTCATGTGCCTCAGCGAAAACCCTTTGCTGTAACCCATCGATGTCACACACACTCTTCCTTGGTACCGTAAAGTACCATCACCACTAATCTCAAACACCACTACCTTTTGACCACTAACGTCACTCTTGATTTTTATCAAGACAGAATTTAGCACTTTCTTTTCCTTAATCTCTACACTAAGAGACGATCGAACCACCTCTTGCACTACCACACCACCCTCCTTGGAATCCAAGAGAAGAACCCCAAAATTAGCCAAGCGGTGAATGTCCTTCACCAATTCCTGTTTTCCCTTATCTACTTGAGCCAAAATCCCTATGATAACCTTCTATGAGCATCAACAACCATATTAGCCTTACCTAGGTGGTAGTGAAGACTCATATCATAATCTTTGAGAAGCTTAAGCCATCTCCTCTGCATGAGATTAAGCTCTTTCTGAGTGAACACGTACTGAAGACTCTTGTGATCATAAAAGTTATCCACGTGAACACTATACAAATAATGTCATCATATTTTTAATGCAAACACAACCGCCAATAACTCCAAATCATGAGTAGGATAATTCCTCTGATGTACCTTTAACTGCTTAGAAGCATAGGAAATCACCTTCCCATGCTGCATCAACACACAACCAATACCTACCTTAGATGCATCATAATAAACCATAAACCATCATTGCCATCCGGCAGAGTCAGGATTGGAGTCGAAGTCAACTTATCTTTTAACTTCTCAAAACTCCCTTCACAAGTATCCGACCAAGAAAACTCAACTTTCTTTTGAGTCAACTTAGTCAAAGAAGTAGCTATCAAAGAAAAGCTTTCCATAAACCGCCTATAATACTTGGCTAAATCCACGAAGCTCCAAATATTAGATGGAGTCGTGGGCTTAGGACACCTCTTCACCACAACAGCCTTCTGTGGATCCACTATGATCTCTTCACTAAAAATTATATGACTCTAGAAAGTCACTACATTCAACCAAAACTCATAATTAGAGAACTTGGCATAGAACTGTTATTCCTTGAAGGTCTGCAATACTACACGGAGGTGATTAGCATGATCCACCTTGCTCTTTGAATAAATCAGAAAGTCATCAATAGACACAATGATGAAGAGATCTAAATACTACCTAAAAACTCTGATTATCAAGTCCTAAAAAGTTGTCGGAGCATTAGTCAACCCAAATGACATCACCAAGAACTCAAAATGCTTATACCAAGTATAAAAATCCATATTAGGGATATCCACCTTCCTAATCTTAAGCTGATGGTACCCAGACCAAAGAGCTATCTTAGAGAAGAACTTGGCTCCTTGCAACTGGTCAAACAAGTCATCTATTTGAGGAAGAGGGTACTCGTTCTTGACTGTTACCTTAGTCAACTACCTGTAGTCTATGCACATCCGAAGGGGATCATCCTTCTTGCACACAAACGACATCGGTGCACCCCATGGAGAAATACTAGGATGAATAAACCCCTTTTCTAGAAGATCCTTAAGTTGCTTCTTGAGTTCCTTAACCTCAACAAGAGCCATTCTATTTGGAGGAAAAAAAATTAGATAAGTGTCCAAAAGCAAATCAATACCAAACTTTATTTCCCTATCTAGAGGAACACTAGGAAGATCATCCGAAAAGACCTTTGGAAACTAATTAACAACAGGAACCTAAGATAAAGAAGGACCTTCCAAGTTAAAATTTTTAACCCAGACCAAGTGATAAAGACAACCCTTGGAGATTAACCTTCGATCTCTAAGATAAGAAATAAAACTCACCTAGGAGCTAAGTAACTACTTTCCCATTCTATAACTGATTCACCAGGAAACTTAAAGATAGACTTAGGGTCCGACAATCCAAAGACGCATAACAACAATGCAACTAATCAATACCCAAAATTACATTAGAATTTACCATATCCAACTCAAACAGATCCACCAAGGTCTGCTTGCCACCAAAAGCTACCACACACTCTTTATAGATTCTCTTAGCAATAACCGAGTCACCTACTAAGGTAGAAATAGAAAAAGGATCTGAAATAACTTCTGAATAGAAACCAAAAGATACAACCACATATAAAGTCATATAAGAAAGAATGGACCCTGGATCAACCAAATAATATATGTCACGAGAGAAAAGATATAACATACCAGTAATGATATCAAGTGATGCCTCGGATTTCTATTGGGATACCAAAGCATACGACTTGTTCTGACCTACACTAGAATAAGGAGTAGTAACAGAAGTAGATGCCATACCACCAGGTGCAGAAGTAGAAGATAAAGCCACAAGAATCTTATTAACCCTATAGCAACCTTATTGACCAGATAATCCCTGAGTCGATGGCCTATGTGGCCATACTTGAAGCATTTATCTCTTTCTTCATTACAATAAACCCAATGAGGACGACCATAGAATCGACAAGGAGGACACAAAAAAACTGCCTGACCTCCTCTCGCCTAAGATTAGGTAATCTATGCACTAGAATTATCACCATCTTGATAATGCCTGTCTCCCGACTAGTAAGGAGTACTAGCAGAAAATATGCCAGAACTCCTCTATTTTTTTTTGGCCACTTGCTACCATCTCTACGTCCCTAAGACTGAGCACCTCCCTGATTATAAAACCTACTCCTCTTTCTCTACCTATCCCCAAACTCTGCCTGCTTCTTTTTCTCATCTTTAACCTGATGCATATGAATAATTAACCTCGATATGTCCATATCTTTAATTAGCAAAGTAGTCTGGCTCTCCAAAATCAAATCTCTATTCAATCCAGAAGAGAACTTCCTTATTCTCAATCTCGTATCTACTATTAAGTCAGGAGCATACCTTGATATCCGATGGAACTTCAAAGCATATTCCTTTACTACATCTTCCCCTGTCTGAGGTTCATAAACTCCTCCATGTTAGCTTCCCTTAACTCTTGAGGAAAGAACCGATCTAATAAGTTATTAGAAAAGGTCTCCCATAAACCTTCCTCTTATCACCTCTATCCCTATCCCACTCCTCATACCACTGATAAACAACATCCTTGAGCTGATAAGCTACAAGGTTAACCCTTCTACATTAGTAGCTCGTATCACCCAAAAGATCTTTTCTAGCTTATCCAAAAAGCCCTATGAATCCTTCTCCACCTTCGCTCCAGTAAAAGTTAGAGGACCTATCTTCATATATTGACCAACCCTAATGGCCTCAACAGATAACACACCAGCCACACCCATTTCAGACTGAGAAGCAACAAGTTGGGCAATAACATAAATAGATTGATGAAATTCTACGTTTGTCATGTTGCCCTGAGGGACCTAAAGAGAACTAGCCAGAATAGGAGGAAATCTAGCACCATCAAGAATAGGACCATGAGATCCAAGATGTACTCTAGATGTAGGATGTACCCCTTCAGCATTATCCTCAGATGGGATAAAAGATTTTTTTTGTGCTCCAGATCTAAGAGGCATGATCTGAAATATGAGCAAACAAGGATTAGAGAAGATTCTAGGATTGAGAACTCAATCTTGAAGATAGAATACCAAGAAATCAAACCATTCCTAAATATCTTGTAACTTCTCTCTTACGAGTGCGGTGTGCTTCACACTCCTAAAAGAGACCCTACTTGACATGACATTATGGACTCCCAAGTGACCATGAACCTATCTTTGATACCAACTTGACATAACTCGACCCCGGGCCTTATAGTATTAGGCATCCCAAGTCCAACCAGGACTAGGGACCGCCCTTATTGCCCAACCCAACCACCTATATCCAGCCTTAGATAGGCTAAATTTCAAGCATATACCAAGATAGCATAAATGCTCTCATGAATAATCTAAGATAGGGTTACAACCATGATCGACCCAATCGAGTCCACCCGTACCACACTAACCGCGCAACAAAATCGACCAAACCATAGGCTATAAACCAGGCCTTAACCAAAGAGAACACCAAAACATAATATGATAATTAATCCTAAAATGAAACACGATGGAACAGTGAGAAATCATGTTCGATGTTGCCAGCCTCCCAGCTTATTTCAATGCCAAGGCAGACACCAATACTAATCCTGCCCATACTAACCCCCAAAAGTACCACAAAGCCTCTATCTAAATGAGTAAATAAATTTAGTTGGATATGCCCCCAACCATGGACAAAGTCAATATCCAAAATAAATTTAAAACGTCTAACAATATCCATAATAAGAAATGATGCCTTTTAAAAAAATGAAAGCTCACCACTTCTGTTGAGCTACTGATACCGAGTCGGCAGGCTAGACAGGAAGAGTAGAATGATCGGTTTCTGCATAGCATGGGTATACAACTGCTAGTAGATGGGTTTGCAAGTAACTGCTAACATAAACTCTAGATAAGGATAAAATAATGTTATTTATAAAGCCAAGTAAAACCATTCATAGTGTATATAACCATACATATATAAGTGTCGAGAAAGGGAACAGGGTTTAGCATGTATTTAAAACCTTTACCTAGGCTATATAGCTTGGCTCCTAAACAACTCACAGGCTCTATAGGTTCAGCTCTCCCTGGTGAAAGGGCCCAAGTGTGTGTAACCTCATGACCAGGAAAGTATCCCATAGGATGAGTAGTATATCCCCCAATAGTATGACATCATGCACACAGTCCACTAAGACTAATCTTCATATTGGGAAATACAAGTTTCCAGTTTTGGTCCCCTTGGGACTGCTACCTTCCGCGGATTTGCTACACACCTTACCATTAATGCCTAATTAAAACCATTTCCAAATAACTAACCTATTTATTTTACCAAGGCCAATATTAGTAGTATCGTCATACCACCCCTTACTTGCTAGTAATATCTATAGCCAAACCTCTTACATGGGAGACTTTCATATTCCCCACAAGTATAACCATTTAGCCTTTAGCCTTTTAAAACCATTTAAACCATGTATAATTTTTTTACCAAGTTTAAAACATGCAAGAGTTTTATTAAAAGAAGTCAGTGCAATGAACATATCTTTATAAGCATTTTATCAAACACATTGGGGGCATAATATAACCAAAATAAATTCCAAAGACCATTAAACCACTACTATCCAATTTTTTAAATCCACCATTAATGTATATAAAAACATAATTAAAACCATAGGAAACCATAACCAAATATTTAATATCAAAACCCCTAAATAATAGTTGAAAACCATAATTATGAAATAGTAAAACCATGAAATCAATCATATAAACCATGCCTTTAGTTGAAATTACAACAAGGGAAGAGAACCATGCCTTAAACCAAGAAGATAATGGAAGGAAATCACCAATACAAGTCCTAAATCAATCCTTTAGTTGAAACCCTAGCTCTCTTGCCCCTAAAGCTCTTGAGAGAATTATGACGTATTTTGGAATAGTTTCTAAGTGTTAATGAATAGAATAATAGGGTAAATAACCTCATAAGTGTATTAGAAGTCACAGGTCCTAATTAGGGTAAGTAGGAAAATGTCCAGAATACCCCTCACTTAAGTTGCACAAAATCCCATCACAAGGATACGACTGACCTATACGAGTCATACCCACCCAATACAATTGGTACCCACTGCTCGTATCCAAGCCTTACCCTTGGATCAGGCACTTCCCAGTATATGACTCATCTAACCAAGTTATAACTCCAGCATACGATCTGTACCCATGACCCGTATCCCTAGTAGAATAAAATACCAGGAGGATCAAATACTGCCCAATATATGAGTCTCTGATACGACTTGTACCAAGTCATACAACTTATACCCCTAAATCGTACCCATTTCAGTGACCAAAACTATCCCATCAACTAACACTGGTCAGCATATGACAGGGCCATACAACTCGTACCCCAATATACAGCTCGTACCCATAAGTCGTATTGGGTTTGAAGAATAGAAATTCTAAAAAATTTTCTTAGGGTCAAAACCCAAGATATTTCAATTGTGAAGATACAAAACTTTTTCATCCTTGCTATAAAACATGTAGTTTTATATAAAGGAGCCAAGTAACGGAAGGAGAATTCAAACTAACTTGATTTTATTAAAATATTTATTCACATTTAATATAAAAGGTAAAAATAACATACAATATAAACTGGAGGAAATAAAGAGTGGGACAAGATTCACAATAGTTTACTGCTCATTTGGCCTCAATTTAAGCGTCTTATTTTTCATTTTGGTTTGTTACAGAAAGAGTGTCTTTTTTAATGTTTAGTAAGTTTTCCTCTACCAACAAACATGACAAGTTTAAGACCACAAGATTTTAAAACTACACATATTTTTAATTTAAGACCATAAGATTTTAGAATCTTTCTTTTTTAAAAAAATTCTATACTATTAAATTAAGAAACTTAAATTGAGATGAAAGAATTGAGTATTATGTCAAGCTACACCAATTACAAAGGTGCGTGTAGAAATAAACTTATTAAATAAAAAGAATGGGTGCAAAAACACAACGAGAAGATAAAAAAATGTATACCAAAACAAAAGAAAAAAGGGAAAGGCAATCATAAAGCCACATGTAGCAACATCATTGGATCAAGAAAGTTGTGAGGACTCCCAAAATCCAATATCCTCTCTTATATATAGTATACTAGTTTTTTAAGGTCAGTGCTAAGCTCGGGCCCAAACTCAGAATTTTGATATTTATAGTAACATGATTTAAAATATTTAAAATAAGGGAAAATGTATAAATACACCCCTAAACTTTTCACTATAACTTACTTTAACGCTTAAACTTATAAGTGACTATTTAGCCCCTTATTATTGTTTCAAGTGAATTTAATATCCCTCTAACAAATAGAGTGTTTTCACTCTCTCAAAGTCGTGTGAAAATTTAAAAAAAAAGGGATAAAAAGTGAATTTATTCACCTTTCTTCTTCATTCAACATCACCCACATTTTTACAATCCACCTACTTTCTCTATTACTCTTTTGTCATCATCTTTATTCCCTCCTCTTCCATTCCATCAAAATAAATAAAAAACTTTATTCTTTAATTTTAAATTCTTGGTAGGATAGTGAGCTTCTCGGAGGTATATATTGTATTTTTTAAATAGTAAATTATTATACTTACAAGAATTCAATGAAGATTGTCAATTGGGAAAATGAAATTGTTCATGTCGGTGACGAATGTTAATGATGGATTTTGTGAATCGGTGGTGGGTATTGTAGTGTTGGCGATGGTGACAATGTTGTTCCATTCCCATGCCGCTATCCTTGATTGCCCTGAAGAGGCCACTATCTTTTTCCATTCTTCGCCACCTTAATCTTGTGTCACCATACTTTAATTTCATTAAAAATTTATTTTCATATGACTTTTGCTGCTGAAAGTTTAGCTGACATTATTGGTGTTGGTGATGGATATTATAAAATTATTGATGTTGGTGATAGGTGTTATGAAATTTTCAACCATTGTAAAATTTTTTGGAGTTGATATCAATGGAGGTGGTGAAAAATATGGAATTGACGGTGGCGGAGGTGATATTACTGTTGGTAGTAAGTATTGTGGAGTGTAGTTGACGATGGTGATGGTATTGTGGAGTTGATGGCTATGGTGATCATGTGGTGAAACCTTGGTGGTTGAAAAAATTAAAAATAATTTTAAAAAATACAAAAAATTTATTTTTATAAAAATAATTTGACGTGGATCTGTTAAATTTGACCCACTAATGATGATTGTGAGTGGTGATACAACATTAAGGCTTGACTTGGTCTGAGCCACGAAAGGAGGAAACTAATACATTTTAAAGTTGTCAAGGGGAGTAAATAATAATCAATTAAGTTTAAATACTAAAGTAAGTAGTGGAGACAAATTTGAGGGGGGGGGGGTTACAATTTGATAAAGACATAAATTTATTATAAATAAATGTGATGATTTAAACTTATTTTTGTACAAAATTTAGAAAAAAAATTATTAAAATGAACCTCAAGAATCAATTAGTTCTTCTTACAAAACTTATGCTTACGAATATTAATTTTCAATTAATGAAAAGATATTTTAAAAATAATTTGATAATGACTGATATCACTACCTTCATTTTTTAACAATCAATAATTTAACCATCACTATTTGAAATATGTCATTTTTTTAGTAAAAAAGTAAAACTTTACAAACCGGCTGGATACAAACCGTCTGGACACTTTTTGATTCAATGCCAGCTCTCATTACATCTGTTTCAATGATCTATCAACTCTGATATAGATAACTATACGAATTACATAAGATAACCTAGTAGTTTTTCTAAATAAACTTTCCATTTGTTGTGTGATTGTTCTGATGTATGCAACTGGATGACAATGCTTCTTACTCTTTGTGTGATGTCCATTTTTTTAGTTTGTAAACCTTCTAGCATTTCTTTCAGCCCATATGTCATTAATATTTCATAAGCAGTGAATCAAAATTATTCACAAAAAATTACACGCAATTCATAAAAAGTAATTAGAAAAAATAAATTACATGAAAATCATAATTGTTCATCAGAAATAAAATATAAACTTGTATACTGACAAAAGTTCAAAACAATTTTAACTGTTGTTTTTTTCCCTTTTCTTCATCCCCAATGTATTTGTACAAACTTCTTTCATAGAATATTGTTTCATATAAATAGTAAGAAAAAAAAAAGAGTTATAAAATGTTTATTCAATAGAAGAAAGTTCTCTAAAATCATAATATATTGTTTTTTAAAGATCGATTATTATATAAATTTTTTTTATCCTTTTAAATACTTTATTAATACATTTTTACTAAACCCATAAAAGTGTAGGTTTTAATGATAAATAAAAAGAATATAAAGTAAGGTAAATCAAAAAATAGTAATAAAATAAGATAAATTCTTGAAAACACATAAAATAGAAATATGTGTATAAAATTAAATTTTAAGTTTATTTTATTATTTGAAGATAACTCAACATGCTAGAGATAATTTTTTTTTAAAAAAACCTTTTTAATTTTGTCATTGAATAAATATTATCAAAATTTTGTACAAATAATGTTATTAGAAGATGGGTTAATAAAGTCATGAAATAGAAGTAATCTAATAGATAAAATAAATATATTCAATTTTTATAATTTTCAATTGACTTAATTAAATAAAGTAATTTATCTAAAATAATCGGTTAATTAAACAATTGAAAATACAAAGACAAACTGAATAAATAGAGTAGTTTATCATATTATGATATTTCAAGTGCAAATGCCCAGTGACATGAAATAAAATATGTGAAAAAAAGTAATTTTATCATCTACATGTCACAATTTTAAAGGAGAGAAAAATAGTTTAATCAACTTGTCATAATTTTGGAGGAGAAAAAGTAATTTTATCAAATATATATCACAATTTAGAGGAAAAAAGTAATTTATCAACCACATTTCACAATTTTAGAGGATTTAAAAAAAAATAAAAATTATCATAATTTATTAGCTACATGTCAAAATTTTAGAGGAAAAAAGTTATTTACTATCCACATGTCTCAATTTTAGTGGATTTTAAGAAAACTAAAATTATCATAATGCCTTGGAGGACTATCAAATTTTGATATATATAAATTTTGATTCATTTGTATAACCATGTGAAGCACCGACACATTTACTAGCTTTATAATATTATTTGATCCAATTATTTACCTGAATATTCCAGCATCTACTCCTTCTCTTGGTGTTTTCCATGAATCCCTCCTAAAATAGCATTTTTAGTTTGACAGTGCCATTAAAATAAATTTCATTTTTCTTGCACAAGAAATCAAAATTGCTAGTAATTAGTTTGTTTAGATATGAAAATATGCGGTGCAAACACTAGGTCGATTTCAACCTTTATATATATACTTGACTAGTGTTAGATTTTTTAATGGGTATGAATGAAAAATGAATAGCACTACAAAAAAATAGTATTTAGCGACAAAATTTAACTATAGAACAGATTCCATCACTGATTAGCGACAGATAAGCAATGGAACATTGTTTTTTGTCGCGAACATAGCAAGTCCCTTTTTAATTTATGATATAGAAACAGATCTACGATAAATTTCTTTTTTCGTCGCTAAATATTGACGTGAAAATTTTGCGCCTTAATTTTGTGATAGATTTAGCAAGAAATATGTGTAATTATTTTAATTAATTGATAGTAACGAATTTAGCAACAAAATTTTTCTTCACTAACCATTATAAATTTTTTATTTATTATTAGCGACGGAGAAATTCATCACAATATTTTATAATTTTTAATAAGTTATATTTCTTGGATTTCTTCTCATTATATCAATTTTTCTTTCTCTCTCTAAATACGCGGCTCTCACCTTTCTCTACAAAAATCCTTCTAATTAGTAATAAAAGTGTGCGAATCGGTAACATTATTTCTTTTTTGGACATCGATCAGGTAAGAAAAATATTCTATCTCTCTAAAATGTCTTGAAATTGGAATATTTGAAGAAAAATGTTCTATCTCTCTTTTTGTTTGGACTATTTTAAGAATCTCAGTAACGAAATTTTATATGCCTTCTCTCTTTTGTTGTAAATCTATAATTTTGTTGATTTTATTGACTTTTTAGATCGATTTTATTCTACTAGTGTAATTTTTTGATTTTATTGGCTCTGTGAACTAAGTTACGGTTCATGCAAGCATTTAGGGCTGGAGTTCATGCAAAAATTTAGGGGCTAGGGTTCATGCAATATTTGGATGTATGGATTAATTTTATTGAATCTTTAATTACCAGGTTTCAGTTTAATTATTTTCCTGATCTTATTGATTTTTAGTTTTATATTCTTTATGATTGCTGTGTTGGATATTCCAATGAATCTTTAATAACTGGGTTATATTTCACTTCTTCAAACAAGATTGAATTTTTAATTATTTTATTAGTTTCATTTGTTGTAGAATACTTTATGTGTTTCTATGATTCGTTTGAATTATGTACTATATCTTAATGTTTAATAGTCCCTAAGCCAAAGATGTGTGCTTTTTGTTTATTCCAAAGATGTATTGGTTCCAGTTAACTTTGTTCTTCAGCATCTTTAATCTGAATTTAGAGTGCTATCGAATGTATGATTAAACATGTGAGGTCGAGAATTTCTAAGTACCAAGATTTAAAAAGTGATCAAGGATTTGGGTTGTATTTATGAATTAAATCAACATATTTCATGGTGTTTTATTGTTTTATAGAATGTAGGTGAGAATATTAGAGTATAGAATTTATAACAAATATATCAATCAACGAAAGAAAATTGATTGTGGATGCAATTTGTGTTATGACTAGTATAATATGGGGCTGGTTCTATATGGGGATTGTTATGGTATGCATAGCAAGTAAAATTTATCAAAAAAAATCACTATATGAAGAAATGGGGAAAATGGATAACTAACCAAAATTTTAAAAGAGATGAGCGAGATAGTGAGTGTGTAGAAACAGGAAAAAGACGTAGAGGAGAAAACATGGATTGATAGATACATTCATTTAGTAGATATGTCACATGTATTATAGATCATCTCAACAAGGGTAAATTGGAAATTTTGAAGTTAAGCTATTACTAATTATTGAAAAGTGTCATTCTTTTCTAGATTAACTAAAAAAAAGAAAAAACAGTCACATTAATTGGGAAAGAAGTATCTCTTTTTGTGCATTATGATGAAGGAAGGAATATCTGGAAGGCAAGAGATAAAGTCTTTGTAGTCATTCTTACCAATCTCTTGTTTCTCTTCCTTTTGGATGGATTGATTCATCTATACAAGAAGATTATGTGAAGAGAATCCCTATACCTTTGTTTTTGTTGTTTCTTGTGATGAGATAATAATAATGATACTAAGGTGTGAATAGTGTACGACCACTAAACTGCTGTTTGGGCCTTACATCTCGTCATATTAATAAACTCTTCCTTCACTGCAAACCAAATATCATTATCTCTTTATGGATCAAAAGTCCACTTTCTTTGTGGTTTTGATAGAGAACTACTTATTTGGGTGAAATTGGAGAAACATTCTACATGATATAATCAAATGGATTACTCTAGGCTGAAAGTTCGGACTTTTTTTTGACATTCTTCACGTTCATTGCAGTAAATGGCTTGTGTTAAAATTATTTATAGTGTTGGTCAGTTTTCTTATTTTATATTTGATCTCCTGATGCTTTATTGCTAAATATATATCCGTGCAATTGGTGTTAATCAACATCTTATGATGATAGATTGCTTCACAAATGCCTGTTTATCTTGATGAAAAGTGGTAGCTCTTGAGGTTCTTTTTCTTTATTTCGTCGGGTTAGGTAAGGGCTCTCATCTATTTTGACTATTGTATCTGTTAGTGCAGCATGAGGTAATAGATATCTAAAATTTTGCTTTCCTTCATTTTCTGGTGATTCCACAGATGGTAAAAAAACTGGTCAACATCAAGCTTCGCACTCAAAGGTCACAACGGGTGGTGAAAGGATCCAGAAGTGTGTACACTTGTGAGTGCAGACATCCCAATGTTACAAGCCCAGGTCCATCGTCTTGATTGTAGATCACTGATGTTTCGCTTTTTAATCAAAAAAAAATAATGTCTTTTTTGCATCATAGATAATTGTACTTCTACGTTTAATATAGTTCTATCAGACTTGGAATTTTTTTATCAAGAATGACAAAATTTAACCAAGACTTGTTTTAGGGCTAGTCTTATTGTGAAAATATCTTCTTCTAAAGATTCTTGTTGTTCTTGAATTTTCTTGTAGACTATCTGTGGAGAAGATTAAGAATATATCTTTTTGGCTGTAATGGTCTCTACATTTACATTATTTCTCTACCATGTTGCACAATCTGGCTTCAACTATAACAACTACATATTTTATTATGTTCTTTTAAGGGAGAGACTTTGCCTTTTTAAAATTGTTTTCTCTGCATTTCTCTAGAAGAAATGATCTTGAACTGTAGCAGCAGTTTTAGAACTACATGTAGTAGCAGTTTCAGAACTGCATGTAGTAGTAGTTTGAGAACTGGTACTTGGAGTCCCATATCAGATGAAAAAGGGTGCATATGGAGAGACAAATATTGCTAGCTAGTATGCATTGTGTATGAGTTGTTAGGAAAAAAATATAAAGGTAGAAATAATAGCTAGGTAGGGAGGTATGTAGTTTTTGTGTATGCAGATTCTATTTTGTATGTAGTTTTTGTTTATGCAATTTTTGTATGCAGTTTTGTGTATGTTGTTTTTGTGTATGCAGTTTCTATTTTGTATGCAGTTTTTGTGTTCTGGATATGCAATTGCAGATTTTGTATGCAGTTTTCTACATTCTGGTTGTGTATGCAAATTTTGTCCATTCAACTGCAATTTGGTGTCTGGATATTGTACATTCTGGTATATTCTGGTTGTGTATGCAGTTTTTATGCAATTTGATCATGGCAACTAAGATCATATTTTGTGTATGCAGTTTCTACATTTGGTTTCATTACCGACAACAAATTTGGAGGAGTTTGTGAAGAAATTGGTTCCGAAACTTACTACTCACTTTCTTCCGATAGTTATTGAGCGTGTTGGTGGTATTAGGGTACAAGAAATGGCTGTTCCTGATCCTCTTCCTACTAATGATAGATTATTCATAGCCCTTCATCGTTGTATTATTTTTTGATAGATTATTTTGTGTGAAAGTACAGGACAGTTGTGTAGTAACAAATACTAATTTTGATAGATGTGGGTTACACATTAATTTATTTGACAAAATACTTGAACTTATGGATGTTTGGACACAATTATTGTGCATTTTTCTATCTATATGAATGTTGATTATTTTAATTATTCAATAATTTATGTGTTTTAATATTTTTTTACATAATTATTAGCAACAAAAGATTTAGTGACTAACTTTTGTCGTTTCTCCTAGAAAACTTTAGCAATGGATAAATTTGGTCGCTAAATACAGATGCTCAGTTGACCAAACTACGTTGAAACAAATTAGCAATAAAATGTTCTATCGCAAATTTATCCACGACAAAAATAAATTTTGAAAATAGAAACGGTATAGCAATACAATATTTCGTCGGTAACATTAACAATCGATAAACTTCATCACTAAGTGGTCACAAGTTTTGCGATATAAATGTTTTTTTGTCGCTAAGAGGATAGCAATGAGCTATATAGCTACAAACACAAATTCGTCGCTATTCCGTCGCTATTTCTGTTTAGCGATGGATTACATAGAATAGCGACCAAATATGACTATCGCTAAATGCTGTATTTTTATAGTGTAGGTATTTTTTCTAAAGGACGTCTAGAGAAAAGATGCAATTTGTATACACCTTTTTGGTTTGGATGGTAATGACCTTTTCAATGTCTTGTGACTTTTCCAAAAAGCTGCAACTTTATGAAGTGGCGCATCTTTCTGAACCATTGTTACTCTTCATGAAGCAACACTTTGATGGATATAAACACCTAAATTTTTCTTCAATTATAGATATGAAATTGACAAAAATACTCCTTTTTCTTGAAAACTCTAGTATAATTTCCTACTGTTGAGTGTGTTCGTAGTTCAATAGAGAGGTACTGCTATTCTGTTGAAGTGATTTATTTTATTCTGAGAGGATATATTTCATAACCTCGGGTATTTGAGGAGAATAATTTCCTTAAGGTCACACCGTGAATTCGGTGGACTTGAATCTTCTAATCTTTATCTTTTTCTAAACATTTGATTTTGCTATTTTTTAGAAAATAGTTTGAAATTCATTTTGTCGATGTTCATAAGTTGGGTTGAACTTATTGTTTAAGTTCAAAGTTGTGAATACAAAGTTATAACTTCATTTGATTGTTCATATGGTTAGTTTGAACACATGTTTGAAGTTCTTGTTGTAAAATACAGATTATACTAAACTCGAAAAACAACAATATTAAGGAAATTATATAATAATAATAATTTTTTTGTGCTTGTTTGGTAGAGAAAAAGTATCACCATTAATAAATCAAGTACTTAGTTAATCTGTATTGGGTCTGATTTTGTGGAGACTAAATCTTTTTGAGTTCTACTCCTCGGTTAGAAAAATATAAAAACCTTACCAAGAAATCAGTGTGGAAATTTAATTTGAAGAATATAAAAAATTCACTGATTTGTTAAAATCTCTATATTGGTTTCTGAAAGCTATGGGGTTTCACTTTGTTTGAATTTGATTCTGGTTTGAAGTCATAAAAACTTCGTCAGGTTTCAAAGTTCATTCCGTTGATGATTTGAAGATACATAAACTACATCTATTGACTAGAAACAAGTTGGTTACAGATTAAAGTCTTTATTGTTAGTATTATGAAATACTAAAGGGTATGTTAAAGATTGACAGAAAAATGACGAATGAAAACTGAATAATAAATTAATTCAATTGTGAAAGGTGTTGCCCCAACGACAACTAATGTTGCATCATTAAGTCGTTCAGATATTGCTCTAGAAATAAAAACGACAGAGAAATTGAAAAAATATTTTGGTGTGAACTACAAAATATGATAGAAAATGATATTAGTTTGGCTAACAAAACTTGAAATGTAAATGTTCACAAGTAGATACCCTCATGTTTCAAAAAAATAATGCTTGAAAATCAATTGTCCGGTTTGAAACATCTTGTGAGTCATCCCAAGATAGAAGAGGATAATGCTTTGAATAAGAAATACCAATAATTGTTGTAAATCTTGTTAAGGACGATGCTACACATAATAAGAAAATTAAGAAGACTTTTGGACAAGATAGAGCAGACCAAGAAAATGTTCAAAGGCAAGTACTATAATTGTAGTAATGTTGGCCACAAAGTTTTAAATAGTCAAGTTCTGAATAAGAACAAGAAAATAAATCTGATAAACATGTTGGAAGCAACTAAAAAGATTGAAAATCTTTGTGCTATGATCACTGAATACAATTTAGTTGGAAATTCAATTAAATGGTGGGTTGATTCAGGAGACACAAGACATGTTTGTGCGGGAAAAAAGTTTTTGCTACTTATGATACTGTTGGTTCCAGAAAAATGATCTTGATGGAAAATAATGCAAAAGTCAAGGTTGAAGAAAACGGGAAGATATTT
>JAPEIP010000005.1:66842987-66858898 GCA_026120095.1 Capsicum chinense | reverse complement strand
CTACTAGTGTAATTTTTTGATTTTATTGGCTCTGTGAACTAAGTTACGGTTCATGCAAGCATTTAGGGCTGGAGTTCATGCAAAAATTTAGGGGCTAGGGTTCATGCAATATTTGGATGTATGGATTAATTTTATTGAATCTTTAATTACCAGGTTTCAGTTTAATTATTTTCCTGATCTTATTGATTTTTAGTTTTATATTCTTTATGATTGCTGTGTTGGATATTCCAATGAATCTTTAATAACTGGGTTATATTTCACTTCTTCAAACAAGATTGAATTTTTAATTATTTTATTAGTTTCATTTGTTGTAGAATACTTTATGTGTTTCTATGATTCGTTTGAATTATGTACTATATCTTAATGTTTAATAGTCCCTAAGCCAAAGATGTGTGCTTTTTGTTTATTCCAAAGATGTATTGGTTCCAGTTAACTTTGTTCTTCAGCATCTTTAATCTGAATTTAGAGTGCTATCGAATGTATGATTAAACATGTGAGGTCGAGAATTTCTAAGTACCAAGATTTAAAAAGTGATCAAGGATTTGGGTTGTATTTATGAATTAAATCAACATATTTCATGGTGTTTTATTGTTTTATAGAATGTAGGTGAGAATATTAGAGTATAGAATTTATAACAAATATATCAATCAACGAAAGAAAATTGATTGTGGATGCAATTTGTGTTATGACTAGTATAATATGGGGCTGGTTCTATATGGGGATTGTTATGGTATGCATAGCAAGTAAAATTTATCAAAAAAAATCACTATATGAAGAAATGGGGAAAATGGATAACTAACCAAAATTTTAAAAGAGATGAGCGAGATAGTGAGTGTGTAGAAACAGGAAAAAGACGTAGAGGAGAAAACATGGATTGATAGATACATTCATTTAGTAGATATGTCACATGTATTATAGATCATCTCAACAAGGGTAAATTGGAAATTTTGAAGTTAAGCTATTACTAATTATTGAAAAGTGTCATTCTTTTCTAGATTAACTAAAAAAAAGAAAAAACAGTCACATTAATTGGGAAAGAAGTATCTCTTTTTGTGCATTATGATGAAGGAAGGAATATCTGGAAGGCAAGAGATAAAGTCTTTGTAGTCATTCTTACCAATCTCTTGTTTCTCTTCCTTTTGGATGGATTGATTCATCTATACAAGAAGATTATGTGAAGAGAATCCCTATACCTTTGTTTTTGTTGTTTCTTGTGATGAGATAATAATAATGATACTAAGGTGTGAATAGTGTACGACCACTAAACTGCTGTTTGGGCCTTACATCTCGTCATATTAATAAACTCTTCCTTCACTGCAAACCAAATATCATTATCTCTTTATGGATCAAAAGTCCACTTTCTTTGTGGTTTTGATAGAGAACTACTTATTTGGGTGAAATTGGAGAAACATTCTACATGATATAATCAAATGGATTACTCTAGGCTGAAAGTTCGGACTTTTTTTTGACATTCTTCACGTTCATTGCAGTAAATGGCTTGTGTTAAAATTATTTATAGTGTTGGTCAGTTTTCTTATTTTATATTTGATCTCCTGATGCTTTATTGCTAAATATATATCCGTGCAATTGGTGTTAATCAACATCTTATGATGATAGATTGCTTCACAAATGCCTGTTTATCTTGATGAAAAGTGGTAGCTCTTGAGGTTCTTTTTCTTTATTTCGTCGGGTTAGGTAAGGGCTCTCATCTATTTTGACTATTGTATCTGTTAGTGCAGCATGAGGTAATAGATATCTAAAATTTTGCTTTCCTTCATTTTCTGGTGATTCCACAGATGGTAAAAAAACTGGTCAACATCAAGCTTCGCACTCAAAGGTCACAACGGGTGGTGAAAGGATCCAGAAGTGTGTACACTTGTGAGTGCAGACATCCCAATGTTACAAGCCCAGGTCCATCGTCTTGATTGTAGATCACTGATGTTTCGCTTTTTAATCAAAAAAAAATAATGTCTTTTTTGCATCATAGATAATTGTACTTCTACGTTTAATATAGTTCTATCAGACTTGGAATTTTTTTATCAAGAATGACAAAATTTAACCAAGACTTGTTTTAGGGCTAGTCTTATTGTGAAAATATCTTCTTCTAAAGATTCTTGTTGTTCTTGAATTTTCTTGTAGACTATCTGTGGAGAAGATTAAGAATATATCTTTTTGGCTGTAATGGTCTCTACATTTACATTATTTCTCTACCATGTTGCACAATCTGGCTTCAACTATAACAACTACATATTTTATTATGTTCTTTTAAGGGAGAGACTTTGCCTTTTTAAAATTGTTTTCTCTGCATTTCTCTAGAAGAAATGATCTTGAACTGTAGCAGCAGTTTTAGAACTACATGTAGTAGCAGTTTCAGAACTGCATGTAGTAGTAGTTTGAGAACTGGTACTTGGAGTCCCATATCAGATGAAAAAGGGTGCATATGGAGAGACAAATATTGCTAGCTAGTATGCATTGTGTATGAGTTGTTAGGAAAAAAATATAAAGGTAGAAATAATAGCTAGGTAGGGAGGTATGTAGTTTTTGTGTATGCAGATTCTATTTTGTATGTAGTTTTTGTTTATGCAATTTTTGTATGCAGTTTTGTGTATGTTGTTTTTGTGTATGCAGTTTCTATTTTGTATGCAGTTTTTGTGTTCTGGATATGCAATTGCAGATTTTGTATGCAGTTTTCTACATTCTGGTTGTGTATGCAAATTTTGTCCATTCAACTGCAATTTGGTGTCTGGATATTGTACATTCTGGTATATTCTGGTTGTGTATGCAGTTTTTATGCAATTTGATCATGGCAACTAAGATCATATTTTGTGTATGCAGTTTCTACATTTGGTTTCATTACCGACAACAAATTTGGAGGAGTTTGTGAAGAAATTGGTTCCGAAACTTACTACTCACTTTCTTCCGATAGTTATTGAGCGTGTTGGTGGTATTAGGGTACAAGAAATGGCTGTTCCTGATCCTCTTCCTACTAATGATAGATTATTCATAGCCCTTCATCGTTGTATTATTTTTTGATAGATTATTTTGTGTGAAAGTACAGGACAGTTGTGTAGTAACAAATACTAATTTTGATAGATGTGGGTTACACATTAATTTATTTGACAAAATACTTGAACTTATGGATGTTTGGACACAATTATTGTGCATTTTTCTATCTATATGAATGTTGATTATTTTAATTATTCAATAATTTATGTGTTTTAATATTTTTTTACATAATTATTAGCAACAAAAGATTTAGTGACTAACTTTTGTCGTTTCTCCTAGAAAACTTTAGCAATGGATAAATTTGGTCGCTAAATACAGATGCTCAGTTGACCAAACTACGTTGAAACAAATTAGCAATAAAATGTTCTATCGCAAATTTATCCACGACAAAAATAAATTTTGAAAATAGAAACGGTATAGCAATACAATATTTCGTCGGTAACATTAACAATCGATAAACTTCATCACTAAGTGGTCACAAGTTTTGCGATATAAATGTTTTTTTGTCGCTAAGAGGATAGCAATGAGCTATATAGCTACAAACACAAATTCGTCGCTATTCCGTCGCTATTTCTGTTTAGCGATGGATTACATAGAATAGCGACCAAATATGACTATCGCTAAATGCTGTATTTTTATAGTGTAGGTATTTTTTCTAAAGGACGTCTAGAGAAAAGATGCAATTTGTATACACCTTTTTGGTTTGGATGGTAATGACCTTTTCAATGTCTTGTGACTTTTCCAAAAAGCTGCAACTTTATGAAGTGGCGCATCTTTCTGAACCATTGTTACTCTTCATGAAGCAACACTTTGATGGATATAAACACCTAAATTTTTCTTCAATTATAGATATGAAATTGACAAAAATACTCCTTTTTCTTGAAAACTCTAGTATAATTTCCTACTGTTGAGTGTGTTCGTAGTTCAATAGAGAGGTACTGCTATTCTGTTGAAGTGATTTATTTTATTCTGAGAGGATATATTTCATAACCTCGGGTATTTGAGGAGAATAATTTCCTTAAGGTCACACCGTGAATTCGGTGGACTTGAATCTTCTAATCTTTATCTTTTTCTAAACATTTGATTTTGCTATTTTTTAGAAAATAGTTTGAAATTCATTTTGTCGATGTTCATAAGTTGGGTTGAACTTATTGTTTAAGTTCAAAGTTGTGAATACAAAGTTATAACTTCATTTGATTGTTCATATGGTTAGTTTGAACACATGTTTGAAGTTCTTGTTGTAAAATACAGATTATACTAAACTCGAAAAACAACAATATTAAGGAAATTATATAATAATAATAATTTTTTTGTGCTTGTTTGGTAGAGAAAAAGTATCACCATTAATAAATCAAGTACTTAGTTAATCTGTATTGGGTCTGATTTTGTGGAGACTAAATCTTTTTGAGTTCTACTCCTCGGTTAGAAAAATATAAAAACCTTACCAAGAAATCAGTGTGGAAATTTAATTTGAAGAATATAAAAAATTCACTGATTTGTTAAAATCTCTATATTGGTTTCTGAAAGCTATGGGGTTTCACTTTGTTTGAATTTGATTCTGGTTTGAAGTCATAAAAACTTCGTCAGGTTTCAAAGTTCATTCCGTTGATGATTTGAAGATACATAAACTACATCTATTGACTAGAAACAAGTTGGTTACAGATTAAAGTCTTTATTGTTAGTATTATGAAATACTAAAGGGTATGTTAAAGATTGACAGAAAAATGACGAATGAAAACTGAATAATAAATTAATTCAATTGTGAAAGGTGTTGCCCCAACGACAACTAATGTTGCATCATTAAGTCGTTCAGATATTGCTCTAGAAATAAAAACGACAGAGAAATTGAAAAAATATTTTGGTGTGAACTACAAAATATGATAGAAAATGATATTAGTTTGGCTAACAAAACTTGAAATGTAAATGTTCACAAGTAGATACCCTCATGTTTCAAAAAAATAATGCTTGAAAATCAATTGTCCGGTTTGAAACATCTTGTGAGTCATCCCAAGATAGAAGAGGATAATGCTTTGAATAAGAAATACCAATAATTGTTGTAAATCTTGTTAAGGACGATGCTACACATAATAAGAAAATTAAGAAGACTTTTGGACAAGATAGAGCAGACCAAGAAAATGTTCAAAGGCAAGTACTATAATTGTAGTAATGTTGGCCACAAAGTTTTAAATAGTCAAGTTCTGAATAAGAACAAGAAAATAAATCTGATAAACATGTTGGAAGCAACTAAAAAGATTGAAAATCTTTGTGCTATGATCACTGAATACAATTTAGTTGGAAATTCAATTAAATGGTGGGTTGATTCAGGAGACACAAGACATGTTTGTGCGGGAAAAAGTTTTTGCTACTTATGATACTGTTGGTTCCAGAAAAATGATCTTGATGGAAAATAATGCAAAAGTCAAGGTTGAAGAAAACGGGAAGATATTTCTAAAAATAACTTCTGGCAAGATGTTGACTTTCTACAATGTTCTCCATGTTACTACTATTAGAAAGAACTTAGTGTCGACAACACTTATTGTTAAAAGTGGGTTTTAGTATGTATTTTCGTGGGAAAAAATTGTAATAAGCAAGAATGAAACGTATGTAGGAAAGGTCTACCTCAATGAGGGTATTTTCAAACTTGATGTAATGGTTATTGAAATGAAGAAAGCTGAGGCTTCTTATTAATTGCTAGAGTCAAATGATTTGTAGCATAGTTATTTAGGATTTGCCAATTACAAACCTTGCGAAAATTGATTAGTTTGGAAGTATTGCCTAACTTTGAGTGCAATAAATCAAAGTATCAAATATGTGTTGAATCTAAGTATGCTAAGCATCTATATAAGTCTGCTAAAAGGAATTTAATTCCCTAAGACTTAATCCACACCGACATTTACAATATGAAGTCAATATCATTTCATGCTGAAAAAAGTATTTCATAACTTTTATTGACGATTGCACTAGATATTTTTATGTTTATTTGCTAAATGATAAGGATAAAGCAATAGACACTTTTAGGCAATATAAAATTGAAGTTGAAAATCATATGGATAAAGAGATCAAAATGATAAGAAATGATAAGGATGGAGAGTATAAATCTCTTTTTAGAAAGATATGTTTAAAAAATAAAATTATCCATCAAACTACTGCTCCATATTCACCTCAATAAAATGTAATTGCAAAAAGGAAAAACTGATCTTTGAAGAAAATGATGAATACCTTACTTATAAGTTCAGATTTACCGCAAAACTTGAGCGGGAAAGCTATTCTTACAGCAAATCAAATACTTAATAGAGTGCCCCATAACAATACATAATCCATTCCATATGGAGAATGAAAATAAAAAAACAAACTTGAAATATTTCTAAGTGTCGGGGTGTCGAGCCAAAGTCCATGTTCCTATACCTAAAAGGACAAAAATAGGACTAAGAACTATGGACTGTGTTTTCATCGGATATACGCTATAAATAGTAAACCATGTTGATTTTTTATTCATAGATTCAAACATTCTGATATTCATGAAAATTTAGTAATTTAATCAGATAATACTAAGTTCTTTGAATACATTATCTGTATAAAACTAAACATGAGTTGTCTAGTAGAGCGTCTAAACGACCCCGAGATAAACCAAAGAAAAATATACTTAATGATGAGAATCCAATGCATAGTACACGTCAAAGAGAACTGACTTCTTTCAAATCAAATTTGTAACATTTCTTCTTGAAAATGAGCCTCAAACCTTTAAAGAAGTGATGTCGTCTTTGGACTCATCCTTTTGAAAAGGGGCAGTCGATAGTGAGATTGATTCAATCATGAGCAACCATACTTGAGAGTTGGTTGATCTTCCTCTTGGATATAAACCTTTAGATTTTAAATTGATCTTCAAAAGAAAGATGAAGGCTAAAGGTACTATCGACAAATACAAGGCAAGACTTGTTATAAAAGGCTTTAGACAAAAAGAAAGCCTTGATTATTTTGACACATATTCGTTAGTAACAAGGATAATGTCCATTCAAATGTTGGTTTCTTTAGTGGCGGTATATGATCTTGAAATCTATCAAATAAATGTAAAAACAACTTTCTTAAATGGAGAATCGGAGGAAGAAATTACATGAAACAACTTGAGGATTTTGTGGTTCCTGATAAAGAAAGAAAAATGTGCAAACATGTTAAGTCACTTTATGGACTAAAATAAGTACCAAAATAGTGACTTGCAAAGTTTGACCAAACCATATTGGCAAACGATTTCAAGATAAATGGATGTGATAAATGTATTTACATTAAAGACACTCCAAATCACAAAGTCATTATTTTTTCGAATGCGGATGACATGTTGATCATCAGTAGAGACATTTTAGACATAAATTCTACAAAATGAATGCTTGAGAGCAGGTTTGATATGAAAGACCTTTGAGTTGCTGATGTGATCTTAGGGATAAGAATTCACAGAACTCCACAAGAATTGACATTGTACATTGAAAAGGTACTTGACAAGTTCAAGTATTTGGATTTGAATAATGTCAAAACTCCATTAGACATAAGCTTTGTACTTCAAAGAAATAAAGGTAAAAATGATACAATTGGACTACACAACATTGTTGGAAAGTTTGATCTATATCATGAATTATACGCGATCAGACATAGCATGTGCAATTAGTAAATTGAGTTGGTACACGAGTAATCCTAATCAAACTTATTGGATAACAATGAAAAATGTCTTCGGATATATAAAACATATTCAAGACTATGCTTTGCATTATAGTAAATATCAAGTAATAATTGAAGGATATAGTGATGTAAATTGAATTACTGGATCGAATGCAGTAAAATCCACGATTGGGTATGTAATTACTTTAGGGAAGGAGAAGTCTCTTAAAAATATCCAAACAGACATGTATTTCCTTCTCTACAATAAAATCAAAGTTTATCGCATTAGATAAACCCCTTGAAGAAGCTGAATGACTCCAATTTTTTTTTTAAAATATTCTTTATTGGTCCAAACCTTTGGCACCAATATGCATCACTGTTATAGTCAAGAGACAATAGGTTGGGCAGAGAACATAATGTATAATGGTAAATCTCCTCATATAAGACGAAGACATAATACTATTAAAGAACTACTCTCTAGTGGAATTATCACGATTGACTATGCGAGGTCAAAGGATAATGTGTCGGATATACTTACAATAGGCCTATTTAGAGAAGGAGTTGAGAAATTTATCTAAGGTAATGGGTTTACACCCTAGGAAAAGTCATTACGATAGTAACTCTACCTAACAGACTGGAGATCCTAAGAGCTAGGTTTAAGAAGATCAAACAAAGTTGTGACTGATGGTTCAACATTGTCAATTTACTCAACTCATTCTTATGATGAATACAATGTTCAGGAAGCAAGGATAAGGCTTATGGTTTGAAGCTTTTTAACGATTTCTAAGTTTGATAGGTTTGACCAAATAATCTGATCTATAAAATTAGACATTTAGGAATCACTTATGTGAGAGTTAAGTGTAAGCCGCTTCAAGAATAATGATAATAAATGCCTATTTTCTATGCCTGAAATGAAAAAAATCGTGAGAACCATAAACGGTAAAAGTCTAATTATGTGACTTGTGTTATCTAGGTGTACATTAAAGCTTGATGGTTTAAAGATAGCACATTTATCGATTGACCGAGTGCATTCGATGTAAGTTCACTACGAAAATTTCAAAGGAAAACCTCCTTATCCATATGCAACTAGTCTTTACTTGTAAATAACACACTTATCTGTAAAAATTTTATAGAATATCCATTCTCCATTCATATGGGGGGTTGATATTTTTTTTAAGAAGTGTGAATGAAAAATGAATAGGTGTTTTTTTTGAAAATACACCATTAGAAAGGATGCAATTTGAAGAGTCATCATTTGGTTTGGATGGTTTTGACCTTCCTATGGGTTGTGACTTTTCTAAAAAGTTGCACCTTTTTCAAAGAGTTGCACCTTTATGAACGGGTGCACATTTCTAAACTATGGCTTCTATTCATGAAGCATCACCTTGATGGCTATTAGTACCTTAATTTTTCCTCAGGTATAGCCATGAAATTTTTAAGAAAAAAATACTTCTCCTTCTTGAAAAATTCTAGTGTAATTTTGTACGGTTGAGTGTGTTTGTAGTTCGATAGTGTTTGAGATACTGCTATTCCATCAAAATGATTCATTTTATCCTGGGAGGATATATTCTATACCCTAAGGTTCTTGAGGGGAATGATTTTCTTAAGGATACACTGTGAATTCGCTAGACTGAAATCTTCTAATCTTCATCTTTTTCGAAACGTTTAATTTTGCTATTTTTCATAAAATAGTTTAAAACTTCATTTTGTTGATGTTCATAAGTTGGGTTGAACTTATTGTTGAAGTTCAAAGTTGTGAATACAAATTTACAACTTTATTTGATTGTTCATATGATTAGTTTGAACATGTGTTTGAAATTTTTGTTGTAAAATATAGATTTAACTAAACTCGAAAAACAACTAGGATTCCTACTCCTTATGAAACTCATTTTCATCATAAATATAATTTTTTAGCTTGTTTGTTATTTGCTGGATTGATTTCCTTAACTACATCTCTTTGCTTACAAATACGTTTACATATATGGCTTGCCAGTATTGATCTCTATTTGTGCCCTTACTTTGATGAATCAACTAGATAACCGTAAGTGTTTTTCTTACTCATGGTAAGAAATTTGTTGTCGGAATTTTCAATGCTGTTTGTTTCATTTTTACTATGATCCTATTTAATTGGACACAAATTATTTATGGACACTATCTAATAGTAAGAAGTCTAAAAAATCAAATCCTTTTTATTTATATTTGAACCACTGTTGGTCATTGCTCTTTATCGAGAAATCGAAGAAGCTATACAGGGGTTTTCTCTCAATCCCGAAATTCCATTAGGTTTCATTGATAACAGAAAAGACTTACTCTAAAGGGATATTCCAGCCATACCTTGATGAGTTCATGATTTTTAAAAGAACAAAAATAAAAATAAAAAAGGAGGAGAAAATTTTTAAAACCAGTAGTATCAAACATGTGTAGCTATTTGATTTTTGAAATTTACGATCTTAAATATTTTTATAATATTATTATAATATAAAAAATTATCATTAAGGATAAAAAAAAAGTTTAAGTTAAATTATATTCAAAATTTTAAAGAAAATTATTACTTTTAAGAAATAAATAGTACATAAACTGGAATAAATGGATTATTATCATTTAAATTATATTTTAGCTGTAACAAAAAGGTTGAAAATCAACGCAGAATTCAAAGGTAACGGATAATAATATATAATTGATCACGCCTTAAACGTTTAGGTTCTATTGTGTAGTGGTTAGCACACTGGACTTTAAATCCAGCGATCTGGGTTCGACTCTCTGTAGGACCTTTTATTTATAAATTCTTCTTTTTCGAAGTAAAATTCATGTTATATTGTTGATTTTCAACATGGAGATAATTTATAAAATTTCAACCAAATATTGTACCAAAGTTGTAAAATTTGACTTGCAATTGTTTTTTCATTGTTTCATGTTCCTCTAAGCATGTTTCAAACCTTTTTAACACTTTATATCTTGTCTCTGCTAAGTTTAACAGACAAATTTAGGAAAGATTTTATATTTCTTCTCTCATTTTTTTTTTCTCAAATACTCAAAACTTATAAGATGTATAAGTCTTATCAATCACTCCCTCTATCACAACATATGTGTTTCACATTATTTTTTAATTTGTTTTTAAAAATGCATATTTTTATATAGTAACAAGTTTCTAATTCCACTATACGTTTTAGCCATAGTGACATTCTCACTGTGAACACCTTATTCTTGACCGAATCTAAGGTTAAACATCATTTTAGTGTTTAAAATATATATATATTTTTTAGATCTAAACTAGATATTTTAGTTTTTATGTCATTTTTTAAAAGTATTTGAAATTTTTTAAAAATACAGTCATATTTTAAGACGAATTTTTATTTTTATTTTCTAAAAGCAAAGAAACTTATCAAAAATATGTTTTGTTTTAATTTTAGTGTTAATAAATAATCTAGTAATTTTTGTATTTTTTTTATTATTACTGGACTAGCTATTTGAATTTTTGTTATCTAACTTACACAAATTTCGAAATTTTAATGGGTTCTAACACTTTTTCTCATAACTTTGTTTAATTACATGATATTCTAAATTTTGATATCTATGATACATATCTTTAGCCTTGATACATATGCATTGTGATACATTTGTAATTTAGTGGTTAGTTAAATAAGGAAGTAACTAATTTTCAATTATTATAGGGAGTAAAATTAGACGCAAATCGTGGTATAAATACATCTGATTCTAGATGTATCATAGTGATATATTTGGTAAAATTACTCAATATCCATTAAAAATTAAATCTCACACAAAAATAAATAGTTTACATATGTCAAACATATGTTAAATGTATCAAATATTTATAAATAAATCAAAAATATGAATCACTATCACATACATATCACCAGTATTCCAACAACAAATGTATCATATTAATAATGTATATATTTTTGATAACTGATTAACAACACTAATACATATTTTTTATACTATTATATCAGTGTTATACATGTTTTCTCTCATGGAATAAAATGTATCCATGGTGCACATATAAAATGTATCACAAAATTAAATAAAATACCATATGTATCAATTGAAAATATCCAAACTAAATGAGGGTGGTGAAATCATTAAATGACAAAAAAACATAGGCATCATCCTTAAAATTATGAAAAACGTACACAAGTTCATGATATATATATCTATATATGTATTAAATACATTTATTTGATATATATGGTTGATGCATATGTATATGTCTTGATACTTATGATTGATACAGATCATCCATCACCTCCTCTGTCGTTCATCGGCACCAGCACTGCCACTTTGGCTAGCCCACTCCCTCCGTTGTTCGTCCTCACCACCACCGCCACTATGGTCATTCTCGTTGGAAATCTATCAACTGATTGTTCAATTTACTTATGGTTGATACATATAATCTACCACCATCACCCCTTCCGTCGTACGTCCGCACCATTATCGTCACCATGGCTACCTCACCCCCACCGCCACTTTGGTCGTTCTCATCAGAAATCTAACAATTGATTGTTTAATTTCTCTTTTTTCCTTAATAAGTATTGATTTAAAAGTTGAAAAAAAATCAAAATGGATAAAATAAAAGTTGATAAAAAGGTTAAAAAAACAATGAAAGTGGTGAAGAAGTTGCAGTAATGGAGATGAAAGTTGTTCAGTTAATGATAAGTTGGGAGAGATTTTAGGGGATGAAGTTTGTGAAAAAAGAATGGATTGAATTCTTTAGTTGTGGAGTAGAAGTAAGATGGAGGATTTTGTTCATATGTATCAAGAGTAAAATATTAAATCAAAAATTTTATATAATTGTTTAAAAGGTAAGGGATTTTGGATTTTTGTCTCGGCTAATTAGTTAATATATTTAATTTGTACATACATAACTAATCCTATCCTAAAACCACCCTAAATCCTCATACTACAACTACTAGATAAGTAACATTCCATGACATAACATTGCCCTAATCCAACTAATAAAACAAGGACTAAACCTACCCAAACACTAATCCTCCACTGCCTAAAAACTAATCCTAATTAAACCCAACATCTAGCATCCTATAAGCAACCTACCACTACAACCCCCTCACAATTTTTTTTCCATGAACAACATAACCCTACTAAACAACTATAACCTACAACAACCCAAAAGCTCTCTCCAGCAACCAATAATAACTATTCTCTCTCACGTTCACAATACCAATCCATATAAACATCTAATAATAAGAGATATATATATATTACTATGATAATCCCTATACTCCCACTCTAGACACATGTTTTCCAGCAACAACAAAGGATAGTATACTCCTTCACATTTAAAACACACACACACATGCACACATATATATATGGCATAATACATAAACATGCATTTTAACTTGACTTCAAATCATATCTATGATCTCCAACTCTAGATATGCACAAGCAGGTACTTAAACTTGTATAAAATTGAACAAGCAGACATATATATTCTATGTGGCATAATACATATTAGACGCCATGTAGGATAAGAATTGTCCATGTAGGATGCCACATAGGACATATGTGTCTACTTGTTAAACTTTATATAAGTTTAAGTGCCTACTTATTCACACCCAAATTTATATATGTGTCTAAGTGACTTTCTCCTTTACATCTAATGTATTTCGATGTGATTTGTGCGAGTTTGTAATTTTTGGTGGCTTGAAAAACCTTATAGTTGACTTCGATCAACATTTATTGATTTATATGTCGGATGACAAAATAGATTGATCCATCAGATCTAAAACGTCAATTTTAGGAAAGGAACATGATTTTTGTAGATTTATGACTTTTGTAACTTATTTCAACTCTTCGTTCGAAAAGTATGAAAATAGGTCTTGCGTATCAGTTCTGTGAAAACAATGTTTTTCCAAAAATATGATATTACTATTAAGTTTGGAGGATCAAATTTAGTGGGATAGCATAGTTCTTTTGCATACTCGGGACTCTAGATGAATCTCGAGGGGTCCACAAAGACTTAGAGTTCTAAGTCTTCGTAGCTGGTGCACTATTTAGCTAGTGTAGTTACTAAAATGGTAGTTTGGCCGTTTTAGCAGCATGTGCTAAAGCGCCACTCAACTACTAGCTGGGAAAGGGCACTTTAGTGACCCTTGTCCGCTTTACGAAAGACGGTAAAGCTGTCCTTGTTTGCTTTAATGGACTAGCACTCTAAGCGGATACCGCTAAAGTGATACTTGACCGCTTTTGCAGTCACCGCTAAAAAGACCACTTGACCACTTTAGCAGCACCTGACACCCGAATATAAATAATTATTTTCTTTATTTTCTTCACTATTTTTGAGACTTGGAGCTTGGAGATTGAATTTTTGAGCATTTTTTTTCCTCTCTAAGCTTGGGTAAGCTCCAAATTTAAAGGTGGAATTTGGGGATTATAGTCTGAAAGGCCCAAATTATCAGCTCTTCAACACGAACCCCAAATTCATTCGGTTTTCACTTGGGTTTTCTCCATGATTTTCTTTAATCTTGAAAAATATGTTTTTGGACTAAAATTCCAATTTTACCCTTCTTTTTCGTAAACTATTTCAGGGGTTCATTTTTGAACCCAACTTAAAATAGGCAATATAAGTATTGTTGGTTTTATTTTGTGCATAAATTCTATATTCATAGGTTTTAGTTGATTTTGGGTCTGTTCATAAGGGAAAGGCTCTATGTAAAAGGTTGTTTGGTCTAGTTTTAATTATTTGAGGTAAGTTATGGCTTAATTTTCTTCAAACTGGGTTGAGTAGTTAATAATAATGTAAAAACATGCTATGGGTGTGGGGTTTCATCATAAAAAAGTATGTTTAGGTGATTTATGGGCTTGTGTGGAGGCCTATGTTGATAATATTTGGGGGTTTTGAGACATTTATTGCTATATTTAACCGTGAGGAGTCTTATATGTTGTTGTTGGCCTGGTATTCACATATTGTAATACCCCGAACTTTCTTTAAGTTGAGTTTCATCCTAAAGAAGAGTAAGGGCTGAATTTTCAAGTGAAAAATATTGTAAACCATGTAGAATTTCCCTAATATCGATATCTTGTCACGTGGAGAATTGAATAAGCTTTCCGTCGATACGAATTTCACAAAAATCTAATGTCGGGGTAAAAAGTTATGGACATTTTATAGAAAGCTGTCTAAACTGCCCAGGTGCGACAGGCAGGTCAACGGACCATCGAGCTAGTGACGGACCATCGCCCATAGGCATCGCCATAAGGCAATAGTCTCATTCACTGTCTAAGTGCGATGGTCAGGACCGATGAACCGTCGAGCTAGCGACGGATCGTCGCCCCAGGACGTCGTGATGAGGTAGTAAGTCCCAGTTCTGGTTCAGGTAAGACGGTTAGTCCGATGGACCGTCGACCCAGCGCTGGACCTTTGTACCCCACCATTGCATGTCCTGATCAGTAATTTTAAGTCTTCTTTAAAAGGGCTTTTTGGTTGTTTTCTACTGTTTTAACACTCAGATATATCCGGAACGAAGCTGAAGGCTTCATTATTCATCCATAACATCAAAATCTAGGGTTTCTTTCAAGGTCAAAAACCTAAGAACAAGATCAAAACCCTTCTTCAAGAAAACTCAAGAAAATAAGAATCTCTCCAAGAACCTTTAATAAAGAGTCTCCTAAGGTATGTTACAATGTTGATTCTTGGGTTTCTTCCACCCAAGAAGTTCAAGAATCCTTTTCAAAATTATAAGGTTTACATATTTATGAGATTTCATGATTTATATGTATTAAAGTTCATGATCTTGTATTGTTGAGTTTAATTCATGGTTTAGACTACAAGTTTGAAGAATTAATTCTAGTATGTGATGTTCATGATAAAACCTCTTCAAGTTGCATGTTGGTTGATGTATCCATAATAATTAGGTGTAGAAATTGTTGAATAACCAAAGCATGCTCCCCAGATGTTTGATAAAATGCTCGTGTGAAGGAAATAGGGTCATTATATCATGTTGACAAGAAATCCTCAATTATGTATAGGCCTATGTATGCCAAGTGTTTGTTGAAAAGTCTTAGTAAATGAATTGTGATATGTTAGCATCAAATTTCCCTAATTATGTATTCTTTAATGCATGTTAAGTGTTTGATACAAGACCTTGTTGAATGGAGTATGGGCCAATAGCATGTCTCCCTATACTATCGTATGTTTATGATTCTAAGTGCTTGAAGAGATGATTTAATGATTGTAATGGTAAATGGAAGTCCATGGTCATGATTATTCAAGAATGGTTATG
>JAPEIP010000005.1:66831236-66842887 GCA_026120095.1 Capsicum chinense | reverse complement strand
CTATCGTATGTTTATGATTCTAAGTGCTTGAAGAGATGATTTAATGATTGTAATGGTAAATGGAAGTCCATGGTCATGATTATTCAAGAATGGTTATGTTTTACTTTATGCTATCGAGTCCTGAGGGTATTTATACCCGGTAAATTAGCTGCTGTCTAGAGCCAGTGTCAGTTTTTAGGATAATCTCAATCAAGCCACGATCCTTAGAACTCAGTTAGTTACAGAACTCAGTACTCTCAGACAGTTACAGAACTTAAGAAATCTTAGTAATCTAAGTATCATCAGCATTCCAACTTCATTTTAGTACTTATCTCAGACCTTAGCAGTACTCAAGTATTCATAATTCAGTAGCATTTAGCCAGATAGTAGAATCTAAGTAGCATTCCATCAGATAACGAAACCAAGTGAACTCAGTCAGATCAACCAACAAATATAAATAGTAACAAATTCAGCTTAGTCTAAGTTCAGTTAAGAATCAGTTTAGAGTCCTTTAGTTGGGAGTAGAAGCTGGCATCGAGCGAGTACAGGGGTAATAGTTTCCCTGTTAGAGAGGTAAAGTCGTTAGTAAAAGTCCTTGAACTCAAGAACTGTGTAGCCAGCACAGGACCAAGAGTCACCCATTACATTAAGGCTTTACTATCATACTGTCTTAGGCTTAACTTCCTGTTTAGGGTCACCCATTAGAGAGGCTTGACTATAGCAGAGGTCTTTACCTGTGAAATGGTATTGACACCCTTCCAACTGGGGTTACAGGTTGGACCCCACTAGTTCAGATTTAGGGCATGTTGGTTAAGTAAGAACTCCTACAGTTATGTTTCAGTATCAGTCTTTGGAGTAGAACTCAAAAATTAGGACTGTCGGATTCAGTCACCTATCTCAGTAAGGAACTTAGATAGTCCATTGATTCATGGACCACCCGCTAGATAGGCCTGGTCTCACATAAAGTTAATCAGTATCAGTACTAATAAATCTAGAGATCACCTGTGAGATAGGCCTGATCTTAAACTCAGTCCATTATTTTTATTATTAAAAGATGTAGAGATCTTACGCTAGATAGGTCTCATCTCAGATACAATCATTTCTTATCATTATTAGTAGATTCAAATATCATCCATTAGAGAGGTTTGATCTCAAATTTAGTCAGTCGATAGTAGCAAGCTCAGAACTCAATTATTAATATGAGTAGATTCAGTTATTCAGTATTCCAGAGTTAGTAAACTCAGATATCAGTATTAGTAGACCAAGTCATCAATAACTCAGTATTCAAAAACCAGTATTCAGAGTATGTATTCAGTGTTACTGTGATTCCAATATTGTGTTGTGTATTCATGCATATATCTCCATTCAGTATTCTTATGTTATTCAGTTAAGTAATATTCATGCATAAGATTTTTCATTCAGCCTTACCTTATCTAGCATACCAGTACATTCCAAGTACTGACACATACATTTTTGTGCTATGGTGTCTTATACAATAGGGTTCAGACGTACGGTATCCAGAGCACCCATAGCAGTCCTGACTCAGTCAGCAGCAGTAGACGTAGCAGTGAGTCCTCTTCCTTCGAGGATGATTCATATTTTATTATTGCATTAGATTTGGGTTATTTTTAGCAGATAGAGTTAGTTGGGAATATGTCCCATCAACTCCACAATTCAGACAATTTAGAGGATTTTCGAATAGATGTATCAGTATTCAATTTTCAGTTTTGAGTATTTTGGATAGTTTGAACCTTATGGCAAGTTTCTGCCAGTTTTTCACATTTATTTTAGTATATTATGCAGTACTCAGTTACAGGTACCAGTAGAGGGTTAGCTTGTGGTCCTTCGAGATCTAAGCACCGTGTGACATTTTAATTCTAGAAAATTGAGGCATTACACATATGTATGTTTGGATACACTTTTTTTAGTGGGAAAAGCCTAGATTTTTGGAATTATACGGTATTAATGACATTTTTCTTGCATGTTCTACTTGATGGTTATGGATTATATTAGACCATGAATATTTTGTGGATTTGAGTGAATTCTTGGATCACATGGTTGGTATATTGATTGGATATTGGTTATTCTTATTTTGGTTAGTTGTGAGCATTGCATCATCATTCTCATTATATCTTATACTCTATGCACCTATTTTTATTGTTCTTGATTTGTGTCTTTATGATATATGTGATCATGAAATATTAGTATCACCATGCAAATACTGGAAACACTAGTAATATTGGAAACACTAGCTTGTGACATCACTATAGACCCTCTCTGAGGGATGTTTCAGAGAGAAGTCATGGACATCAATATTGGATATTGGATTTTATAGACCCTCTTTGAGAGATGTGCTTCAGAAGATTAATGGATATTGGTATTGTTTATTGGTTCTACACGGGTTGGCAAAACCCCCTAAGTCCTACATCTGTAGATGAGTTCGATAGGTATGGGTTGATGAACCTCTATTGGGACCTACATCTATAACTGAGATCAGTAGGTATATATGGATGTTGTGTGATGACCTCATGCATCATCATCATCTTCATTGCATTCCATATATTGTGCTTATTCATTGATTGTATTTATATTTGTGACTTGGTAACTGTCTATTTGCTCTATCTTTTTATACTTGTATTTGAAGTATGTGTATACTTGTTCTTCTTTTCCTTACCTATTATAATTAGTATGTGTATATAGTAGAAGTGTTAGTGACGATGGTGTGTGTTACCATTTGGGACATTTGTTGATTGCAGGTGATGTGTCCATAGTTTATGTTTATATTCTTTATTTTTTACTTTACTCAATCAACCTATGGTACCTACTGAGTACAAGTGGACCATACTCATCTCTGCTATGCCTTTTTAGTGCAGATCTAGGTACAAGTGCTCCGCATAAATAACTGATTCAAGCGATATTTAGAATTTATTTGAGATAGCAGTTGATCTCTGCATCCTGAGTTGCTACTTTCTTTTCTTATCTAGACAATGTCTTATTATATTCAGAGACAGAGTTGGTTCCTTTTTGGATATCCTATGTATATTCTGATTTGGAGTTGTATTAGTGGTTCTTACACTGTGACACTAGGTTTTGGGATTTAGTTTGGTATCTTGATTATGTTTCTGCTTTTACTATATATATGTGTGTGTGATTCAACTCTATTCTAGGTGTATTGCCTTGGGTTTTGGTATTGATTTCTCATTTTATATTAATTTGGGTGATTAGCTTACTTGTCAAGACTTGCCGCGACAAGTGCCAATATGACCCTTGGTTTTTATTGAGCGACTATCTTTTGATGAGGATCCTATCTTTATTCTAGCCAGTGATGTCAGATGATTGCATTCTAGATTTATTCTTGTGGTTAAGGTCTAGTAAAGGCATTGTCCTGTAGATAAGTTTAGTTGGGAGGTTGAGTCTAATATGCACAATAGTTATCCCTATTTTTTTACTAATTCAGGTATTTCTATTACCTTTATTTCGCAGATGAACTAGATTCTTACTGGTGGATAATGTAATGACGTGACTTTTGGTGATTTGTGTGAAATATTTATTTCTATGTGATTTAACCATTTTACCCCTCTCCATAGTTGCATTGTGGTATTTCTAGAGTGTGGGGATGATTGGCAAGGTTCCTAATGCATTTTGATGTGATTTGTAAGAGTTTGTGATTTTTGGTGGCTTTAAAAGCTTTATAGTAGATTTTAGTTAATATTTATTGACAAAATTGATTGTACAAAAAGATCCAAAACATGGATTTTAGGTTGGTAACATAGTTGGTGTGGCTTTATGACTTTTATATCTCATTTTGATCATCTGTTAGAAATGTGTGAAAATAGGTCTTAGGTGTCAATTCTTTGAAAACAACTTTTTTTCAAAAATCTGATATCTCCATTGAGTCCAGAGTGTTGAATTTAGTGAGGTAGCATATTTCATTGCATACTCGGGACTCCTAATGAATAAGTGTCTAAAGAGACTTGAAATTTCAAGTCTTCACAACTAGTGCACCACTCAGCTGGTGCAGCCGCTAAAATGCCACTTTGGCCACTTTAGCAGTATGTTCTAAAGCATCACTCAGCTACCAGTTGGGCAAGGGCTCTTTATTGGCCCTTATCCACTTTAGAAAAAGGCGTTAAAGTGGCCCTTTTCCACTTTAGTAGACTGGCATGCTAAGCGGGTAACGTTAAAGTGGTACTTGACTGATTTAATGGTAAACACTAAAACGGCCACTTGACTGCTTTAGCAGCACCTAACACCGGGATATAAATAATTCTTTTCTCAATTTTCTTTACCATTTTTGAAACTTAGAGCTTGGGGATTGAATTTTTGAGCATTTTCTTCCATGTCTAAGCTTGGGTTTGCTATAAAACTCCTATTTCAACTACTTTTCTTCGATTTTATCATTTAGAATCTTGTTAAAATGTAGATTTAAAGGTGGGATTTGGAGATTTTGGTCTGAAAGGCCCAAATTATCATTTCTTTGACTCAAATCCCAAATTCACTCCATTTTCACTTTGGTTTTCTCTTATGGGTTCCTTTAATCTTGGGAAATATGTTTATGGATTAAAATTCCAATTTTATCCCTTTTTTTAAAAATCCATTTTGGAGGTCTATTTTTAACTTAAAAATAGGTTATATGGGTATCATTGGTTTTTTTCTGAGGCATGGATTCTATATTTGTGTGTTTTAGTTAATTTTGAGTCCGTTCATGAGGGAAAAACTCTACAGAGAAAGCTGTTCAGCCTAGTTTTCAACATTTGATGTAGGTTATGGCTTGACTTTCTTCAGACTGGGTTGGGTAGTTAATAATAATGTTAAAGCATGTTATGCATATGGGATTGCATCATGGAAAACATATTTTGGTGATTTATATGCCCGTGCAGAGGCCTATGTGGATAATATTTTGTGGTTTTGAGGCATTAATTGCTATGTGTGACTGTATGGAGTCTGCTATGTTGTTATTAGCTTGGTATGCATATATGTATATTTGGATACACTTTTTTTAGTGGGAAAAGCCTAGATTTTGAGAATTATGTAGTTTCAATGACATTTTTCTTGCATGTTCTACTTGCATATTTGAATGTGAATCCTAACTATTTCAACAGCTCCGGAATATCAATTTTAGGCTAGGTGGACTCTTGCTTTGGGTCGTAAGGTACCTAGGATCATTTTGACCTACTAGTCAAAAAGTGAAGATAATTAAAATTGGGTGTCGAACCCATTTTTTGTCGAAACAATCTCGGATGAAAATTTTAACTTTGCCATTGAGTCTAAAATATTATATTGGGTATGGATACATAGTCTGTGTGCATATACAGGATTTTGAATGAATCCCTTGGACTTAGTGGAGACTTGGAAGATCGACTATAACTGATGCACCCGCAATTGTAGGCCATGGATCGTGATAGCGATCTGGTAGCACCAGCAAGTGCTTCAATTGCGATACTTTCAGTCGCGAATGCAACTTCTTAGGTATTCGTCCAGATCCGCGATCACATTGGGGTAATGTCACAAATGCGACATTTACCTTGAGGCCATGTATGGTGATCATGAGGCTCGGGATGCGATAGCGACACTCGAGAAACTAGTACGGGTATAAATAAACCCTTTTTGCATAATTTTGCTCATTCTTTATCCATTCCAAAAGAACTAAAACCCTAAATAGTGAGATATCTTAGAATTGAGGCTTTTGGGTGATTTGGGAGTTTGGCTAACATTTACTTTCGTGATTCCCCTTTGATTTGTGGTAAGATTTCACCTTTTTCATGGTAGAATTTCTCATTTCTTGTTCAAAAGTCCAAAAAGCTTGGAGGTCTTATTTTAACCCCAAATTAGCTCAATTTTTACCCATTTCTTACGGTAATAACTCCTTGAGCATGAGGGAACATTGGGTTAGCTTCGGAAATATTATTTTTCATGAAAGGGACACGCATGGGACTTTAGGGAAATTTTTGGACCCAAAGCACAATTGTGCAATATGGGTATCATTATTCTCGTATTGATAAGTAGAATCCGATTTTGATAGTTTAGCATCCTACGAAAGCTTCTCATAAGGGAAAAATGGTGATTTTGCAAATCTTTTGAGCTTTCTTTAGCTTCCAGGTAGGCTAGGTTTTATCCCTTATTAGATTAAGCTACTTCAGAGTATGTTTTTGATATTATGTTAGATTTGGGATGGTTTTAGGTGTTGGTGTGCTAAATTACAATTCTTTGGTTAGTTGGACTATTTAGGCTATTTTTTGATATCATTTTTGGCATAATTACCCTAGTTTTTCCCATCTTAGATGAAATTAACCTTGTAGGCTCTTGTTTAGGATGGAAATACCTTAGTTTCTCTATTAATGAGGAGATTTCCTTGGTCACTCGAGTTTAGGATGAGACTTACTCGAATTGCAATTACCTTAGGTAGAGTGGACTTAGTTCTTTATATTAGGAGGAATTGATATCCAAGGGCTAGTTGTGGGTTTTTTTAACTTTTCAAGGTGGATTTAGATACCTTATCCTAGTATGGGGTAGACATTTCTTGGTAAATGATTCCGGGAATTTAGAAGTAGGCTCTTCAACCCACCTTAGGTCAAGACTTGTGATAGTTATTAAAGACCTTTTGTATATTTATGTATATCTAGGATATACTTATTGCAGTGATATTGAGATGCCTTGGTACTTAATGGTCATGATGGGTGACATTAGAAGTATGTTTAATGATTAGCTATGAATGAATCATTTATCAAGCTTATGATGATCTATTGAATATGATATTGATTTGGCTAATAATTGGGCTACCAAATATACTATTGGATAGGCCCTTGATTATAATATTTACTAAGTGATTTGTCGTGGAAACTTGACATTTTTGATGCTTAAAACTATGAATTTATGCGTGAACTTAGAATATTTTCTTAGATATGATGCACTTTTGTGTATATTTCAAGTAAAATAGGTCTATTGTAGTGTTGGAATGAAGAAAATGACCTGGAAAAAAGTAACTCTGATCAAGCTACGAGTCAACTCTTTATTCCTCAACACTTGGTACGACTCGTATGCATAACAGAACCTAAACCCAAACTGAGAAGCTAAGTATGTACAAGATACGATTGGAACAATCTAAGTTGTAAGAAATGATATGAGTCGTATGAAGAAGTCGTAAGCATAATAGAATCTAAAGCTACCATCTAAAGTTGAAGTCTCAGAAGTATACGAGTCGAAAGTCTGAGTACGACTCGTGTAGGGAAGATGTATACAAACCAGTGTTCAAAGCTAGAAAAGATAGAAGTCCTTGGTGGATACGAGTGAATGACATGAGTCATATGCTCATGTAAGACTCATGATAAGAAATGATATGCTGAATAGAAAGTTGAAGCCTTGGGAGATTAGACACTAGAATGGATACGAGAGAGCAAGGTACGACTCGTATAATGCCGGTATGAATTGAAGATCGAGTCATACCGAGTGCTGACATAAATTTACCTTTCCCATTTTTATTAGGATTTCTATGTTATTTTGAGATAATATAAATACCCTAGGGTTTATCTTTTATTAGGTTAAACATTATTACAATACTTTTACATACTTTATAATTATTCTTGAGATTTTGGGTTTTTATTTAATTTATGACTTTGGAGTTTATTCATCTTATTCTTGTGCAATTAATTACATGTCTTCTACATTAATAATCATAGATTCTTGCATAAACATAAACGGCTAGTATCCTTGATTAGGGTTATGGGAAACCTGGTAGATTAGATACGCAGAGAAAGTATGATATTCATGTATTCTAGGGTTTATGCGTATATCTTAATCTTTTCCGCAATAATTAATCTCTAAGCTGCTGCAGAAGCGTGAGATAACCTGTATTTGCATTCATCCATCCAAAGAAGTTTGTGCTTGGTAAAAGAAGATTAGGACAGTGATTTGGAATTCACCTCCATATTATAGTCCCTACAATCTCATGTAATCACTTGATCTTACAAGGTGATAGAGAACTGAGGTCGTAGCAAGGAGCAACAAAGCGAAGCCCTGAGACTGAACCAGTAAAGGGTGAGATTTATCTTTATATTCAAAAGATGGCTGATAATACATGTATTGTAGACTTTATATGCAGAACAATGGAATAGGTAGGTTGAACATGAAAAATTTATAAAGTTAAGCATGGTACCTATACAAGAAGAAGTTAAGCATGGTACCTAATCGTAGAATCAGGGGGTCGAATCTACTAGAAATCTTCTACAGATCACTAAATATCAGTTTGAGAGTAACAACATATGTTATTTCATGAGGTGCATTTATACGGCTTCGATGGATTATGCACAAGAGATGCTAGAGAATATTTCAGTGACCAATAGAGAATGACATACAAGAGATTATAGCATGTATAACGACTTGGTCGCATAAAAGGTTGCTCAGCTTCTGACCGATATTGGGCTTCTTACTAAGTAATTTTCAATAATGGGGGCTGAAAAAGTAAATGCAGTTGGGACTCAAGAATCTACTTTGAAAACTTTTGAGATTAAATACGAATAGGAAGAAAAGTATCTTGATCATAGGTAGGTGGATTTCCAAGCCCAAGGGAAAGGGAATCAAGGACAGAACTATTATTATGATAGATATAGAGATAGAAGTAAAGAGAGAGATGATGATTGGCGCTAGAAAAATGACTACAAGAAGAATAGTGATAAGTATGTTCTGCTTGGGGGTCGTGATTCAAAAACCAGAATAAAGGCAATTTTGTCAAAATTAGTCAAAGGACAAAAAAGTCAAGAAAGTTGTCTTAAGGATACTAAGACAGACCTGTCAGGGCTAAATTAGAAATTTGAATCACATTCTACAGTAATCAAACTGTTGGACCAACAATTCAGTCAAATGTCATCCACAGTAAATCAGAGACAGTCAGGCACTTTCCCTAGTAATACAGTTCAAAATACAAAGAATGATGCTTATTGCCATGCAATTACCACTCAAAGTGGTAAATCCACCTGTTCCTATTGTGGAGGAGCACACAAATGATGATGATACTATTGATGTAGAAAGTAGTATTAAAAAAGATTAAAAAAAAGACAATGTTGAGAAACTTGTGTTGAAGCCTATTCTGAGACTTTCACCTCCATTTCCTTAAAGGCTAAAAAAGAAAAAAGAAGAGGGTAAGTATAAGAATATTTTGTCTATGTTAAAGGAGCTGTCAGTCAACATACCACTTATAGAGGCATTGGAGCAAATGCCAAGGTATGCAAATTTCATGAAAGATTTAATCACCAAGAAAAGGTCAGTGAGTTAATGAGATAGTAGACAATATTCGTCATTGTAGTGCTGCAGTTGCTATTGGTGAAGAAGAAGGAGGATCTTGGCGCTTTCACTATACCTTGCACTATTGGATGTTTCAACTTCACTAAAACATTATGTGATTTGGGTGCTCGCATCAACCTCATGCCCTTTGAAATATACAAATAGTTGGGGTTGGGAACTCCCAAACCAACTATAATGAGACTAGTGATGGTAGATAGGATAGTGAAAAAGCTATTTGGTATTCTATATGACGTATTGGTGAATGTGGCTTCTTTTATTTTTCCTGCAAATTTTGTAATCTTGGACTACGAAGTAGACTTTCAAGTATGAATTATTTTGGGAATACCATTCTTGGATACATGTAGGGCGTTGATTAAATTGGAGAAAGAACATTTGATAGTGAGATTGAATGATGACCAAGTGATATTCAATGTGTGCAAATCTATGAGGCAGCCGGATGAGTTCATAGTGATTTTTGTGATAGATGTGTATGATGAGGAAGAAGATTTATTCCATGATGTTGATGCAATTACTCTTTGGGATATGGTTCTAATGCCATTGTTCCTATTGAAAGAAGATTGGGTGTTAAAACTCTTATAATCGTGATCATGAACTTTGATAGTAATGACATTGAGGATTATAAAGAGATGGTATGTGCACTTCATGGGAGTGGTTTTTATACTTATGCACTAAAGAAACTTGATTTGGATTTGAAGAATAAAACTACTCCACCTACTCGCCCTTCCATTAGGGAGCTACCTGTCCTAGAGTTGAAGGCCCTTCCTTCACATTTGTGATATGTATTTATCGGGGCAAGCAACAATTTGCCTGTTATTATTGCAACTAATTTGATACAGTCAAAAGTGAAAGCATTATTATTAGTATTACAGAGATTCAAGAGGGCCATAGGTTTGTTCATTGCAGATATTGTTGGTATTTTACCTGGTTTGTGTACTCATAAAATTTAACTTAAGCTAAATTGTATTCCAAGTTAGAGCATCAACACCAATTCAATCTTTCTATGCAGGAGGTAGTGAAGAAAATAATTAAATAGTTGGATACTGGTGTGGTGTATCCCATTGTTGATAGGAAATGGGTCAGTCTAGTTTAATGTTGTAATACCCCGTACCTCTACCTAGCTTAAAATCATCCCATAAATGTTAAAGACTTGCTTTAAAAGATGAATCAACTTTTATATATATAGAGAGAATTTTTAAGATTTTTACTTTATGTTGTGTGAGAAATTGAATAAGATTTCCATCGATGACAAATTCGCCCAAATTCAACACTCAGGTAAAGAGTTTGAGCCTTTTTAGTAATACAGTGTATCACTTGAGACATCAACGCATCGCGGAGCATGCCAAAATGGAAATCATCAAAATTCGGTGGGCCTCCGTGATTATGGCGCATCGTGCCAAGGCTCAAATCCATACTTGTTAATTTCCAGTGCCTCATCGCGATACCACCACATTGTGGTAAGATTCCAGGTCCCATTTAGTATTGTAATGCGATTTCACCGCGTTGCGCCGTCAGCCCAGTTCCCAGTTGGCAATTTCTAGTGGTATGATACAATAGCCCCGTGTCGTGCCAGGTGCCCAAATTGGGTTTTCAGTGACGAAAAATAAAAACCTTCTAAGGGCAATTAGGTCTTTTTCCATGACCCAGATCAGCCTTTAACCATAAAATTATGCCCTAAAAACCCTATTACATCACTTTTCCTCACTTTCTCTCTAAAATAAAATCCTTGTCTCTCAAGAACAAGAATCCTAGCTCTTAAATTCAAGGGCCAAATCACAAGAACTCTCCATCAATCCTTCCAAATTCACTAACTTAGGTATGCATAGTGTTCATTCATGGATTCCTTTCGTCCATGAAGCCTAAGAATCAAGTTTTAATATAAGAATTATGATATTCATGCTATATGTTGATTATGTTCATGTGGTTGTTGTTGTATGATTCCCAAGTTGGAATCTTTATGTGTTTTTATGAGAATATGTTAGCATATGAGTTGAAAACCATGAACTTTAGTTGGGTATGATATATTAATTTGATGATTATGCCATGCCCTAAGTCATGCACCCTAATTGTTTGACAAGATTCCTAAGTGACTAGAAATTATGTAATATAGCTCAATTGTGACTTAAGTGATGGATTCATGTTTTACCTGTATGTTCAAATTACTCTCATTCTATTGATGTGCAATGTAGATGTTTGGTGAAATGCTCATGATGCTAGAATATGGAATTATAACATTGATTATATGCATTCCTTCCATGTACAAGATTATGATAACCATGTACTTCATGAAATCCCCAACTTATTGTATTATGAATTGTTGATATTGGTCATGTGTTCAAGAAGTGTCAAGTCTTGTCAGTTTCATGCTATCGAGTCCT
>JAPEIP010000005.1:66817903-66831136 GCA_026120095.1 Capsicum chinense | reverse complement strand
AATTTAGCTGTATGCCTAGAGCCAGTTCCATGTTTTCATGATATCCGCAGTCAATCCATATTTAGTAGAACCCAGTCAGTTATGTGATTCAGGAAAATTCAATAAACTCAGTAATCCCTATAATCTCAGAAAGCTCAGTAATTCAGTAATCTCGGTAGTATTCTGTCAGTCAACGGAACTCCAGGAACTTAGTCCAGTTTAGTTTAGTTAATCATGTTCAGTGTTTATCCAGATAGGAGTAGGATTTAGCACCGAGTGAACCCAAGGATGAAGACACACGCACTGGCAGTTGAGGGTGTGATCCTTAGAAGCAATCCTTGCATTCCAGAACTATGTAGTCAGCATAGGTCAAGACATCAGCACTGCCAGATGAGGGTTGATAAGGAGGATAAACACTTTCAGATAAGGGTCCCACCATTTTCTTTTAGGGACACTGCCAGATGAGGGTCACTCACAGCTTGTCCTTACTAGTGGCTCGGTATTGACACCCTTCCAATTAGGGTTACAAAGTAGACCCTAACTTAGCTATAATATCTTACTAGGGGCATGTCGGTAAGATGATTACCTCCTAGAGTTATAGTTTTAGATTCAGTATTTAGAATAGAACTCAGTCCAATTCTACAGAAATCAGGACTGTCAGATAAAGTTGCTCAGCTCAGTATGAAACTTAGTAAGTTCCATATGATTTTAGGACTGTTAGACACAGTCACCCAGTTAATAGTATATTAATTATACAAAATTCATATTACCAGTATTCAGATTTTAGGACTGTTAGATACAATCAATCAGACCAGTTCTTCATAATCAGAACTGTCAGAAATAGTCATTTCTTTATCAGTAATACGACATTAGTTCCTTAGTACTCAATAGACTTAGTCATTAAGTATCCCATTATTAGTGCTCAGATATCAGAAAATCCACGTTATCAAAATTCATAAGTCAGTATTAGCACGATCTCAGTTACAACTACATATTCATGTATGTATTCTCACGTTCATATTATTCAGTCAGTTAGTATTGTTCATGCATATGAACCATTGCATTCATCCTACCTCACTTGTATACCAATATATTCGATGTAATGATGCATTTATGCTATGGTGTTTTATACCATAGGTTTAGAAGCACGAGCTCCCGAGCATCCTTAGTAGATCAGACGTTCAGCAGTCAGACTAGTAGCGAGTCCTCATCATTCGAGGATAGCATGGTTATTTTATTACTTTATTATTTCAGTAGTTCGGAGTTAGTTTGGGACATGTACCACCAACTCCACAAATTTCAGACAGTTTAGAGGCTTCAGACTATAGCATATTTTAGACAATTTATTTCAATTTTGGGCATTGTTATACCCCATTACAGACATTATTTTATATTCAGTATTAGTTCAGTTTTGAATCTTATGGCCTTATATCTTATATTCCACATAATTATAGTATATTATTCAGTGCGAAGTTAAAAATATCAATAATGGGTTAGCTTGTGGTCCATTGGGGTCATGAACACCGTGTAACATTCTGGGTACCAGATTCGGGGCATTACAAATATGGTTCAAAGAAAGGCGGTGTTACTATTGTGCCTAATGAGAAGAATTATCTAGTGCCAATGAGACTAGTCACTAAATGGAGAGTATGTATGGATTATAGAATATTGAATGCATGGACTTAGAGAAACTATTTTTCTATGCCCTTCATGGACCAGATGTTAGAAAGGCTAGCATGTAGAGGAAGGTACTATTTTCTTGATGGGTATTCATGCTACAATTAAATTACTATATCACATGAAGACCAAGAGAAAATCACTTTTACATGTCTTTATGATACCTTTACATTCAGATGTATGGCATTTGGGCTATGTAATGCCCTAGCCACATTTCATAGATATAGATGTCAGTTTTATCTAACATGGTAGAAGAAACCATCGAAGTGTTTATGGATGATTTTTCAGTTGTTGGTGATTCTTTTGATGACTGCTTTGTTTACTTGGTGAATTCTCTTAGAAGGTGTGAAGAATAAAACTTGATGCTTAATTGGGAAAAGTGCCATTTTATGGTTAAAAAAGGTATTGTTCTTGGGTACAAAATTTCAAAAAAGAGTATTAAGGTATATAGATCAAAGATAGAAGTGATTGAAAAATTACCTCCACCAATTTCCAAAAAGGGTGTTCATAGATTTTTGGGACATGCCGGATTTTATAGGCGTCTCATCAAGGATTTGCCCAAGATAGCCTATCCTCTTTGAAGGCTTCTTGAGAAGGAGGTGAATTTTGATTTTACTAAAGCAGACTTAAAGGCATTTGAATACCTAAAAAAGAAGTTGGTGACTGCTCCTATTATTATATCTCCTGATTGGTCCTTGCCCTTTGAAGTCATGTGTGATGTGAGTGGTTTGGCCTTAGTGGTTATATTAGGCTAATGTAAACAAAAGATCCTTCATCCCATCTACTATGCTAGTAAGGCACTAAATCCTACTGAAAAGAACTATACCATGATGGAGCAAGAGTTATTGGTAGTGGTTTTTGCTTTTGAAAAGTTTTGGTCTTATTTGATTAGGAAAAAGGTGATTGTGCACACTAATCATGAAGCATTGAGACACCTCATGTCTAATAAAGATGCAAAGCCTAGGCTTATTAGGTGGGTACTTTTGTTTAAAGAATTTGACTTTGAGGTAAAGGACAAAAAGGGCACCGATAATCAAGTTGCGGATCACTTATCTAGATTAGAGGAGAAACCTATGGTGAAGGTTCCAAATGGGTTGGATATTGTTGAAAGTTTTCCAGATGATCAGATATTATCAGCTTCTGAAGATCTAATTCCATGGTTTGCAGACTATGCACACTATTTCGCAAGTGACCTAGTTCCAGAGGATTTTACCTTTCAGTAGAGAAAGAAATTTATGCATGAGGTAAGGAAATTTTTCAAGAATGAACCTTATTTGTTCAGAATTTATGTGGATGGAATTATTCGTAGATTCATACTTGAGGTAGAAATGATGAACATACTTGAGGCTTTTTATTCGTCACCAGCTGAGGGTCATCATGGAGGAACCCACACATCCCACAAAATCTTGTAATATAGGAAATATTTTCCAACAATCTACAAAGATGCACATGATTTTTCTTTGGCTTGTGACCAATGTAAATAACAAGGTAATATCTCTAGATGACATGAACTTCCTTTGAATCCTATCTTAGAATTAGAATTGTTTGATGTATGGGGTATAGAATTCATGGGTCCTTTTGTGAGTTCATTTGGCATGAAGTATATACTAGTGGTTGTAGATTATGTTTCTAAATGGGTGGAAGTAGTTGTACTTCCCAATAATGAAGCACGTAGTGTCACTGCTTTCTTGAAAAAACACATTTTTTCTTATTTTGGCACCCCACATGCTATCATTAGTGATGGTGGGTCACACTTTTATTATCATCTATTCAAAGGTCTTCTTAAGAAGTATGGAGTGAACACAAGGTGGCCACACCTTATCATCCGCAGACTAGTGGACAGGTTGAAGTGTCCAATAGAGAAATTGAGTCCATCTTGGCAAAAACAATAAATGCCAGTAGGACTAATTGGTCGCGAAAGTTAGATGACACATTATGGGATTACCAGATAGCATTCAAGACTCTAATTGGTGCTTCACCGTATCAGCTAGTGCATGGAAAGGCTTGTCACTTTCCTATTGATCTAGAAAATAAAGCATTATGGGCCTTGAAGAAGTTGAATTTTTAGTGGCAAGATGCAAACAAGTCAAGGATGAACTAGATGAATGAGTTTGATAAATTCCGACTCCGGGCATATGAAAGTTCTACACTTTACTAGGAAAATATGAAGCTATATCATGATCACAAAATTGAGAAAAAAATCTGTGAGAAAGGTGTACCAGGTATAGCTCTACAACTCAAGGCTTCGCTTATTTCCAGGTAAGTGAAAGTCTAGATGGTATGGTCCCTTTACTATGCTTGGAGTATTTCCATATGATGCCTTAGAAATGAAAAGGAATGGTGAAGCCCCATTCAAGGTTAATGGACAGAGAGTAAAGCACTACATAGGAAATACTAAGGAAATTGATATAATTTTTAAAATGACCTTGGTGAATCCTGAGTAACCAAGGCAATTGCGTCGTGCCACGACATTAAATAAAGTGCTACATAGAAGGAAACCTATACGGTTAGTTGTTAAAATTTGAGTATCTAACTTAGCCACGTTATGTCACGGCGTTAAATCAAGAACTGCTTGAGAGACAACTCATGTTCTTGTATTTGTTTAATTATGGGGTAATATTTTTGTTCAGTGTGCAGGACTAAGAAGTGAAGAAAATATCCAGAGAAGTTGAAAAGGTTTTAATCATACAGACTCTTTATGAGTTGTATCTAAATGGTACGACTCGTGAGTAGGAGTCGTATGGACCTAAAAGAAAATTCAGAATTAGGCAAGAGTTTTGGAATGGATACGATTCTCAGAAAAATTCGTACCCTTAAGGTACGACTCATCACATTGAGTGGTATCCACTCCAGAACCCAGGTAAGGTTCCAAGTCTATACAACTCAAAGGCACGACCCGTAAGCTTGGGTATGAGTTATATACATAACTCGTACCTAAGTTTACCAGGTCGCGGGTCAACCCATCCTAGAACAATGATTTAAATATAATTTGGACACCTAATTCAAGTACCCGACATATGAAACAACCCTATACCAATAAAAACTCTATCTTTTCCCAATTTATAAGCTCTAAAGGTATGAAATATCTTTGACTTAAGTACTAACTCACTCAAATTCCTTACTTGACATAACCTAAGAATAAATTTTGAATAAAAAGGGTTGAAATTAGTGAGGATAAAAATTCACCCAAGCAGTAAGTTTTCAAATTTAATCTCACTGTATTTCAAGCTAAAATCATAAATGTGAGCTATTCCTAACTTACTTTAAGTTGTAATTACTTGGTTGTTTCAAATTAGTACCCTAGTTATTGGGTTTAGGGTGGAAATGGAAGTTGGGGGAGGATGTGGGTTTAGGTTTTGATATTTTATGTGTTGTCTAGTTAAAATTAATTGATGTTGCTGCAAAAATTGTCAGGGTAGTTTGAGTATTTGCTTTGGAGTCAAACTGTTGGACTTCTATATTATAGTGGATATGAGACCCCTTACGACTCGTACCCACCAGTACGGGGTCATAATGGGACTTGTACCCACTACAAACATAGAAGTCTAACAAGTTTAAGGTTTTGGAATGGATACGGCTCATCCATACAAGTTTTATCTAAACCATAAGACTCGTACTCTTAGAGTCGTACTAACCCAGGAGTAAAAGAATTTTAGTTAAATGTTTCTAGTCTTCTTATGACTGTTGGTAAAGAGTAGAATTTTAGTTAAATATTTCTAGTTTTCTTAAGACTGTTGGTAACGAGTTATACCTTATCGGTACGACTGGTTAGGAGGAGACATAAGCTGACTTGTGAACAATTATTCTTGCACTGTGTAACCTATGACTCAACCATACAAGTTGTACCCAATCAATACGACCAGTATCCTCCACTCGTACCCTTACCAGAACTTGCATACTAAACTTTAGTTTCAAATTTTTGTTCTCTTTTCTTTATTTACTTACTAATGATGGTGTGATTGTAGGTAAGAATGCTTCTTTATCCAATAAAGTTAAAAAGGGAACTAAGAAGGCACCGGTTACTAACTCAAAATCCAATGGTTCTGAGTTTGATGTATCATTTGTGAGTAGGGTGAGCTTTATAAAGACTCATCAAATAAAAAGGTTACCCAAAATTTAAGGTAGTTGACAAAGAAAAGTGGAAGAAGTTTGCACCCCCAGAGGAATCACCACCTCTATGGGGCTTGAGGAGAAAGAACCTCACGATCTCTCATCCACATATACCACCACTATCTGATGATGAGGCTGAATCTAGTTCAGAAGAGGTAAGTTCTAGGAATGCTAATACTATGGAGGAAGTGAATAAAGTTTCTCTAATAGCCCAACAGGACCCCTCACTTGCACTTACCACTACCATGGTGCATATCATTGAATGATGAGGGTACCCTGGCATGCAGGAGATTTTTAATAGTGGGTTGAGTAGACCTAAGGGTAGAAAAATAAAAAGGGTATTATATCTTGAGCAGAGGTTGATGACTACTGAGATATTAGAGATACGTCAATTCGAGGAGCATTTATAGCAGTATAGGTTAGAATGGATAACGAAAGCGTCTAGGAAAAATAGTAAAGTATTGGTGAGAGAATTTTATGCCACATAAAAGGGAGAACTTCAGTGACAAAACCCATAACGTCAGTTGTAAGATAGTGGAGACCCTATCATTTCTCTTACCATTTGGTGAGTTTGAGTGGAAATTTCACCATGTACCATTAGTCGGTTTTTATACGGACATGAGTATCAGCCTCTGATTAATACTAAGGAGATGGACTATTGAATGGAAGAAATAAGAAAAATAACTCAGAGGTTGCTGGGTTCAGAGGATAAGATGGTGTTGTTTATGTAGATTGCGGAGTGCATAGCTTCGAATGGCCAGAATACAATTTGGGCAGTAGGAGGCCCTGGGTTTGTCTCACAGAAAATTGAGAAGAATACCCTTAACTTTGAGGGTAAATCATAGTAGTTGTTAGCCCAACATAGGCTATGTCCAACTATGGGTGATAGCGTTCTGAGCCCAGTTCGGGTAGCCATGATTGCTGGATTCATAGACTATTACGAGTTTGATATTGGTGAATTTTTGGCTCAGGAGATGAGAGATTGGGCAGTAGGTGGTGAGAAATTTTATTGGCGTATCCTTGAATGATCATGCAGATATGTCTAGCTGCAGGAGTACTGGAACTCCCTGGTATAGATGAGATGTTAGAGTCTACGAGAATTATAAATTTAGGCCTGATTTGAGATGTAGCTACCCTTTGGCCCGATAGGAAAGGTAGAAAACTAACTTGCTGTAAAATATATTCTGGCAGAGAGGCCAGGCTGAGACTACCAAGGCTAATGAGGTAGGAGCAAAGATAGAGGCTTCATATAAAGATGCAGTGGGTACTTCTAGTGCCCTACCACCAGTACAGTCTGTGCCACTAAAGACATGATGTATGCCTTGTAGATATGTTATGATTTCATAGGTGATATGTTCCAAGGTTATGATGAGGTTACCCACATTGGATGCAAGAGTGGGTCACATGGAATGAGGCGTGAGACCCTGGCTTGATACAAAGTTTAAGAGTCAGGATAGATGGGTCTAGGGCAGATTGGATGCCTTTGAGTGGAGAACCACTCGACAATTGAGTGGTGGGCAGACACCCGATGTTGCTGAGATCAGATCTAAGGTTGTGGAAATTAAGACTATGGTCATAGAGTTATATGATAGACCAGCTATTTTGGAGCCTGTAGTTTAGATAATAATTCCTACACTTTATGTGCTAAATATTTGGATGATCCCAAACCTTGTACATACACCAGTTGAGAAGACGAAAGAGGAGAGAAGAGAAAGAAAGAGAAAGAGAAAAGAAGAAAAAAAAGCTGAGAAGAAGGCTATGGCAGAAAGCATACAGGATGAGCTAAATCGATAGAAGAGGATCACTAAGATGAAATCTAGAGCTGGTGGTTCAATGCCACTAGTTATTGATATTGAGGGGGAAGATGTTGTCCCTCGACTATTACTGATGATTATTTCTCAGTGGATGATGGGATGAGAGATAAGAAGAATGGGACCCAATCTGAGGGCCCATGTTTTAATGTTGATGAGCCAAAGCCTTGAGTGCCTAGGTATGACCTTTCATCCTTACTCTATATTTTTTAACACTGAGGGCAGTGCAATGGTTTTTTGTTAGGGGTGGGGGTAGTATATCTAATTCTGAATATCTAGGAGTAGCTAAAAATTACATGTAGCTAAAAGTCTTTTATAACTTGTAGGTTTGGTGTTGACAACTGAGATATGGAGAAATCAACGCAGATGACAACAAATTATTTTGATTGTGATTTTTAAGAGATTTTGAAAAGTTCATTTGTATTAAAATTGTGATTTTGATTGATTTGTGGATTCGGAAACACTACTAATTTGAAATGATTATGCTAAGAATCTGTGTTAAATGAAATTATGTTGAAAAATTGACTCAAAAAATTTTGGTTAATTGTGTGATATTTATATATGCATGATACTATTGTGAATCTGGAAATGATATTAGGATTAGGGATAGCACAATTAGAGACAAAACACTTTTATAACTAGATAGCTAGTACTTAGTAATGTAACCTTATGCAAGTGCGTGTGAGGTATACTGAGTTCCTCATTTAAAGGATTCTAGAACACTCTCGATTGCTTTCACCTAGGTCTAAGATAGTTGAGTAGGAAGTGATCATAGGCACTTTTTTGATATAAGTCCACTTGATCCTAAATGTCCAACCAAATATATATGAATCTCTTTGATCTAAATATTTGAGCTGGAATAGACCAATTTTATTGAATACACCAACTTTACCTTCCTATTTCCCTTATAATTAACTTGTTTAGCCTTGGTCCTCCATGGAAACTGTGCACCTAAACTCAGGAAAATTGCCTAAGTTGAGGGTGGATATTATATGGGTGCGTAGGAGAAAATGAGTATGAAGAAAGTGTGTAGAATAAAAATAGTTGAGACTTGGATAGGTGTGATAAGAATAAAGGAAAGAAAAGTTACAAGGAAAATCAAAAGAAAATGAAAAATAAAAATAAAAGTGAGAAAACTACACCTGGCCTAATCTGAATGTTCTTAAAATAAAAAGGGAGACATAAGGGTGGAAATAAAATAAGAAGTGGAAAAAAAGTGGACCACAAGAAATGTGTAGTCTCCAGGAGGCTTAGTTACTAAATAAATCCCAAAAGATGTCATACCAGCCCCAAGACTATGTTACAAGCCAAATAAATTCCTATAGTTATCCTACCATGACTTTGTTAAAACTTAGGAAAGAACATAAGGGCAAGCCTATGGTATTCTGTGTACACCGATGATACTTCTTTGTGAGCGAGAAATTTATTTGTTATATCACTAAATAGATTGGTTTATCCTTACAGAGACTGAATGGGATATCTTTGACTGTGAGCGTATATGGGTTATGTTGTTAGGTTGCTAGATTGGTTGGTGAATGTAATTTGTGTCTATGCCTTGTTATCTATTGCTAATGTAATTCCATCATCGGATTCCCTCCTATTTCTACATGTTCTAAATCATTATACACAGTTTGAGTCTTTAAAAGTTAAAACAAGAGGAGTAGCATAATTGAAATTAAATTCAACAACACTGCCATAGGTAGCTTAACGTCTTCCTATTTAATCATCATCTCAGTATCTTGAAATAGTGTTTAGTTTTGTTTGCCTGAGGATATGAAAAAGTCTAAGTTGAGGGTGTTGTTGTGGAAACACAACACTTTTGATGCTTAAAACTGTGAATTTATGTGTGAACTTAGGATATTTTGTTAGATATAATGTACTTTGGTGTATATTGTAGATAAAACAGGTCTAATATAGTGTTGGAATGAAAAGGGAAGGAAATGACTTGGAAAAGATCAACTCTAATCAAGGTACGAGTCAACTCTCAAGTAGTCAACAGTCGATACGACTCGTATGCATAACAGAACCTAAAGCCAAACTGAGAAGCTAAGTATGGACAAGATATGACTAGAACATCCAAGTCGTAAGCAAGGATATGAGTCATATAGTGAAGTTGTAAGTATAACAGAATCTAGAGCTACCAGTCAAAGTTGAAGTCTTAGAAGTATACGAGTTGAAAGTGTGAGTACGACTCATATAGGGAACCCATATACAAACCAGTTTTCAAAGCTAGAAAACATAAAAGTCCCAGGTGAATATGAGTGAAGGATACGAGTCGTATGATCATGTGCAACTCATGAGCAGAAGTTATATGCTGGACAGAAAGTTGAAGCTGTGGGAGATCGGACACTAAATAGATACGAGAGGCAGGTTACGACTCGTATTATGCCAATACGAGTTGAATATCGAGTCATACCGAGTACCGACATAACTTTACCTTTCTTGTTTTTATTAGGATTTCTATGTTATTTTGAGATACTATAAATAGCCTAGGGTTTATCTTTTATAAGGTTACACATTCTTACAATACTTTTACATACTTTACAATTATTCTTGAGATTTTGGATTTTTATTCAATTAAATTCTTTGGATTTTATTTATCTTATTCTTGTGTAATTAATTACTTGTCTTCTTTATTGATAATCATCGATTCTTGCATAAACATGGGTGGATAATCTCCTTGTCTAGGGTTGTGGGAGCCCTGACAGATTATCTATGAGAGGATATGTGATATTTATCTATTCTAGGGTTTATGTATGTATCTTAATCTTCTTTGGAATAATTAATCTCTAACCTATTGCAAAATGTAAGCTAGCCTATATTTGTATTCATCCTTATAAAGGAGTTTGTGATTTGGAAAAAAACATTAGGACAGTGATTTAAGATTCACCTCCATCTTATATTCCCTACAATCTCATCTAATCACTTGATCTTACAAGGTGATAGTGAACTGGGGTTGTAGAAAGGAGCAACAAGGAGACACCATGAGACTGAACCGGTAAAGGGTAAGATTTATCTTCACATTCACAAGATGGATGATAATACATGTCTTGTAGACTTTACATACAGAACAACAGAATAGTTGGATTGAAGATGAGAAATTTAAAGAGATAAGAATCTAGGGGGAACATAGGACTAGTGTTTGTCTTCTATTATTTACAACTCAAAATCAATCAAGTTTTGGTTACTACTTATGATTGATACATTATTCCCCCTATTTACTTTTCTGCACTGCTCTTGAATTACATCGAATCAAGCAACTATTTAGTATCTTCACTGTGGGTTCTAACCCAACCTAGTTAGGTTACTATATTTGGCATCGACTACATCTTACTTCTATTGGAGTTCTTTTTGGGCGACATCACTAAGCCGTAAATTAAGCTATTGATTGAGATGAATGAGTTGTTAACTACGCTAGTGATCATACTTATCAATATATTAGCATTTATGCTATTGTTCATGCTAGAGGTCATGCTTATTGACTACATTGATAATTAAGTTATTGATTATGCTATGAATAAGCTATATATTATCCATGGATTTGCTAATAATCAAGATATTGATAAGATCTTGAGTATACAAATGATACACTGTTTATTTGCTAAGCATAAGCAATTAATTTGGCTATTAATAAGTTATTGATGCTTTGATAACCTATATTAATTATGTTAGTAATCATGTTTATTGACTATATTGGCGAATATATTATGGATTATGTTAAAAAGCATCCTTATTAATATATTAGTGGTCATGCTAAAGATCATCCTTATTTAGTATATTGATAATCATGATATTGATTATGATTATTGATTATGTTACTATCTATGTTAATAGTCATGATATTAAATAATAATGATTCTAAAATTGGCCATGATAATGACGATATGACTACCAGTACACGTCCAAATATTAATTATGCTATGAATTATACAAATATCGGTTCAAGATGGATAATGATGATGACATCGATTATTTATATTCGATAGAATTTTAGAGGATGACTATGGTAATGATGATGATATCAATTATTCATACCTGGTAGAATTATGAAGGGTGGTTATAATAATGATGATGATATCGATTACTTATACCCGATAGAAATCCAAAGGATGGCTATGATATTGATGATGATATTGCAATGATGATATGGAGGATGGTACTGATGATGATATTTATGAGGATATTATTGAATATCCATATCGATTCAATTCTGGATATATATATATGTATATACATTATACTATAATGGCATACTTATTATGATAAGACAATATCGGGGTGTGAGATTGGCAATAGTGAATCTAGTTAAGTATGAAAACAAGGAAATAGTTATAATATGGTATGATATGAAAGGGTTCTAGTGATATAATAAGTAGTTGGTAAGTATTGGTTAGTCGATAAATAATGACTAGTTGATTAGTGATGACTCGCCGCTATATGAGGATTAGTTGATAAGTGATGTTTACTTAATAAAGGATGGTTTATTGATACATAAGGATTAGTTGTTACATGATGGTTAGTTGATAAGTGTGGATTAACTGATAAATGATAAAAATGGGCAATCGATGGTTATAGTATGGCATATTGGGATGAATTTCAATCATATTATGAGAATTGATAAATGACAGTTGTGGGTTATTCTATTTTGTCTGTACCTTCTAGGCGTATGGGGTCTTGCAATGGTTGTTTATTTTTTGTGCTAATTGGCGTATGAGAGCCAGTTTTATAGTTATGATTGCAAGTTTTGATGCTTTATGTAATGTTATGCTATTATTCTACTTTATTTACTTATTTATTAACAACAATGTTGGAATTACTTTAGGTTTGTCTTTACCTTGACTTAGTTATGTTATCTCGCATTTTATCATACTTATATCATGATTTAGCTAAGTCAACCGATGATGCCTACTGAGTATCTATGGTTTTGGTACTCATACTATACTTTTGTATCTTTTTTGGTGCAGATCCAAATACTATTTACTGCCGTTGATCAACGTTCATGCTTTATTAATATTTGGAGATAGGGTGACCTCTTAGAGTTGGAGTCACCCATTTCCTTCTATATTTTTATGTTTAGTCTTTTGTTTTAAGATAAATGTTATTGACTATTCTAGATACTTAGGTTGTATTATTATTACTAGATGCTCTTCTACTGGCTCTATTAGGTCGTGGGATGTTATCTATATTGACCATTTTTATCTATTTCAAATACTATTCTTATTTATAAGTTATGTTCTTGAGTTTTTACTATGTTGGACATTTGTCACCAAGTTAACACATTGTGTTCAACTTTGCGTTATGATTTGTCTTACTTACTGGCGGGATAGAGTAGGTGCCATCATGACTCACAAATCATGTCGTGATAAATTGATATCAAAGTGTAACGCTCTAATTTTTCTGAACCGAAATACTATACGGTGCTTATGAATCCGAAGGATCATAAGCTAACCCATGACTGATATCTGTACCTTTACACTGCAATATATAACGTAATAATGTGGAAAACATGAACATGTAGGCCATAAGGTTCAACTGAATAAAGATTCTATCAAAACATAACATCCATATGGGTGAAACATACCACAAACAACTGAAAACTAAATCAAATCTGAACATAAGTCTGAATACTGAATCTGAAAGCCTCTAAGTACTGTCT
>JAPEIP010000005.1:66770347-66817665 GCA_026120095.1 Capsicum chinense | reverse complement strand
CGAGTGAGGTAGGCTAATGCAAAGGGTTTATATGCATGAATAATGCTAATTGACTGACTAAAATGAATGTAAGAGTACAAACACACATACATAGTAACTGAGATCGTGAGTAAGTGGTAGCTAAATCTGTATTCTAATACATGACAGGAACTATAGTTCTGATAACATGAGTGACTGTGTCTAGTAGTCCTAAATCTGGTAGAACTCCCTGAGTCCCGTGCTATAACTGAATTTGACTGTATCTAATAGTCCTGGTATACTGATATCTGAAGAACTATCTGAGTTCTTTTACTGAGACTGATACTGAAACTGTGGGAGGTAGTTTTTTAACTGACATGCCCCATGTATACCGTTATGGCTAAGCTGGGGTCCAATCTCTACCCTGACTGGAGGGGTTTTAATACCGTACCACTGGTAAGGACAATTGTGAGTGACCTTTATCTGGTAGGTACTCAAAGTGAGAATGGTGGGACCCTAAACAGACAAGTTAAGCCACCTCATCAACCCTAATCTGACAGACTAAGATGTCTCAACCTACGCTGGCTACGTAGTTCTGGAACACAAGGATGAATGCTAAGAATCACACCCTAAAACTGGTAGGTGAGTCCCCATCCTTGGGTTCACTCGGTGCTACTCCCATATGAAGAGTCTAAACATGATTTAACTGACTATACATGGACAGATTAACTGACTTTCATTGAATAATGGAGTAGTACTATTATCTGAGATCATGGGATTTTTGAGGTTTTCCTATGTCACATGACTGACTGAGTTCTATAGATTATAGCTTGATTAAGATTATCATGACAACATAACATGGCTCTAGGTACACAACTATTTTTTTGGGTATGAATACCCGTAGGACTCGATAGAAGGAAAATGACACACATGACATGACTTGATCACAAGATTTGAGTCCTTAATTCATAATATCATAAGTAGGGTTTATCATATTTCATATAGTTATTCAACATCTTAAACATTGTAGGGAATGCATGGATATATTTCGTGTACATATTGTGTATCTCCATTATCTTACATGCTTCATACCACCACAATAGCAAGACATGAAAAGCATGGGATTCATATTGAAGGATAGCTAACATGGACTTATCATTTAGACATCATATAACCATACAAACATGAATTCTAGCATCCTAAGAATTTTATCAAACACCTTGCATGCATTCTTAAGGCATAGGTGAGTTTCATACTTGCACCATATTAAACTACGTAAAGTTCATGGTTTTCAATTAACAAACATATATATTCCATGAAAACACCTTTAGACATCAAATTGAAACTTAAACAACAATCGTCAACATGTACATACTAATATCACCACAAAAAGTTTACAAAATAATATTTAAAACATGGTTCTTGAGCTCTATGAATGGATTGGATCCATAGATGAACACTACGCATACCTTAGAAAGGAAAACTTGATGATTTAATAGAGAGTTCTTGGATTGGGAAACTTAATTCTAAATTATCTTGGACAAAGGCTTGAATCTTGCTTTTGAGAGATGAGTTTGATGGAAACCCTAATATTGTGGTTGAGAGCATAAGAGAAGGTTTTTGAGATGCTTAACTGAAGAAAAATGAGAAAAATTATGCCTCTTTAGGGTTATAAGTCGTGGAAGGCAAAGGAAATGACCAAAATACCCGTATGAAATAAATTCTCAATTGCTGAAAAATCATAGCTGACGACATTTATGACAAGGCATCAAAAAATGTGACGAGCCATCAAAAATATCATCACACAGGAGCTGAATTAATGGTTTCTGCCTAAGCCTGACGACATTTATGACAAGGCATAAAAAATATGATAGGCCATCAAAATATCGTCACACAAAAGATGGATTCTGCCTAAGGCTGACGACATTTTTGACAAGGCATCACAAATATGGTGAGCTACCACAAATGTCGTCACTTAGGAGCTGGTTTCTGCCTAAGGCTGATGACCTTCGTGATAGAGCATCATAAATGTGGTAAGCTACCACGAATGTCGTCACTTAGAAGCTGGTTTCTGCCTTAGGTTGACGAACTTCATGATAGGGCATTGCAAATATGGTAAGCTACCACGAATGTCATTACTTAGGAGCTGGTTTCTGCCTAAGGCTGACGATCTTCGTGATAGGGCATCACAAATATGGTAAGCTACCACGAATGTCGTCATACTGTTTCCATCCTGACATGCTGGAGTAAAATAGGAATAACTCTTTACTCCGATATCAGATTTAAGAAAAATTTGTATTTTTGGAAAACTAATTAAATTATATATTTGTTGATAGGTCATGATCTCAAAAATTCCAAGTATAATGAGAGATATTCTTGTTTGAAGTTGACTATACCAATATCCTTCTTAAGAATTCAATCGGTAAGAAATGTTTTGATTCGTCTGATAGATGGGAGTTATTTGAAGCCTTAATATACATCTAAACTACTAATAAAACTATAAAAGAACCATTATATACTATGAATGATCTTGTTACATGTCTCTAATATTGGTTTGTATTTTTTTTGAGGTATTACACAAAGACAAGTTACACTGGTTTTGTTGGTACAAGAGCAAATGTCTACTAAATTCCTATAGATTGGTATAATGACGTCAATTTCCTATCTTTAGGAGGCTATAGTACATTCCTAGGAGTTCATCTCTTCTTTTACTCATATCATGCCAAGAGTCTAAGTTGGTTTTATAGAACATTTCTTTGATTTCACCCATTCATAGATGGCTAGGACACGTGCTACCACTACACAAGATGAGAGTCCCAAGATCGAGTCTAGGAATCCTACTCATATTTGTGGATGACCTAAAGGTCATTGGCATCCTAAAGATGTGTCCCTAGCTAAGTCCAAGACAATGAGCCTTTAATATACCCTATTCTCTCTGTTGATCCAGAGGTTCGTCCTCCCTAACTAATGGTGGGATAGTGACCAACCTAGGCTCCACTATGGTTTATTTTTTTCAGTGCATAGAGATGCTTTGGTTCAGCTTTTAGGGATAGTTGGTGGTGCATCATCTTATGGTGCATAATCTACAGATTAGAGTGGTACTGAGGTAGGGCGCAACCTGTAGCTCTAGCTGTAGCTCCTAAAGTTGAGGTCCTTTATATACCGATAGATTTTAAGCTGGTATTTGCTCAGTAAGTGGTTGTGTAGCTTGTTATGTCTACTGAGGATAAAAAGATATCAGGTAGATTTTTGAGATTAGCTTCACCCAGGTTTTCTGGTGCTCCAGGAAAGGATGCATAAGAGTTTTTGATTGCTTGTGGGGATAGGATCCATAATTTAGGCCCTATTGAGACTCGCGGTGTGGATAACACCATCTTTTAGTTGGGCTTGGTTGCTCGACATTGGTGGAGAGGTTATATGGACTCTAAAATAGTTGGATTTTCTTATTTGACATGGAATCAGTTCTCTAAGATGTTCTTGGAGAAGTATATGTCTCACAGCCTTAGAGACTATTTGAGGGATCAGTTGTCTAGATTGGAGTAGGGCTCTTTGACAGTTGTAGAGTATGAAGATCATTTTCACAAGTTGGCTAGGCATGCTACTTCTATTCTAGTTATTGAGTATTAGAGGTTGTTACTTTGTTAGAGGGTTGAGAATTCTCCTTCGTATGTCTACTAAGTATTTAGTAGCTATGTATAGGTCTTTTGTTAAGCTTTCTGATCACACTCAGGCGATGGAGGAGATGCATAGTACGGCTCGTGGGTAGTGATAAATGACCTATACATTAGGGAAGTTTCAGTGGGAGCTGTAGTAGCTCCCAATTTAGAGATAGCTATTTTTATGGTAGATATCCTTCACGTCCATCCTATCAGCCTTAGAGTTAGCCTAGTCGATCTGTTCATGCAGCACTATAAATTACTAGTGGAGGTTAATCTAGTGCTAGTGATCACCCTAGTTAGGGCGGTGGTCAGTATTTGAGAATTTTAACTTCTGGCCATTCTAGATGTGGTGGTTACTTTGGGTAAGTCGAATCTATTAGTTCTAGTTTAGCTCACTGCATATGTTATAGTTGTGGAACTCATGGTCACTATTTGTGAGATTGCCCTAGTCGTGGGGAAATTACTGCTTTAGCTCAGAGTGTCCCCCTATTAGAGTAGCTTATCCTTCAGCTAGAGGTAGTTCTTGGGGTCGTACGGGTGGTTTTAAGGTACTCAAGGAGGTTCTCAGGTAGGAAGGACATAAGGGAAGTCAGGAGCTCAGCTAGGTGGCAGGCGTGGTCAGTTATATACAGTACTTGCTATACTCGAGGCTGAGTTTTTGGATCCTATTGTTACAGATATGATTTTGGTGTGCCATCACATGACCCATGCTTTATTTGATTTGGGATTTACTTATTCTTATGTATCTGCTTATTATGCTTCATGGTTAGAGTTATCTTGGGACCTATTATTGCCATTACGTCTATCTACTCCCATGGGTGATTTTTTCAAAGTGGATCAGGTTTTCAAATTTTATTTTATGATTATTAAAGATATTAATACTCATGTTGATCTCATTATTCTTGATATGGTGGATTTTAATATAATTCTGGGCATGGATTGGTTATCCCACTATCATGCAGTTAAGGATTATTTTCCAAAGACTATTATGTTAGCCATACTCGGTGTACCCCCAGTCATGTGGTAGAGAACAATTAGCCATGATCTAATGGGGATTATTTCTTATGTTCATGATTGGAGGCTTATTTTAAGGAGTTTCAAGTCTTATCTCCTTATATTTGTGATACTAGTGTAGAGAGTTTGTCGCTTGACTCTGTTCCTATAGTTTGTGAGTTTCCTAATGTGTTTCCTACTGGCTTGCATGCTATTCCCCCTGTGTATGAGGTTGAGTTTGCTAATGATCTTTAGCTTAGCACTTGACCTATTTTTATGGCACCTTACCATATAGCTCCTGCCGAGCTTAACAAGCTAAATTCTCAACTTGATGATCTTCTTGGTAAGGGTTTTATTAGAATGAGTGTGTCTCCTTGGGGAGATCCTATGTTATTTGTGAAGAAAAAAATGGCTCTGTGCATACCTGCATTAATTATATACAGCTTAATAAGGTGATGGTTAAGAAGCATTATCCTATGCCTGGTATTAATTATTTATTTGACCAGCTTTATAATACAACAATATTTTTTAAGATTGATTGGAGATCTAGTTACCATCACTTGAGGATTCAAGGTTGAGGATATCCCGAAGACAGCTTTTAGGACCCATTATGGTCACTATGAGTTCTTGGTGATGTCATTTGGGTTGACTAATTCCCCAACTGTATTTATGGATTTAATGAATTGAGTATTAAGACCTTATTTGGACTCCATTGTAATTGTGTTCATCGATGACATCTTTGTGTATTCAAGAAGTACAGAGGATCATGTGTAACATTTGACCATCGTGCTCCAGACTTTGAGAATCATGTACTTTTTGCCAAATTCTCTAAGTGTGAGTTTTGGCTTGAGTCAGTGATGTTCCTTGGGCATGTGGTATCTAAGGATGGTTTTATGGTAGACCTAATAAAGATTGAGGCAATTCGTGATTGGGATAGACCTATATCTCCAATAGAGATTCATAGCTTTATTGGTTTGGTAGGTTATTATAGATGATTCATTGAGGGTTTTGCCACTATTTCAGTACCTATTACTAAATTAACTCGAAAAGAGGTTCTTCTCTGATGGTCCAATGAGTGTGAGATGAGATTTGAAAAGATCAAGAATTTTATTACTTCAGCTCCTATACTAGCTCTTTTTGTAGAGGTTAAGGGATTCACCGTGTATAATAATACTTCTGTTGTTGGTATAGATTGTGTTTTAATGCAACAAGTTTATATTATTGCTTATGTTTTGAGAAAACTTAAGCTTCATGATTTCAACTACTCTACTCATAATTTAGAGTTAGAGGTGGTAGTTTTCGCATGTAAGATTTAGGGATATTACCTCTTTGGTGTGCATTGTGAGATTTTCATCAATCATCCTAGTCTTTAGAATCTTATGTACAGATGGAGATAAATGCTAGACAACATATATGGATGGAGTTGCTTAAGGATTATGATATCTCTATCTTGTATCATTCGAGCAAGGTAAATGTGGTAGTAGATGCCTTGAGTCAGAAGGCAGTGAGTATGTGCAGTTTGGCTTGTATTTTAGTTTCTTAGAGGCCATTGGCATGGGACATTTAGTCCTTAGACAATTTGATGGTTCATATTGATAGTTCCAACCCTAGGAGGATTGTTGCTAGTGTTGAGGTGAGATTATCGCTTTTCGAGTAGATTCGAGATCGTCAGTTTTAGGATAGTAAGATTCGTTTCCTTCACGAGCAGGTGTTAGGAGGTAAATCTTAGAAGATCACCATAGATTCTGAGGGTGTTTTGAGATTTGATATCCATATATGTGTTTCAAGGATTAATGACTTGATCAAATTAATTCTGCATGAGGCTTACAGCTCCAGATATTCTATTCATCTGAGCACAACTAAGATGTATAGATATTTGAGATACATTATTGGAAGAGTGGCATAAAAAGACATATGGTAGATTTTGTAGCTTATCGCCTATGTTTTTAGTAGGAAAAGGCCAAACATCAGCGACCAGGTGTATTGACTCATATATTACCCATTCCTAGTAGAAATATGAGCGGATTACCATGGATTTTGTTAGTGGTTCACCTTATACTTTCCATGGTTCCATTTATATTTAGGTCATTGTAGACCGGTTAACTAAGTCGGCATATTCCCTTCCTATTTAGATGCCCTTCAGTGCTGAGAGATCAACTTATATCATTTTGCATGAGATAGTACTTTTGTCTAGTGTGCCCATATCTATAATTTTGGAACAAGGTTTCGTGTTCACTTTTATATTTTGGACATATTTTAAAGAGGATTTGGGTACTCAGGTTGATTTGAGTATAACCTTCCATCCTCAGACTGATGGCCAGTCCAAGCGGACTATTCAGGTGCTTGAGGATATTCTCCAAGCCTGTATTATCGATTTTGCAGTCTATTTGGAGGAACACTTAGTCTTGGTAGAGTTTACTTATAACATTAGTTATCATTCAATTATTGGGATGGCACCTTTTGAGGTTTTGTATGGTAGGAGATATCATTCTCTGATTGGATGGTTTGAGACTTTTGAGATTTGGCCATGTGGCACTAATTTTCTTCAGGAGTCATTGTATAGAGTTAGGGTGCTTCTGGATAGGTTGACAACAAGTTATAGTAGGCATAAGGCTTGTGCAGATCATAGGCTTCGTTCCTTGAGATTTGGAGTTGGTGATCGAGTATTCCTCCGAGTATCATCCATGAAGGGTATGATAAGACTTGGGAGAAAGGGAAAGCACAGTCCCAGATATATTGGACCTTTCTAGATTCTTTGAATAGTTGGTAAAGTGGCTAATGAGTTAGCTGAACCTCTAGCTTTTGCTATTTTCCTTTTGGTTTTGCATGTTTCTATGTTATGATGATACATTCCTAATCTGTCTCATGTGCTTAGATGGGACTTAGTCCAGTTAGATTAGCGGTTGAACTTCATGAAAGAGCATGATCTTATTTTGGCTAGTAATGTCAGGCGATTATGCACTAGAGTGATTCCTGTAGTTAAAGTTTAGTAGAGGCATCACCCAGTTGAGGATGCCACTTGGGAGATCGAGAGTGAGATGCCGACCCAGTATCGTCACCTATTCGAGACTTTAGGTACATCCTAATCCTTAACTTTCACGGACAAAAATTTCTTTAGTAGCGGATATTGTAATGACCTTTCAGATCATTTTCCATATTTTTGCTTAGTTTCACCATTAGAGCTTCTCTATAGCTTCCCAAGTCATTTATGACTAGCTGGAATGGATAGTTTGGTTATAGGGTAGTTCATTTATTTTTTAGAGCCAATTCCTTATTAAAGTTTTCGCTGGTTTCAAATGGACGCCGAGCAAAAACTTTAGTTTAACAACCTCGAATGATAATTTTGAATGTTCCAACAGCTTCTGAATATCAATCTTAGGCTAGGTGGATTCTTGATTCGGATATCAAGGCACCCTGGCTCATTTCGACCTTGTATGGATAAAAATAGACCTTTTTTTGCACAATTTTGTCCATTCTTCAACCATTCCAAGATACTTAAAACCCTAAATAGCGAGATAACTTAGAATTGAGGATTTTGGGTAATTTGGGACTTGTCTAACTTTAATTTTCTTGATTCCCCTTTGAGTTGTGGTAAGATTTCATCCTTTTCATGGTAGAATTTGCCTTTTTTGTTCAAAAATACCAAAAGTTTGGAGGCTTGATTTTAGCCCCAAATTACCTCGATTTCACCCATTTTTGAGGATAGTGACTCCTTGAGCATGAGGGAACATTGGATTGTCTTCAAAAACATGTTTTTTTTTTTCATAAAAGGGACCCACATGGGATTTTAGAGGTATTTTTGGATCTAAAGCACAAAAGTGCAATATGGATATCATTATTATCATATTAATGAGTAAAATGTGATTTTACTAGCTTGGCATCCTGCAAAAGTTTTTCGAAAGGAAAAAGTGGTGATTTAGCGAATCTTTTGAACTTTCTTCAGCATCCAGGTAGGCTAAGTTTTACCCCTTATTAGATTGAGCTACTTCACAGTATGTTTATTATATTGTGTTAGATTTGGGATGGATTTTAGGATTTGGTGTGCTAAATTGCAATACTATGGTTATTTGGACCGTTTAGGCTATTTTGGATACCATTTTAGGCATAATTAGCGTAGTTATTCCTATCTTAGGGGAAATTGACCTTGTAGGCTCTTTTTTAGACCTTGTAGGCTCTTTTTAAGGATGGAAATACCTTTGTTACTCAATTAATGAGGAGATTTCCTAGGTCACTTGAGTTTAGGATGAGAGTTACCCAAATTTTCATTACCTTAGGTGGAATGGATATAGTTGCTCTATATTAGGACGAATTGCTATTCTAGGGCTAGTTGTGGCTTGTTCAACATATAATGGTGGATTTAGATACTTATCCTAGTCTGGGGTAGACATTTCTTGGTAAATGATTTTGGAGATTTAGAAGTTGGCTCTTCGACCCATCTTAGGTCAAGACTTGTGATAGTTTTTGAATACTTTTTATACATTTGTGGATATCTAGGAAATGATTATTTTGGTAATATTGGGTTGCCTTGGTACTTAATGGTTATGGTAGGTGATGTTAGAAGTATGCTTAACAATCTATGAATGAATCATTGATTAAGCTTATTATGAGCTATTGAATATGCTATTGGTTAAGCTACCGAATATACTATTGAATAGGCCCTTGATTATATTATTGACTAAGACATAAATTATGCTATTTACTGAGCTAACGATGAGCTATTAACTGTGCTAGTGATTATACTTATCGATATATTTTCATTTACGCTATTGTTCAAGCAAGTGGTCATGCTTATTGACTACATTGACAATTAAGTTATTGATTATGCTATGAATAAGGTATAGATTATGCCATGGGTTGCTATTAATCAAGATATTAATAAGAGATCGAGTATTAAAATGATAAGCTATCTATTATGCCAAGGATAAGCCATTAATTATGCTATTAATAAGTTATTGCCTATGCTTTGATAACCTATATTGATTATGTTAGTAATCATGTTTATTGACTATATTGGGGAATATGTTATGGATTATGCAAAAGACCATGATTATTAGTTATATTAGGTTCATTCTATTGATTATGCTAAGATCGTGCTTATTTACAATATTGGTAATCATGCTATTGATTATGATTACTGATCATGTTAATATACTATGTTAATGGTTATGCTATTAAATACTCTAATGATTGTGCTAGAGTCCATGATAATGATGATATGATTACCAATACGTTCGGATTTTACTTATGCTATGAACAATACAAAATCCAGTTCAAGACCGAATAATGATAATGATATCGATTATTTATACCCGGTAGAATTTTGAAGGATGGCTATGATAATGATGATGATATCAATTATGTATACCTGGTAGAATTCTAGAGAATGGATGTGATAATGATGATGATATCAATTATTTAGATAATGATGATGATATAGATTATTTATACCTGATAGAAATCTATGATATTGATGATGATATTGCGTTGATGATATGGAGAATGGTACTGATAATAATATACTAGGATATTATTGAATATACATATCAGGTCGAATCTGGATATATATATATATATATATATATATATGTATTATACTATGATGTCATACTTATTATAACATGATGATATCGGGGGTGTGAAATTGGCAATAATGAATCTATCTAAGTATGAAAATGATGACATAGTTATAATGTGGTAGGATATGAATGGGTCCTAGTGATATAATAAGTAGTTGGTAAATGTTGGTTTGTAGATAAATAATGACTAGTTATAAGTGATGATTAGGAAATATATGATGATTAGTTGATAAGGGATGTTTAGTTGGTAAAGGACGGTTTATTGATACATGAAGATTAGTTGTTACATGATGGTTAGTTGATGTCACAACCAAAGACTACCCCCTAGTCGTAACTTGGTGCTTAAAACCACAAGTGATCCCAAGCTAACCCATGAACTGGCATGATACTTAAGCAACTGATTTAGAATATATAAAATAGCTAAATTTATTTTACGGAAGCATAATCATGACATAATCCGAATAAACATTATACTTATAAAGTTTACATCATGATAAAACAGAAGAAAGAATTGGAATTTACATTTTCATGACTTTGACTGACTATCTATGAAGACTTTACTATACTGACTATAGATAGCTGGGACATGCCTCTAACTACCACTAATAAATACATATGAATAATAAAATAAAGTACATGAACAACGTCTGACTGGTGTTCCCAAAATAGAGGAACTCATCACCTGTTGGATGGAAGCTGGAAACTGTCTGATTATGACGTGAAGGCCAAAACTGGTACCTATATTATGAGACAATGTAGCACATAGACATATATATGGATCAGTACTTTGGAATGTACTGAGTAAGCAGGGATGAATGCATTAAGTAAAACTGATTACATATATAATCTTAAAACATGCATGCTAAGTACAAGTAGACTCACCAAGAGACTAAAATAAACTGAAAGTTATAGTATTTTAAGGCAGAAGTACAACATATATGATAAACTAGTGAATCACGACACTTGGTTTATTAAATCTTTACTGTTACAGAATAAGCAGAACTAAATCTGAAAAGTAGTAAAACATGAATACTATATGTACATCTCATGTAAAGCTAAACAAGTTGTAAAACTATACTGAGGATTATGTATGAAGTCTGGGTCTAAAACTATGGGATAGAAACTGACATAAATTGAGGATTTGAAGATACCAATATACTGAGCATGAATGCATGAACATACAAAACCAAACATAACATGCACAGAGCTAATCTGATTAACTGAGTAACTGATGCTTGTGTGGCTAAATGATTGAAATCTAAGTACAGACTAACTAATTTCCGAACAATGAATAGCTAATGACTTAATACTGAATAACTGATATCTGAATACTGATTAACTAGTATCTATATACTGACTAACTAATATCTGAATGTTGATAATGTAATACTAAAATGTACTAAGCCTGAGCAACTGGACTGAAACTATGGGAGATATCATATAACTGATATACCCCAATTTGAGATAATCGAGGTCCAACCTATAAACCCATTTGGAAGGGTGTCAGTACCATGCCATGGATACTAATTCTACCTGTGTGGATCCACTAAACTAGTGTCAAGAAGGACTAAGGAGTCACCCTCCACTGGCAGGTGCACTTATGAGATTTGTTTCAACCCTCAATTAGAAGAAAGATATCTCAAACCTATGCTGGCTACATAGTTCTGGAACTCTGGGGTTGTTACTAAAGGTCACACCCTCTACTCGCAGGTGAGTCCCCATCCCTAGTTTTGCTCGATGCTAATTCCTACTCCCAACTGAACTGGCACTGGTACACTGACTGAACTAACTTCAATTGAACATAATTTTTGTTAGTGATCATCATGATCATAAATGTCTGAGTAGAATGATAAGTTTCATGGCTTAACTGACTCAATACTTGAAAATTTGAAATCATGTAAGACACATAGGTATCGAGTGTTAATAACCCGCCAACACTGAATGATTTATAAAATATAATATCAACGCTTAAAACTATAATATGGGAGTCAATATTCAAGACCCAAGGCATAAACATTTCACAAAAATAAGTTAGAAGCATGAACTTGAACATGGGAATGTCTTAGACATGATAAAACAACATGATTACATGGCTAATTTCATAATTCAGGGATTCAACATGAAATTAATGGTCTACGACATGGAAGTAAGTGAACTTGAAAAGGGGATTATGTTTACAAGGCTGAATACATGAGTTTAATAATTTTACTTGGTATTTACCAACCATGACATAAAATTTTGGGGTTTGAATCACATAGAACCATAATTTAGATGATACAGCTAATAACATAGCTTGAATGTAAAATTAGTGAGGAAACATGGATATAAGTAAATCTTGATGCACTTAATGCCTTTAATCTCATGGAAATATCATACTTCAAGAATATGGATAATTGGGTATGAACCCTAATTGCAAATTATGAGCTTTAATCCGTAAAGTAAGATTTGGGAAAGAGGATGAGATAGGATCCTTGTTTATAAACCCCAGATACCTTAATCGAATAAATTCATGAAGGAATCTTTAAATTAAAGCTTGAATCCTTGAAGAAAAACTTGAATTTGGAGCTTTGATACTTGAATTCTTTGAGAGAAAGTTGAATATTTCGTTCTTAGGAAGAGGAGAGTTTCTACGTGAGAAATTTTGAGGAAGATGGGTAAATAATGCCCTTTTTGGGTGTTATAATTTGTTCTTTGGACATTTGGGGTTGAGGTGAAATAACCAAAGTTGTAACGACCCAAAATCGCCTCCCAGGATGTCACACGGTGCTTAAGGCTACAAGTAGCCCCAAGATAACCCTTTGAGCCTGCTTCTACTAATAATACTCATTTCAATATGAAATAATTCAAGCACTAGCAAAGTCATATCATATGAAGGGAAATACGAAGAAAATACTCGATCCAAATGACCACAATACTAGAATTCTTAACACAATCACAATCAGACAACTAGTCTTACAAAGCTTCTGCTAATCCATGAACTAGAGAGCCATTGGGACAGGTTTCCAACTGACTCAAAATGAACTGAAAGTAATAACATAGTCTCTCAAATGCCGAAATATCTGAAGATAGGTCCTCAAACCATGAGGACTCACCACTGTAGGAATATAGATAGATGTACTCAAAAGTCACTGATGAGGCTGGGACTGAGCACTTGATCCTACATTATAAGACAATGTAGCACATAGACGTATACGTGGATCAGCACTTGGGAATGTACTGAGTATATGGGGCTGCATGCATTTATATAAACAACATCAATAATCTTAAATCAAATCATGCATGTAATAAGTAATGACTCACATGGCTTGAATAAGTATAAAATGTAAAGCTCATGAATATGTAGAATGGAGCATGTAACACAAATCTCATGAGTCATCATAGTTTAACTTTGATATCAGTAATCTTCTCTTATTCTCATTACCTATAGGCTAAAGGAAACTTTAAACAATACTTTCAATTCATTCATATGTCTCATAGAGAGTAAAAGTTCTTTATTTCTCAAGAATTATAACTCTTTTGAACTCAAACACCTGGAACTCGGAGTCATATAACTTTAGTTTAAAAATCGGTGATCAACTCGTATTAGTAGAGAAAATTACTTCTTTCTTTGAAAAAAAATACTCAAAGCAGTTCATTCATTTTAGAAAATATCTTATCCCAAAGCTTTGGGAAAATATTCTATCTTAATGAAAATACTTAAGTTTAGGGAAATAACTTATCTCAAAGTTTTAGAGAAAATACTTATATCAAGGAAAAATACTTCAGCCTTAGGGAGGTTCTCTTAACCGACATAAACCATGCAAGCTACATGGAGTCCAACATCTTATTCTCTTAAGAAAGAAACCTCACGTTAGGGAGAGACGTCATGCTATTGCTAAGGATTATAACCTCAATTCAGTGATCACTTATCTCATCCTCGGGCCCAATCATCTTGGTCTCAGGCCCAAAATCTCAAACCTACGATGGCACGTAGTTCTGGGGTAAGACACCGTGGTAACTTACCCAACTCAGTGCTAAATACTACTCCCTTTAGTTTATCTTTCTCATCTCATGGAAATCCACTTTCAAAATAATCTCATGGTTCATAAGAACCCAACAATCAAATCTGTAGTCACATGCGGTAGAGTGGATTTCAAAACTCTATGATCATTAGGTCAAAACATTTCTCAATAATCTCAAAATACTCAAATCATGGGTTTTTGTATCACAATAGTTCATAAAATTGCAAGTCTCAAGTAGGGATTAATGACCAATAATTCAATCTCAAGTTAAAACTCATCTTAATGCATAATAGATAGCATATTGATTCATAATTCATGTAGAGATCTAGAATTAACAGCAATTTATCTCAAAATCTCAACATACTTATAGACTTTAATATTTAAAACATTGCAACTAATAAATTCTCAAGGATTAAAATTATGAGGTATAAACCCAGCTTTAATTTTTTAAGAAAATATATAAAAATCATGCCATTAGACTCCCAATTCATGGGAAACATAAAAATCTTGGAACCAATAACAATGGGTGAAAAACCCTAATTCAATTTCATGTAAAATCTCATAAGTTGCAAAAAATTATAGTTTAAATAAGCCTTTGGGCACAAGGGTTAAAGGATTACCGATGTTCAAAACCCCATTATGAAACTGGATAAACAAGCTTGATTTAAACTCTTCTTATTACTCTTGAGAGAGGGTTCTTGCAACCCTTGAACTTACAAAACTCAAATCTCAACTCAATTTGTAGAATCTATGGTAAGTTCTTGGAGTTCTTGGAGAAGGATTTTAGATTTGATCTTGAGAGAGAAACCCTAGATCTCTTGTGTTTTGGATGATAAATGAAGCCATTTGCTTTATTTGGAATATATTTGGTTGATAAAAGAGTGGAAAAAACCAAAACCCCCCTTTTTAAAATAGGTTGAAAGTACTGAACGAGGGTTGTGACGGTTGAAGCGACGGTCCATTGCAAGTCTGACAGTTTGTCGAATCGTTCATCGTACGTTAGCCAGAAAATAAACACACTGCCTTGATGCGATGGTCTCAGTGATGGTCTGTTGCATATCTAACGATCCGTCAGATCATCTTTCGCACATTGGCCAGGATGAGGCCATACTGCCTGACCGCGACGGTCCCAGCGATGGTCCATCACAGAATTGACGGTCCATCATTTTGGCCATCGAACTTGGGATAGAAAAGGAAATTACTTCCTATGTTGCGACAATCCAAGTGACGGTCCATCACAGACTCGATGGTCCGTCGGATCGTCCATCGCACCTGGGCGGTTCCGATAACTTTCAGTAAAATAGCCATAACTTCTCACCCCAATATCGGATTTGGACGAAATTGGTATCGTTGGAAATCTAATTCAATTCTCTAAATGAAAATAGTCAAATTTAAGAAAATTCTATATGGTTTAAATACAAATAATTTGTGAAGTATCTTCTCAATCTTTTAGGACCAGAATTACACTTCACTTAATACGCTTTAAGGCCAGGATTACGAGGGAACTTTGTGGGTTATTACAAAAGTGCCCCTTGACCTTTAAGGAGATAAAAATATGGGTGAATAAGCTCCATATTGCATCCATTATTTTGGTAGAGAGATCTCCCCATCGCGCCTCTTATTTTGTAGGACAGACCGGCACGCTACAACCATATCGCGGACCCTTACTATCTCTTACTAAAATGGGCATAACTTTTTGCTTGGGTATCAAATTAAGGAGAAACTGGTAGCATAAGAAACATAATTAAATTTTCTATCCTTTTATTGGTCTTGAGTGACAAATTTGAAAATTTTTTTTTATACACGTTCAAAGTTGTCCCTTGTAGAATCAAATACAAAGATTTGGCTAAATCAAAGGCTCTTAGCTCCTTATTATAAGGAGGATTTATCTTGTAAAACTGGAGTCTTGTATTGCCGAAATAAATTATGAGATTAAAATTTTTTAAGAGTCATGATGCTCATATTATATTACATTATTTGCTCCAGATTGCTGTTAGAAAAGTGCTCCCTAAGAATGTTTCATTGTCCTTGATTAAGTTGGGATATTTCTTTTGAGCAATCTATAGTAAGGTTTTAAGTAGGAGTGATCTTGAAAAATTGGAGTCTAAAATTGTGGAAATAGATTATGAGCTTGAATTTTTTTTCATCCAACATATTTTGATATAATGATGCATTTGACTATTCATTTAGTGAATGAAATTAAGCTTGGGGGTCCAACTCATTGTCGTTTGAAGTATCCTATTGAGAGAAAATTATGTAAGTTGAATGCATTTGTTCGTAATCAATCATGTGCAAAACCATTAATAGCAGAGGGGTTTTTGGCAGAATAATGTTTGAGTTTTTATTTAAGATACCTACATGATGGTGTAATGACAAGATTTAGTAGGTACGAAACTGAGGATCAAGTTAAGGATGATCAATGTGTTCAAAATATGTCACCTATATTTCCTAAGATAGGTCATCCGATTGGATGTGAAAAGAAAAAAGATTCCACTTTTTTGATGGATTCACAGTTACATTATAATGTACATCGGTATGTCATATTCAACACTGGAGATGAGCAAGTGGAAAAGTTTATATTTTAAACACAATTTTTTTTATAATAAGTAATGTACATTTAACTTGATTATAAAGGCCTTATGATTAAATTAAAAATATTATGATTGCAGGAAACATAAGAATCTAGTGACTAATGACACTATATCAAATGCTTGGTCAAGAGCAAGGAATCATAGTCAGGAATTCAACAATTTTTTTGAAGAGAAAGTTAAAAATGTTGAAATACCTGATTATTTATTAAGGCTAGATAAAGGGCCTAATTGGGTGGCCAAAAATTATACTGCATATTAGATTAATGGATACCAATTTTATACTAAAGATCAGGATGCTCCATGCAAGACTCGAAATAGTGGAGTGACTTCATTAGTAACAACTGATAGTTTTTCAAGTGCTAGGGACCAAAATCCCATTGATGGAGAAGTTATATCTTATGTAGTTATTAACGATATCATTGATTATTATGGCTATTTTAGTGTTGTTTTGTTTAGATGTGATTGGTTTCATAATGAAGTTGAGACGTTATCGCGAGTTAAGAGAAAAAACTAACCATCTTAGCTGTTTGTTGTAGGGAAATTTTTTGCTTATAGATTGTTTCTATCTCAATGTGAGTTTTAAGCTTTCCTTCATTTTGTTTTACTGTGCATCCATATATAATATAGAAATCAATGTTCACCTTGACCAATTATATGCTCTTGAACTGCTTGATCTATGTTGGTAGGCTGGTAACACGCCCCTCGTATCTCTTGACTATTTGTTTATTACAACAATCAATCGATCAGTTGGTGTTGGTTTTCAACTTGTACATTTTACTTTTTATAATGTATACAGATAAAGAGAAAAGGGTTAATAATCTTCTATTGTAGTAATATTTAAAGCAGTTGTGCACTTTTTCATAGCATAATCTTTTAATCTGAGTGCCTATAAATACTACTCGTAATTAAGGATGCTCTAATTGATACTTAGACTATTTGGCTTATTTGCAATTATTGTACTTGGGATCTTACTTATGCTTAATATGGAACTCCAATACATCATTATTGGTTCTCTGAGTTGTGTTTCCCTCAAATTGAGTTGCATAAAACACATCCTTCACACACTATATAGTTGCTGATTGAAATTATTTAAACATAAGACAAAATTGAATTACATTGATTATGAATGGAAAATGCAACTTACAATGATTATGAATCTAGTGGAAGACAATTTCTTGAAAATATTTCTTACATCTGAAACTTCAGCCTCTACTAACTTCTCAATGTTGATTAGATATCCTGAATTTACAATTTTATTTCTAGCACAATTGCAACTTGTTAATGACATTAGTATCGAAAACAATAGCTTCCTGTTGCCAACTATTTAGGATCTAGCATTTGCAGTAGCAAACTAACATTCTGATCTCGTTAAGTAAAATAAATTAATTTTGAACATTGCAGAATCCTAGGAAAGTACTACATCTATTAGAAATTATGGATATCACTGGTATACATTTCTTATCCCAGGCAATAAGTGTTTTCTTTGACTCTTAGTTGATATAATGACAAACCTTTTATTTTGTTTAGACTAACATCTATTTTTTTGAAGTTGAAATTTTTGAATAGTCACAAAGCAAGAAAGATGTCTAACAAAAAATAAAAAACTTACAAACGCAAGATATGTTTTAGATCACTTACAACGTTAAAGAATTCACTACAAGGAATCAAAAAAACTGTTCAAACTACATGTTAAAAATATGAAAAGAAACAATGTCCATCAGAAGGTTCTCAAATGCAAGAACAAGTGCAACAATTGCCATTGTATTCTACCTTTCATGTTGTACAAGAACTAATAGAAATAGTAAAGCAAGTGTTACTAAATTCTTCCTTTGCTGCAACATTAGAAGTATAAAAACAAGTGCAACAATTGCTTCTTCATTCCACCTTTACTATAGCATAAGAAACATAAAAAAATGTGCAGAAAATTGCACTATGTTCTTGCTCTTTTACAACACAAGCAAATCCATAAAATGGATGGCAGGAGTCACTGTGTTCTGCCTGTTCTACAAAAGCAACAGTTCTACAAAATGGGCAGCAAGTGTTACTACATTCTATCTCTTCAGGAACAAAAGTAATTCCAAAAGATGGGCAGCAAAAGACATTGCATTCTACCTCTTCTGTAGTATAAGAAGTAGTTGAAGATAGGTATAAAACGCCACTGGATACTATCACTCATGACACAAATGAACAATCCATAGAATAAGGCAATAATATATACATTTCATTCAGTGGTCAAACTAATATTAATGAATTGCTGATTGTCTCTGTTTCATAATTATTGTAGGTCCACCTTAAAAAAAAAAAGAGGCAGAACACTGATGCAAAGTGTACATGGGAGGAAAAGATATAGATTGATTCTGTTAAATGAGTACAACCAATCAATTGTTCCTACTTTAGGAGTTGTACAAGAGTTGAGTAGCTTTCTTGGCATACTGGCAAAGAATTCGACCTTTTTCTCTCTCACTGTTAAAACTTGGAAGAAAGTGAACACAAAAAAGGATATGTGGAAATATATCAAGGTTTGAAGTTTCATATATAATTATAGTTAAAGATGTTTTTTATTTCTTATACTAACCAAATGAACCAAGTTTTAGTAGAAATATGAATTTCCTAAAGTCGGACGACAAAAATGGGCCTTAAAAATAATTCAAAATTCTTAGAGAATCTATAAGTGTCTGTTGAAGAGATGACATTATAAATGCTATCCCACTGACAAAGTTTGAATTGAAAAAAGCCTAATTATGTTTCAGAAGTTAAATTAAGGTTCTCCTTGATTATTGGAACTCCGAAGAAGCTCAAGTAAGATATTTCTGTCACTACACTTTACTAATTTTTAGATAATTTATATTTTTTGCCAGATTCAAAAATTCATTGTCACACAAAATTTTAACATTGAAAAATCATTGTCATATTGGATGAACTGATGGTTGTTTTTGTAGCTTAGCATACTGATATAGTAGCACCAACGAAGAGTAAACCTTTTCTATAACTGGTATTCTAATTAGTAGCTTAATATTTTGATAGCAGTATTACATTTTGCAAAATACATCCCCTACTAATACTGCAAATGAAAAAAAATTGAGGTATCCCCACACCGTTGGTAAGAAAAGTTTTGCATTAATACGCAAGGTTTGACATTTTATCTAATTTTTAATTAAATATGTATTCATTTCCTTACTCGGAAAAATGATTAATCATGTCAAGTTTTATATAACCAGGAAAAGAAAAAATAAATTATTGGTGTTTTGTTAAGAAAGGACATCTTTGTGGCTACACTATCAAGGAAACCAAATTGAATCTACAAGGAGTAATATGGTGATATAATATGCAAAATTGTATGAAATTTCCTAATTTAATGTTTTTCAAGATAATTTATTTGGTTTAAATTACTAACTTAGTTATATTTAATTAAATACTTTTTCCTAGATTTTATTTGTAGGTTGAAATGGAGAAAATACAATCTCAAGAAAATAAAGATAGTACTGATTTAGTTGATGCCTTTGTATCAGTCATGGGACCTGATTATCTAGGCTGTGTAAGATTATGTAGGCATGGAGTTACTAAGGCATCATCGAAAGAGAGTGGAAAATCCTGCATTCTCTATGGATGAGTTTCTGGAACCAAAAATGGGGGAAATAAAAGAGCGGATAAAACAAAGAATGCTAGACAAATTCGAGAAACCAAAGGGTACAATGAAACAACAAATTGAAATTAACATCATTGCAAGACTTCAATTCCTTAACCCTAATCTGTAGCTTAACCTAAACCTTCAAGCATTTTGTCTTAGTTCTTGTTCATTAGGAGAAAATAAAGGTTAGTGAGTTTACTACTTTGTCGCCTTTTTTTTTCTTCTTCTTCTACTGCTGCTGCTGCTACAGCTATTGTTACTACTAGTGTTGATGCTTGTTCTTCAATACTGAATTTTTGCTTCTTCCATTTGCTTTTTTATGGGCTTCATTCTAATTCTTGCATTTTCTTATTTGGATGGCCATATGCTTGAATATTTTTTTGAACTCTTGTATAGAGCTGCTGCTATTTTCAAAGCACCTAGTTCCTATGACTATTATTTATTGGTAATGTGCTTAACACATAGATTAGTTTCTATAATGCTTCATGTTGAAAGAAAATTATAGGGGACTAATTCTATAGATTGGGAACTATATAATTAGTGTAGTTCTTCAACTCTTGTGATGCATATGTTTATTTCCAAAAGAAATACTCCTACTTTTATGGAAGTTGGTAGTATCGGATTGGAGTACCCGTGCCCTATTATTGGTGAAAGTAAAAAGTATCCTGACTAACCCATAAATCCAACGTCAACTACTTTACTCTCACTCTTCTCATGTACACCCCAAGTTTCATCTGGTTCTTGTTCTTAAGTTTGACAATTTAGGACTCAAAAGTACCTTCCTAATTTTATTCTGATCTATGTTGCTATTGTATTTTATGATGTGAAATAAGAGATAATATAAATGATAAAAGAGAATTTCACAGGAAACTGCATGTTAATATCCGGTGAAGGTGGTGTTAGTAGCATAAGGGAAGTTAACTTAGTTTCTGGATTTCCTTGAAAAAAGGCATAAAAAGGTTAGATTTTCTTAATGATGATATACATATATGTGTGTTTAGTATTGTTGATGCTGACCATAGTTTCTTGAACTTTAAATCTACTACCACTTTGTATGAGGATAAAGAAAAGAAAGAAAAAGTAGACAGTAAAGAAATATACAATTAATAAAACAATGGCTATTGAATCTTATGTTGTTGATATTCCTAAAAATAGTTGTGAGAAAGATAATTGTGAGGTGACTGATAATATCTTAAGATGGAACCTTACGTCTTTATCTTGGGTTGCTGAAAATATTGATACTACTCAAGCTTCTTCCTTGGACTTAAACAAAAAAGAAATTGCTTGTTAGGACCTTCTAGCTATTGGGGGTTTTCAATTACGTATTGATGTGTTAGTTATTATTCACTCAAAGAATAGCAATATTGGAATTTCAAGACAAAGTTGCATGGTATTTATGTAGGTGAAAAGTAGGATGGTAGATATTTTGTGAAATTAATTAAAGTGTGCAAAAATTAATTCTTGACATAAAGTAAGAATCTCCCTTATAGTAAAGTATATAAAACATAGAGAACATAGTATGCTTAGTCTTGAAACTGATTGCATTTATATAATATGTGTGTGTCCATTGTTAGAAGCTTTTTTTCAATTTAATTTGTAATTTATAAATAATATAACTCAGTTCACAATGAATGGACCAACCCATCCAATAAATTACAACATCAGCAACACACATATAAAAAAGGATCTGCCCAACTAATTCAACTTGGTCTATCCAAGAAAATGATAAAAGAGGAGTAGGGTTTCTAAAGTGAGCTAAGTATAGCTCTACTCTAAGCAATCTTCCTCAATATCTACCACTCTCAAAATGTTTGCTTTTATGAATCAAACCTTTGAGCTACTTTTGTGGATAATAAACACTAAACCTTGGATGGATGAGATCAGCTTCTTGTCCAGCTTGCTAGAGTATGTCCTCTTCCTTGTCTGGCTTAACCTTAAATCCTGCTTCAGTGCTTACAATTGATTCTCTTTCAACTATTTCAGCTGTGTTCCTTGGAGTAAAGGAGTACTCAATAATTTTTGTTGCTACACAATTGGGTCGTATCTACTGAGAGTTGATTTTGCATCCAGGTAACCATCTTCTGCTACTGAGTTCAACCTTTTGACCTGACCTTACCACTAACTATATCTATTTGTATCTGTAGTTATGGAAGGGATGGAGATTGAGAGATGCTCGAACCTACGGGTAATTGGATGTAACCAATTTATTTTGCCACATGCATTGAAGACCTGGCCAAGTGACCCTCAAATCTACTGAGAAAGATTTTTTGTTGGATGGTGTAAATAGGATATATATGCTCTCTTTTTTTGTGTAGGTGTTCTTCTTATAAATTAGTAAAACGAACACCTTTTTTCATTCACCTTACCAGTTTTCTTGACTACTGCAATCCTTATGTATGGACGTTCTTAGTTATCACTGTTTAGAATCCTTTTAGCTGCAGTTGGTAGTTGATTAAAACCTGTGAATGTGAACTGCTACTCCAAAGTAATATTATCCAGATAATATGCTAATTGATTTTGGTCTCTGTAAATGTGTTGTATCTGCACCTATTTTGTTGCTAGTATATTATATGTATGATCTTGTCTGCTATTTTCCATGGCATTTCCCATTCCTTTGTCAATAATTTTTTCATGAGTAATGAGTCAGTTTGAATGATTACCTTTTTCTGTTGTGTGCTACTGCTATGTTTTGCTATTTGTATATTAGCCTCTGCCTCTGCCTCTATAGAATTAGTATTCTCTATAGCTGCTCCTTCTGCATATAACAGATTTCCATTTGTGTTTCTTAAATAGAATGCCCATGAACTTCTTACTGGATTTCAATTTGATACTCCATCAGTATTATATTTTACCTAATTCTTTGCTGGTACCTCCCATAGAACTGGTATTGCTGAAATTTTAGGCTTCTATTGATTGAACTGCTTTAAGATATCAAGCCATTCATACAGAAACTCCAATTCTGGATTTCTAACTAGTCACATTAAAAATCAACCTCTACACTACAATTCCTTTTCCTTTATGTTTCAAAGAATTTCTTCTTCTCCATATCTCCCATACTATGATTCCTGGAATTGCTCTATAGTATGCTTTTTCCCTTGCCTTGAATGTATCTTCCCACCAAGGAAAAATGGTATTTCTTAGGCTCATCCCTTGTATATGTATACCTACAAAAGAAGAGAAATAGGACAAAGTCATGTTAGCTATTTGGGATCTCAACAACACATGAGACATAGTCTTTTGTGTTGGGTTTTGGCAAAACCACCATCTTGATTGTCTCTCTACTCCCTATCTTCTGATAGTATCATCTACTGAAATTTTACCTCCACATCCTCCACATGAAAAAACATATTTTGAAAGGAAATCCCTTTATCCACAATTGCTTATAAAAATCAGTGGTGTTTTCGTTATGCCCCACCTACTGCCAAGCTGATTTCACAGTAAACTTTCTTCTTGTCTCTATGCTCCATATTACTGTAGCATCTTGTCCTGGTTACTGAGTTGGTTTCAACTTTTGCTTTATATGATCCATAATATCCGCCGTGAATAAATCTGCTAACACATCTCCATTCCACTGGCCATTCACTACCAAATATTTGACTTGCTTGTACCTATCATCCCATTCTTTACTTTCTTGCATTACTGAGTAAAAATCCCCTATGCCACTCCAATTATCATACCATATATAAACTTGGGAACCTCCTCCTGTTTTCCAAATAATTTCCTTTGGATGGTATTTCCTGCAATATTTGTTCATCATATAATCACTCTAAATATTTTTCTTGGTCCTAAAATTCCACCATAATTTACCAAATAATTCTGTGGATACATCTTGCAATTGCCTAAAACCCAGACCCCCTTCCTCTACTAGCAAGCATAATTTAGGCCAAGATACCCAATGTCTGCCTTTACCTCCCACTGTACTACTCCAAAAAAACTTTGCAAAGCTTTTTTGAATTGCATCTAGTACATTCTCAGGTGGATTCATCACTGATAAATAATGTATGGGTATACTCTGCAGCACATGATAGATTAAAACAACTCTTCCCCCAAAAGATAAAAGCTTACCTTTCCAAGCCTGTAATTTATTGCATATTCTATTCATTAGCTACTGATAATAAACCTTCTTCTTCCTAATGTAGAAAATAGAACAGCCTAAGTAATTGAATGGAAATTATTGCCTCAATATTCTTGTAGCAACCTCAACCATAATTACTACTCTATTAGAATCCTTTCCATGCATATACGAAGCACTTTTTTCTTTGTTGATCTTCTGATCTGAGACCCACTAATATCTGTCCAATGTTGATGTCACTAACAGCAGTGTGTGAAAGTCAGCTTTTCACATTATAATCATATCATCTACAAAAGCAAGATGATTAATTTTTGGACTCCCTCTAGGCATACCAAACAGCTTGAATTCTTTCTTCTCTATCAATTCCTTCAGACTTCTAGATAACACTTCAGCTGCAATAATAAATAGAGTAGGTGACAAAGGATCCCCTGTTTAAGACCCCTTGAGGAATTAAAAAAAACCCTTTAGGCTATCCATTCATTAGTATAGAATACCAATTATTACATAATAACTTGAAGATCATGTCAATGATTTCTTCATAAATACCTATTCTTCTTGGCACCTTAGTCAGAAATAGCCATTCAACTCTATCATAGGCCTTTATGATATCCAACTTTATTATCATATTAGGGATTTTACCTCTCTTTCCATTTTAGAAACTATCTTTCGAACCTCTAAGATATCTTCAACAATGCTTCTCTCTTGAACAAAACCTGCTTGTTCCTCAGATACAATATCTAGTAACATACTCTTTAACCTCTCATGTATGATTCTTGAAAAAATATTATTCACAAAGTTACTAAGAAATATAGGTATTAAATCTGAGAAAGTATTTACCACTTACTTTTTTGGTAACAATACCAAATTAGTATGAGTGACAAATTTAGGAAGTTTGTACCCACAGAAAAAGGCAATTACTATCTAATGAAGATCATTTGATATTATGTGCCAAATACCTAAAAGAAGGCACCTGTCATATCATTAGAACCAGTTGAACTATCTCTATTTAGAACCATGACTGCCAATTTCACTTCCTCAATAGTTGGTATGCTTTTTAGTTTCACATTGTGATCTTCTGTTACTACCTTTTGCAACCCATCCAACATAGTAAAATCATCAACATCTTCCTTCTTTTCAAATTGGCTTTGATAAAAAGTGGTTGTAGCCTCAACAATGTTATCTTAATTGTCCAACCAGTCTCCTTCATCATTTTGAATTCTCTAGATCTTAAGTATTTCCCTTCTTCCTCTTATAACAACATAAATTTTTTTGTGTTTCTTTCACCATTCTTAAACTAATCAAAGCCAGCCTTCTGCCTCTAAAAATCATCTTCCTTTTTTTATCTATAATGCTAATTCATCTTGTGCTTTAAACATATTAGATCTATTTACCCCTATAGGATCTTCTTCAAATTGCTTTTGTCTTACTTTAATTACCTCTTCAAGAGTAGCTATCTCTTGAAATATATTTCCAAAAATTTTCTTACTCCACTGTGTCAAAGCTGCTTTAGTCTTCTTTAACTTTTGATGAAATATACTAAAAGGATTCCCTGCTATATCCATATTCTAATTTTTCCTGATAACCTCCAAGCAAGATTCCTTCTTTAGCCAAAAGTTGAGAAACCTAAATGGCTTTACCAACTGCTCCTGTATTATGCTGGATTGCAATAATAGAGGTGCATGATCTGAATCACTTCTAACCATATTCTCCACCTTAGTAACTGGAAATAATCTTTGCCATTTTTCATTGAAAAGGACTTTATCCAGCCTTTTAAAAATACATCACCATCTATTCTGCCATTCCCACCAAGTGAATTTGCTACTTTTGAACCCTGTTTCCTCTAAATTACAATTGTTTATACACTGATCGAAATTTTTTATTTCCTCAAAAGTGACTGGCAAGCCTCCTAGTTTCTCCTTATCATTTCTTATGACATTAAAGTCATCTCCCACCAACCAAGGATCCTGCATAGTATTCGCTATTTCTTTTAAAGCATCCCACAATCTTAACCTATCAGTTTGATTGCACTTAGCATACACTAAATTCACCATCACTATTACTTTAGCTTGCTAGTTCTTCATGTTGATAGTTATTTATTGTTCTTCATCAGAAACTACACCACAAGTCAAATTTAAGTCCATGAATGCCCAATTTTTTTCTGATTTGCTATTGCATGCTGCTTCCTAAGTCTCCTTTTATAATCTTCTATTTTATAACTCTTCTAAAATAGTTCTATAAGACCAATAAAACAAAAATGATATCTACTATGCGTAGTTATTAGTCTTGTAAATGCTTTATGTGTGTTCACAGATCTAATGTTCCAGATTAATGCATTCATTTGGACACAAATTTAGAAATATTGCTTCTTATCATTATTGAATTTGCCACTGTTGCTATATTTGTGCTCCTTTATTTCTTCTTATTTCTTCTTGGTTTAGCTTTAATAGAATCCATCTGCTTTGGTGATAAATCTCCACCAATTGTTGCATTGTCAATAATATCACCTAAGTTTTCATCATCCATATCTTCCTACCTTTGATTCAGATTATCCATCATGTTCCCTGCTTCAATTGATAAAGGTATGATATCATCCAATATTGTTTACTACTTCCCCTCTTCTCCTTCTTGTAATACCATAAGCTCCTCTGTCTCATTCTGTTGCTCAACTAGCTCTTTGACTAACTTTCTTTGTCTAGTCCATCCCTTTTTCTTTGTTGTGATCGTCTTCTTCTTGTACTTGCTACTGCTGCTCCTCCTCTTCTATCTGTTCTTTGGTACTACTATCCTTCTGATTTTGATTAGTGCTAACTTCTTCATTAGGAACTTGTTCTGCTACTGACTCCTTTGTATCTTTTATGAAACTCTTATTGACCCAATCCTTTGTATTTTCCTGTAATGGTGTTTTACTAATTATTTGTTGCCCTTCTACTTCTCCATGTTCTAAGGCATCAAATGCATTTGAAGTCTAGATTGCAACCTCTTTTTAAACCTCTCCTATAATGTGCCAAAATTTATCCTTCTTATATTTATTCTTTCTTATTTTCCACAGATGACTATTATCCTCTACTACATCTGCTCCTTTCTTCTTCCCCTCTACATTGACTTTCTTCTCCTTAGAAGTTTTTCTGCCCTTTTTTTGTTCCTGCACAAAAAATTCTGGATGAGTATTCCAATACGAATCCTCATTATATCCCTATGGAAAACATTCCTTGTAATATTTCGTCTTGTGATCATACAGAATATGAATCTGTTTTGATTTTACTTCCCCTTTGACATTATTTTCCTCATTAATTTTTACCCTATGGGGTAGTTTAGCTACCAATTCTATCTCAATCTTTACTCGTGCACAACTCGGTCTTGTATGATTTTGGGTAGCCATATCCAGTGATAAAGGTTTACCTAGTGCTGAAGCAATTGAAAATAGCCTTTTTTTCAAAGAAATTAGGAGGTAAATCAGGTAAAGAGATCCGAGCAACACCAATCGTAGTTTTAATATCAGGGTCAAACCACGGATCCCATTAAAGTGTTCTCATCTGCCATAATCTACTATTAGCCTTGACATAATATGCAATGGTTGATAATAACTTAACATAATCTTCCAGTTGATTCAACCTTATCAATATGTGACTCTCGTCTAGTACGCCAATTATGCAATCTCTCTTGATCCAACACTGATTTGGAATTATCTTTCTTAACTCATTAATGACTGGTTTACTATATGAGAATTTACCCACAATTGCATATTGTAAATTTTCTTGAATTATCATGCTCTGTACTTCTGGAGCCTTCCATGTTATTCTTGGTTCCCCATGCATCATTACCACTGGCTTAGGAGTAATCCTAATATCCTTATGCATGTGAACTTTAGGTTTTAATAGATCAACATATTTAGGAGCATTGTCTTTATAGTTAATTTCACTTTCTGTGATCTGTGTCATAAATCCCTCTGGTGGGTTGCTCCAACCAAAAGTAGTGGCCATATTGATCGAAGAATACTCAAGTTTTAGTGAAGTTTCATGCACCGCCACCATTATGTTTCCCAATGTTAGAAGCAAAAGACCCATCGAAATGCATCTTTATCAGCATTTATAAGTAGTTAAAGGTGATTTGATTTAGAGCTACTTATCTGTCCGATTAGGTCGACATTCATATTTATATATATCAATTAGGATAATCAGTCACTCTCCTCAGAATCGAACCAATATGATATCAATTGGTTTGGTTTTGTGAGTAGTTCGGGTCGGTCATTAATCTCTGCTGTAAATATTCCCCAAGGTCTTTGCATTACTTTTTTGTAGCTCTTCTTCTCCAAGGTGTCTTTTATTTTATGAACAAGGTACCCTTTTTTTACTACATTTGGTTGACAGGAGCTATTTGGAATAGTCAAAGTAGGTTTGTTTAATTGAAGCCTTTTCCATTTGGGAAATTAAGCTTGTAAAAGGTCCAATTTAGTGTTTGCTTTGATTTCAGTTAAATCAAATTAAGTTTTTGAATTCTTAAAGTATCTAGAGAAGTCATGGTTCAAAATTTAGTTTTTGCTTGTGTAAATGAAAGTGGATCAAATGAGAAAGTGCGTTTTGATATAAGAAGGAAAAGATTCCAAAGAACTAGACGCAATGGTAAATGGTGAATTGTAATAATAGCTGAACTGTGCTAAAAAGTTTAGGCTCAATAATACTTTGGCGTTAACTGGTATATTTCCCATGCATGTACAACATCCTTTTATTGGATGATATCTTAACTAAATAAAATAAGTATTTTTGGAACTTTATCTCTATGTTGTCCATGCTGAGTGAAAGAAGTACAAGCATACAATAAAGAAAGAGATTTTGAGAAGCAACCTATTTGTTCAAGTAGTTACAAATACCTCACAAAACCTAAATAAAGTGAAATTTTTTCTGATTAGTATTGAGTTACGTCAAAAACTACCGTTTTCTTTGGATTAGTGTTGAGTTACATCAACAACTACATTTTAGTCTCAATGTTATTAGTTCTAAATTTGATATATGAAGAATTACTGAAATTATGTTGTCAAAGATCATTTGCATAATTTTTTTTGTAGGTGGAGAAAATAAAGATGTGGATGAGGAGAACATTGAAGATCTTAGCTAATTAAGAATATTTTAGATGGTTTTGTGACTTATTCTAGGACATTCTTAATATCGACAACAACACAATGAAACTTATTAAGAAGATTTTAGATGGTTTTTGTAACTTGTTCTAGGACCTTTTTGATATCGACAACACCACAATGAAACTTATTAAGAAGATCTTAGATGGTTTTTGTGACTTGTTCTAGGACATTTTTGATATCGACAACAACACAATGAAACTTATTATGTTGTGTTTTATTATTTTCTAGTTTTAAGGATATAATCACTATGGATAGCTTATTATTTTGGTCATACAATTTTAAAGATTAACGTTGATGTCTATTTTGTGATTCTAAATTATTATAGCTTTATTATTTATTTGAGTTTATTAGTATTTATTAGTTCTATTAATTGTAGGGCAATATATTTTTGTAGCAAACTAAACTGTTGCTTTAGAAACTTCGAAATATTGCTATCAAAAATTCTAATAAAATAATAAGACTATGCAATAGCTTGTAAACATTGTGATAACTCATTTAAAATGTTGCTATAGAGTTGTACGTATCCAAAAAAACCGTAGCATTAGTCTCAAAACTTGGCATAAAAACCTATGGTAACAACTTGTAAATTCTTGAGTTAGCTCATTTAAACCGTTGCTATAGAATTTATATGTTTTTTTAAAAAATGTAGCATTTAATCGCAAAATTGTTGAAATAGTACCAAGTTAACTATTGTAATAGCTACAACAAGTGTTGCATAAATCCTTATAGAAACAATTTATTTCATTGCAATTTATGTCAAATAAGTATTGCATTACTGATTCAAATAACCATTGCTATGGCCAACATATAGGAACGGTCTGTTGAATCGTTACAAGAACCATCAAAATAAAGCTATGTCCATGCAACCTGGTAAAACAGTTTCTTACCCATCGTAATTGATCTATAGCAATAGTTTACTATTCTATAACAATGGTTTTCCTTGTATCGCCATAGACCTAATTTCAAGTAGTGTCCCCCATCCCTGGGTTCGGTCGGTGCTAAATCATACTACCAACTGAACTGACACTGCTAGATTGACTCAACTAACTTCAACTGAATATTATTTCTGACAGTGTTCTCCATGATCATAAATGTTTAAGTAGAATGATAAGATTCAGGGCTTAATTGACTTAATACTTGAAAATTTGAAATCATGTAAGACAGATAGGTATTAGGTGTTCATAATCTGCCAGCACTGAATGATTCATAAAATATGATATCTATGCTTAAAGCTGTAATATGGGAGTTTTGATTTAAGACCTAAGTCATAAACATTTCATTGAAAAAAGTGAGAAGCATGAACTTGAACATGAGAATGTATTAGACATAAGAAAACAACATGATTACATTCCTAATTTCATAATTAAGGGATTCAACATGAATTAATGAGCTATGATATGGAAGTAAGTAAACTTGAAAAGGGGATCATGTTTACAGGGCTAAATACATGAGTTTAACAATTTGACATGGTATTGACCAACCATGAAATGTAATTTTGGGGTTTGAATCACATAGAACATTAATTTACATAATAAAGATAATAACATGGCTTGAATGTATAATTAGTGAGGAAACATGGAGATAAGTAAATCTTGATGCACTTAAAGCATTTAATCTCATGGAAATATCATAATTCAAGAATAAGGCTAATGGGGTATGAACCCTAATTTCAAATCATGAATTTTAATAGTTAATGTAAGTTTTAGGTATGAGGATGATAGAGGATCCTTGTTCATAAACCCCACATACCTTAATTGAACAAATTTGTGAAGGAATCTTGAAATTAAAGCTTGAATCCTTGAAGAAAAACTTGAATTTGTAGCTTGGATACTTGAATTATTATAGAGAAAGTTGAATATTTTGTACTTGGGAAGAGGAGGGTTTCTACATGAGAAATTTTGAGGAAGATGGACGAATAATGCCCTTTTTGGTGTTATAATTCGTGCTTTGAACGTTTGGGGTTGAGGGGAAAGGACCAAAGTTCTCCTTGATCCTTAAGAAGTTGAAATTGTGTGGGAATAAGATCCACATCTTGTCCCTTATTCCAGGGGAGAGAGCTCCACATCGCTCCCCTTATTCCGGAGGAGAGATCGGTGCGCCGCTGCCATACCGTGGACCCTTACTGTCTCTCACAAAAATGGGCATAACTTTTTGCTCGGGTATTGGATTAAGGTAAAATTGGTATCGTTGGAAATCTAATTCAATTATATATCAATTGGTGGGTCTTTAAATGAAAAATTATACATATATAAAAGGTTATACATATTTAAAGTATACCCTTATAGAATTAAATCCAAAGATTTGGCCAAATCAAAGGCTCTTAGCTCAACTTTGTTCTAAGTGATTCCTACGAATAATTTTCACCTATAAACCAATTCACACGCTAGGATAATGATCATGAAACATGTATTCACATAAAAGTCATGGTATTAAAGTTTACAAACCTAGAAACAATGATTCAAAGTCTATCCCAAAAATGCAGGATGTCACATTATCTCCCTCTTGGAATTATTCGTCCTCGAATGATGGATAGGAACTTCTTGAAGTATTATAAGTTTGAAATAATGTACACATGACATATCTAGTAATGAAAGATATAGCTACGCTGAAGCATTATAACTTTATCATGAAACTGATTCTTGAGCTAACTTGACTTTCGTTACTGTAAGTAGCTGATTCATGCTGAGAGTTTAGAACTTGCTTAAAGTGTTCATGATACAATCATGCACATAGAATGGCGAGGTGATAACTTATGCAAGTACAAATCATGAGATAACAAGACTAAGATTGTACAAGGGGTATTACACTAGTTGAGCTGAAATACATGGAAAACTGAGATTATTCATTGAAAACTTATGAACTAAATCATGATTACATAGCTGAATCTAAAATATGATGCATGAACTGAACTAAATTCATAACTTGCATGGACGTGAATGAATTACCTCATGGACTAGCCATATTCATGAAACTCGGGATGGTAAAACTAGATGGAAAGATAGAAAACAGTAGGGGATTATTTGTATGATTGTTAAACTAAATTAACTGAATTATACTAAAATCTTATACTTAACTGGAGTGTTCTAAATAAGATATCTGATTAAGGAATATTAATATGGTTATAAATATATTACATGGAACATAGGGCTATAAAATGTACTAGGCCTTAGCTGATGCAACTTCTAACGCTCAAGCGTAGCCCCACGTCTGAGTTGAACTACATACCCTCACCATGTTTGAGCCTAACTCAAAATCACAAGGTGCTGCACATAGCACTATAACACTAGTTTGAACCATGAATTTAATACCCCACGCATTCTCACAACTCCTTATCTCAAGAATAATAATCCTTACCCCTTCAATAACTAAATTTAACCTCTTACCAGGAATTCACTAGCACGCGATGCACCCATCTACTTATATACCAACATGACATTCAAGCCTATCATTATAACAATATATGAACTTCTAGGCAAACATCCATAAACATATCTTTCTCATATACTCTAAACCCCTATCAATAATAACTTTTTTGCACTATCCTTAGGAAGACACACATATAATTTCCAATTAACCATGACATTTATCAAAAGATCTACCTCAATCATCCTTAACACTTATAGCCTGAGATACAATAAGCATGCAACAAACTTTCCCCAACATGATACATTTTCTTTCACCACTATTATTTTACAAGGGAAGGTCACTGAAAGGTGAGAATATAAGGACCTGAAGCATGAAAGGATACTATATGTAACTTTGACACTTAACTGAGGCCTGAGGAAGAGAGTATCAAAAGCATAAATTCATTAAAGAGATCAAAACTAAGGCCATAAATGACATGATCTGAATATCGCTGATCATTAAGAATGTAGCATGAGTACTTGGAAATGAACATACTGTAAAACATGAGTACATAAGTCATGGGCTGCATGAACTGAGTTTGGAGTTCATAGATTCATGGAATACAATTCGTACTGCTTAGTGAACTGGAACTCCTTATACAAGGATCAAAAAACGTACATGATTATATAAAATATGCATGAATATGAGCTATGATCATGGAGATAACATATAAGGCATGAGTACATGTCATGATGATTGAAATACAACACTTTACACTTAGATAAGAATGGGCCAGGCATCTTCCCTCCCTGCTAATGTTCTATAATACACTGGCATCACTACTAGAATCTAAGAGTCTAACTTGGTATCTTGTTCTATCATCTTCCCCTTAGCTTCAAGTTATCACTCTAAGTCTGTGGTCTAAACATAACTGTAACCATTTTACTCTAGATTCCTAGATATAATGATACACTTATATACTAAACTCATCTTGAAAGACTACATCTGAAAGTATAAAAGCAACTGCTAGTACTTTCCTCTGAATTCACACCATCTAGAACTTCATATCTTTTTTCTATTAGGTCATTTAACTAAGATTCAAACATAAATTATAACACTTAACATGGATATTACTATACTTTTAATGAACTATACTAATTTCCTTCATAGCCTACTAATGACACACCTCTAAATATATTTTCCCATAAACTAGGAAAATTACCATTACACCAACATACCCTCCATCAACAACATATAATTTCAAATTAATATAAATAAATTCTTACATACACTATTTCAAGTCTTCTGGTTCACCTTTCATACAACTAGCTTAATGGATACATAATCTACTTAATTCAGATAACACTATACCCACTTTACTACTGCTAAACTTCTGGGTTCATACTGCTTATCTAGGTCATATGCCATCATAAGATTCTAAGAAAGGATTGGAGAGCATATATAAATTTAGCTAAGTGCACGATATTCATAAACATGAATGAAATCATTAAAACTTTAAAACTCAAAAGCATTGATGGGATACTTTTGAGCCTTCATGTGATCCCATAACTATCTTTGGGGACTGTATGAGAAAAGTCTATCTGTAAGAATTTAAGTTGGCTATTTATATTGCCTCAAAGATAAGGAAGAGTTAGAAAGAATGGAGTAATGTGGGAATCTGCATAAATTTCTTAAAGAACACCTCTACTGCACGATCCAAGACATAAAAGAAGGGAAACATTTCATAAATTTTTGGTAGCCTCTCAAAGAAAAGTATAGACGTCTCTGTACCATTCCGCAAGACTCTACTAGACACGACTTCATAGACACCCTAGGACATTTAAACTCTGTGCTCTGATACCAAGTTTATCATAACCCGAGACTACCCCTAGTCATAACATGATGCTTAAAACCACAAGTAATCCCAAGCTAACCCATAAACTGGTATGATACTTGAGCAACTAATTTAGAATATATAAAATAGCTAAATTTGTTATGTGAAAGAATAATCATGAATTATTCTGAATAAACATTATACTGATAAAGTTTACATTATGATAAAATTGAAGAATGAAATAGAATTTACATTTACATGACTCTGACTAACTATCTATGAAGCCTCTACTATACTGACTATAGATAATTGGGATATGCCGCCAACTACCACAAATTAATACATATGAATAATAAATAAAGTATATGAACAACATCTGATTGGAGTTCCTAAAATAGGAGAACTCATCACCTGTTGGTTAGAAGCTGCAAACTGTCTGATTATGACATATAGGCCACAACTGGTACCTACATTATGAGACAATGTAGCACATAGAAATATATATATATATATATATATAGATCAGTACTTTGGAATGTACTGAGTAAGTGGGGGTGAATGCATTAAGTAAAACTAATTACATATATAATCTTAAAACATGCATGCTAAGTGCAAGTAGACTCACCATGAGACTGAAATAAACTAAAAGCTATAGTATTTTAAGACATGAGTACAACATGATATGATAAGATGGTGAATCACTGCACTTAGTTTCTTAAATCTTTACAATTATAGAATAAGTAGAATTGAAGCTTAAAAGTGGTAAAACATAAATACTATATGTACATCTCATGTAAAGAAGAACATGTTGTAAAACTATACTGAGGATCATGTATAAATTTTAGGTGTAAATCTATGGGATACAAAATTGACATAAATCAGGGATCTGAATATACCAATATATTTAGCATGAATATATGAACATATAAAACCAAACATAACTGATCTGATTAACTGAATAAGTGATGCTTGTGTGACTGAATGATTGAAATCAAAGTAAAGGGATAGCTAATATCTATATACTGAGTAGCTGATATCTGAATATAGACTAACTAATTTCTGAACACTGAATTGCTGATGACTGAATACTAAATAACTGATATTTTAATACTGATTAACTAGTATTTGAATAATGGTTAATTGATATTTGAATATTAATCATGTAATTTTGAATTGTAATTAGCCTGATTAACTAGACTGAAATTGTGGAAGGTATCATATAACTAGCATGCCCTAATTTGAGCTAATTAGGGTCAAACCTATAACCCCTGTTGAAAGGGTGTTAGTACCGTGCCACAGTTACTAATAAAGAGATACAAGTTAACGTATATAGCACCTAGTTAGGTATGTGTCCTAGTTTACATGCCCTAGAAATACAAGCCAACGTAGGTAAAAATTATCAGATAATTTCTATTTATATAGATGCAGATACAGATTGTGATCACATAGCTCAGGTTATACTCCTTGGAAAGAGTATGACACCTCTCCCCAATGTGAGTTCTTCCCTTAGACGAACTAGACATTGGACACTATGATAGCTTACATAGTGTATATTAGTTAAAAGAACCTTTCTAAGGCCTAAGTCCTAACATAAAAGAATAGCAGAACATCTTTTAAGAAAAACTAAGTGTAAAGGCTCACAAATTTACTCAGATATTGTCTTACTTAAGGACTCGATAACTGAATTTTAGCTTTCAGTTTTCATAGGACAAAGGTGAGTTCTTTCTACATTTAGCTTGCATGATTTGAAAATAGATTACTAGTACAACTTTTAGAACTAAGTTTAATAGATCACAAGATTTATATAACATGCTTTATTATTCAAGGGTTATAATTTTTAGCTTTTAGTTATTCAAGCCAATATGAGTTATTTACGCTTAGCATGCATCTTTTTACAAGTATATATAAGTATTGTAATAGTGTTTAACTTATGTATTCACCCTATATGCTCAGTACATTCCAAAAGTACTGATCCACATATACATCTGTGTGCTATATTTTTTTAATAATATAGGTCCAAGTGCTCAGTTCCAATAGCGTGATTGGCTGCGAGTGTCTCTATCTACATTCTGACAGTTGGTAAGTCTGCATAGTTTGGGGACCCAGTTCTTCAGATTTCTAGTTTTATAGATTAGTTCATTAAATTATTTCAGTTAGTTTGAGTCAGCTGGGGGTCTGTCCCAGTGACTCTCTAGTTAGTGGTGTTAGAGGCTTATCTGACTGGTAGATATATCTCAGACATATAGTGTTGGTTGTTCAGATTTCCTAGTTAAATATTTTTAGATGCTATGCTTATTTAAACTCAGTCCAGTTCAGGCAGTATCTTAGTAATTTAGTATTTTGCATGTTTATATTTCCTTTACTTTGAGTTTTAGAATGAGTAATTAGGCTTATAGGGTTAGCTCAGGACTACTGTACTTCATAGCATTATGTTATATCTCGAGACCCATTTTTGTAGTGTTACAAACTTTGTATCAAAGCCTAAGGTTTTAAAGAGTCCTAGGGAGTCAGATAAGCCGCATTATGTAGAGTCTTGATAATGCGTGTAAAGCACACCATATTTATGAACCAGAGGCTAAGGAATGATTTAGGAAATCAACCTTTTTTCATGATCTATCATGCTTATGGTTGTCTCTATCTACTTTTAATTCATGCTCTGACGTGATAGTTGAACATGACTCCTCACCGAGATAATGCATACAAAAATGATAACCAGCCACACAGCTTGCTAATCCTCTGAATAAGAATATGTCCCATACTGAGTTTTGGGCTACTTTTCAGGAGTTGGACCAAGCTGTAACTGCCATTGTTCAGAGCAATTATCAGACTGCAGTCCTACTTCAGAAAAATGGTGATTTAGTTACAACTAGAATTTATAACTTTATGAGAATGAATCTACCTAAATTCTTTGGGTCAAAATTAAGTGAGGACCCATATATATACCTTTATGAGGTGAAAAAAATCACCCAGATTATGCATGTTACTTAGGAGGAGCATAGAATCAGTATCCTATAGGCTGAAGGATGTTACTTATGATTGAGAGGTTATATAGAAGAATGGTAGAGGTGAGAATGCAGAACCCATGAGTTGGCAGGTATTTCAAGATGTATTCTTGGATAAGTTGTTTCTACGTGAGCTGAGGAAAGATAAGATTGAAGAGTGTACAAAATTAAGGCAGGCCTCGGTGGCAGTGATGGAGTACTATTTTAAGTTCAATCAGCTGTCTAAGTATGCTCCCGACTTGATAGCTGACCCTAGATTGAGTATGAGTAAGTTTATTACTAGAGTATCTAGTTTGGTGGTCAAGGAGTGTGGAACTTCCATGCTTATTGGGGACCTGGATCTTGCTAGGTTGATTACTCATGATCAATAAATTGAGGTAAAAAAGTTGAAAGAGAGAGAAAAAAGGGAAATAAGAAGGCGAGAATTAAAAGGTTTGAGTATGGCTAACCAAGGTTTGGAGGGGGAAATTATTCATAGCTTTAGGGTTGCTCATCTATGCCAGCACCATCTTCTCCAAGTGCTCCTATGCCCAAAACCAGGCAGGAGCAGTGAGGTAGAACTTCCATGTCTACATCTCAAAATAGTATGGGTGGAAAGTCTAGTTATCTGACATGTGCTAAGTATAGTAAGAATCATCTTGGTAAGTGTTTTTTAGGGCAGAAAGGTTGTTATTGATGTGGTAAATTGGGTCACAGGATCAAAGACTGCCCATATGCTAAGCAGGAAAGTCGAGATATTTGTCCTCAGACTTAGACTACTAGTGAACCAACCCCTCAAGGTCACCCAGCCCCTCTCCAGGGCACATCATTGGGTACCGATGACGGTCAGTGCCATAATCAGTTCTATGCTTTACCATTCTATTAAGATTAAGAGAGTTCACCAGATATTGTTACTGGTATGCTTTGTATCTTTCATTTTGATGTTTATGTGTTGTTAGATCCTGGGTTAAATCTCTCATATATGACCTAGTTACTTGTAGTGAATTTTGAAGTAGGTTCTGAAAAGCTTTCTAAATCCTTCTTAGTTTCCACTCTTGGGGGGGAGTCAGTTATTGCTAAACAAATCTATAGAAAGTATCCTATCACTGTCCTTCATAAAATCATATTAGTTGACTTAATATAGTTAGATATGGTCGATTTCAATATTATTCTAGGTATGAATTGACTCCATTCCTGCTATACACCTATATATTGTCGTACTTGCGTAGTAAAGCCTGATGAACCAGTGTTTGAGTGGGAAGGTAATTCAGTGTCTCCCAAGAGTCATTTCATATCCTATCTTAAGGCTAGAAAATCTATATCAAAGGGGTGCATTTACCACTTATTTAGAGTCAAGGACACTAAGTATGAGACTCCAATAATTCAGTCAGTTCGTGTAGTTAATGAGTTTCCTAAAGTTTTTCCAAAAGATCTACAAGGGATACCTCTTAATAGAGAAATAAAATTTGGTATTAACCTTCTTCCTGATACTCAGCTCATCTCTATTCCTCCATATTATATGGCTCTAGATGAGATTAAGGAGTTAAAATAACAGATTAAAGACCTCTTAGATAAAGGTTTCATAAGGCTAAGTGTTTCTCTATGGGGCATTTCCGTCCTGTTCGTGCGAAAAAAAGATGGTTTTCTATGATTGTGAATTAACTATCGTCAGTTAAATAAAGTCACATTCAAAAAGAAATATCCTCTTCCTAGAATTCATGACCTATTCGACCAACTCCAGGGTGCAAGTTATTTCTCTAAAATAGACCTTAGATCCAGCTATCACCAGTTTAGAGTAAGGGAATCTAATATTCCAAAGATAGCTTTTAGAACCCGTTAAGGTCACTTCGAATTACTAGTCATGTCTTTTAGGCTAATAAATGCTTCAGTAGCTTTCATGTATTTGATGAACAGAGTGTTCAAATAGTACTTGGACATGTTTGTCATAGTCTTCATAGATGATATCCTTGTCTATTGTCATAATGAGAATGATCATGCAAACCACCTCAGAATAGTATTGCAAGCTCTTAAAGATTATCAGTTATTCGTCAAATTCAGTAAGTATGAATTTTGGCTAAGATTAGTAGATTTTCTCGATCATATAATTTCCAGTGATGGCATTAGTGTTGATCCACAGAAGATCAAAGTAGTGAGTAACTGGCCTAGACCCATCTCTTCATCAGACTTTAGAAGTTTCTTGGGTTTGGCTGGCTATTACTGATGGTTTGTCGAGGGGTTTCCATCTATTGCATCCCCCATGTGTAGATTGACTCAAAAGAAAGTTAAGTTTTAGTGGTCAAATTACTGTGAGAAAAGCTTTCCAGAGTTGAAGACTCGAGTCACCTCAGCCCCAGTTTTAACCTTGCGAGATAGTGCAAATGGATTCATTATTTATTGTGATGCTTCTATAGTTTGTTTGGGTTGTGTTTTGATGTAGAGAGGTAAGGTCATAGCTTATGCCTCTAGAAAACTTAAGCCTCATGGGAAGAATTATCCTACCCATGATCTTGAGTTAGCTGTTGTTGTGTTTTCATTGAAAATTTGGAGGCATTATCTGTATGGGGTGCATGTTGATGTGTTCATAGATGACAAGAGTTTGCAGTATGGGTTTTTGCAGAGAGAGTTAAATCTCCATTAGAGAAGGTGGTTAGAGTTGTTAAAATATTATGATATGAGTATTTTATATTATCCAAGAAAGACAAATGTAGTGGCAGATGCCCTTAGTATATTGTCTATAGGTAGTATGGCTCATGTTGAGAATGATAAGAAGAAGTTGGTTCAGGAGGTTCATTGATTGGATAGACTAGGTGTTCGTTTTATTGAATCAACTGAGGGTAGAAAAGTAGGATAGGGATCCTAGTCTAGTTAAGTTGTAGGAGTCAGTTAGAGATCAGAAAATAGAGGTTTTCTTCTATAGGGGAGATGGTGTGTTAAGATACCCGAGTAGATTGTGTATGCCGTGTGATAGTGAATTATAGGAGAAGTGCATGGTTCACATTACTCTATTCACCAAGAAACAACCAAGAAGTACCACGATTTGCGGGATGTCTATTGGTGGAATGGTATGACTAAAGTGTAATACCCCGCATGTTGCTAAGCTAGAAAGTGAATAAGTATTCCTACATACTAAATATCCTATCCTATGATTCATACATGAGTACATGACTTACCATGAATATCCTAGTGATAGGATAGCTTATGATGCATTAAGCATGTTCATATGAGTCACTTAAGGTAATACAAGGTAAGAGTTTTTGAATCCATCAAGTTTTAGTGTTCGATTTTGCAAGGTTCCTCTTTGAACGAGTATAACTCAATGTTAGTGTGATATTTTTGTTGATTTAAACACACCAAATTGTATAGAATCGAATTAACTTTCCAACGATAGAAATTTCACCTTAATCCAATATCCGAGCAAAAAGTTATGCCCATTTTTGTGAGAGACAATAAGGATAGGCGATTGGTTAGGCGCCGCCCAACCAAACATAGGCTATTGGTTAGGCGCCGCCTAACCTAGCTTAGGAAATCACTTGGACGCCACCTAAGTCAGTTCTAGGTGCCAAAAAGACTCCGTTTTGAGTTATTTTAAGGGTAATTAAGTCTTTTAACACTCCTTACACATCCCTAAACTTAACCCTGTGAAATATATAGCTTCTAAACATATTACAACCTTATTATCATCTCAAAGCTCATCATCCAAGAGTACTAAAAGAGAAAAACAACTAGGGTTGTGTAACTAAGCTTGAAGATCCAATTTCAAGGAAATTCCTCCATCAATCTTCAAGAATCTTCCTTCTAAGGTATGTATGAGTTGATTCATGGACTCTTTTTATCCATGAAGCTCAATAACCATCTTCTAAATTTTGTATTATGATTTTTATGTTGTTGGTGCTTGATGTTCATGTGGTTGGAATTTGATGATGCCTAAGATGGGATCTTTGTATGTTTATTGTGAGGATATGGTGGTATTTAACATATAAATATGTAAAATTGGTGGTTGAATATTTGTAATCTTGATGAATCTACCTATGCCTAAGATGTGCATGTAAGGTGTTTGTGAAAATACCAAAGGGAATAGAAATCATGCTTTTATGACATAATAAGTCCTAAATAACTATTCCATGTTCAAAGTTTATGTTCAACGTGATCCCCATGCTATTGTCTTGAATTGAAGAAGTTGTATGAGATGCTCATGATGTTGTTGCAATAGGGAATGACCATGTTATTGAAGCCATACAAGTATATACATGTTATGTGCATTCCCGATCATGTGATAGTTTATTGAGAATCATTCTTATTATGAAAGCCTTACTTATGATATTATGAATTGTGGACTCAAATCTTGTGATCAAGTCATGTCATATGTTTCAGTTTCCTCCTATCGAGTCCTGGGGGTACTTGTACCCGAAAACTATAGCTGTGTGCCTAGAGCCATGTCATGTTTCACGATATCCGAACTCAAGCTATGATTCCATATACTTCAGTCAATCATGTGACTCAGGAAAACCTCATGATCTTAGTGAGTTGTCAGATATCAGTAACATTCCACCAGTCAATGGAATTCAGTAAGATTAAGTCATACATAGTCAGTTATTCATGTCCAGTCCCTCCAGATGGGAGTAGAGGTTAGCACCGAGTGAACCTAAGGATGGGAACTCACCCGCCAGTTCAGGATGTGATTCTTAGTAGTCATCCTTGTGTTCCAGAACTATGTAGCCAGCGTAGGTTAAGACATCTTAACCCGTCAGATTAGGGTTGATGAGGTGGCTTAACCCATTAGTTTAGGGTTCCCACTGTTCTCATTGAGTACCCTCCATATAAGGGTCACTCATAGGCTATCCTTACCCGTGGCACGGTATTGACACCCCTCCAGTCGGGGCAAAGATTGGACCCCAGCTTAGCCATAACAGCATACATAGGGTATGTCGGTTAAGCACTACTTCCCATAATTTTAGTATCAGTCTTAATAAAAGAACTCAGGGCGTTCTTCAGATTTCAGTATATATAGGACTGTTAGATATAGTCGTCGATGTTATCATTTTCAGTATCAGTCATGAAAGTTATCAGTAAACCATGTATTAGCTTATAGGTCATGCTATTACATATTCATGGTCCCAGTTTCTATATATGTGTGTTTGCACTCCCAAGTTCATATTAGTCAGTCAATGTTATTTATGTATGAAACCCTTTACGTTCAGCCTATCTTACTCGTATACTCAGTACTCCAGTGGTACTGATGCATTTACGATATGGTGCTTTCTTTTCATGTTACACCATAGGTTCTAAGACACGAGCTCCAGCCCAGCAGTAGCGGTAGCATTTCAGTCACAGAGACACAGTGAGTCCTCATTGATGCGAGGACAATATGATTTGATATATTTATTTATTTCTTCAGTTCAGTTTTATGGAGTTAGTTGGAGACATGTTCCTTCAACTACTTATTCAAATAGTTTAGAGTCTTTTAGATTTACGTTCAGATTTATGTTCAGACTTAGCTTTCAGATTGAGATGTTTTGGGTATTTTCACCCATATGATTGTATTTAGTTGAACCTTATGGCCTTACAGTTCTATGTATTCTGCATTATTATATCATGATTTGCAGTATACAGGTACAAATATCAGTCATGGGTTAGCTTGAGGTCCCTCGAGGTCATGAGCACTGTGTAGCATTCTAATTCAGCGAATTGGGGTGTTACAAACTTAGTATCAGAGCCTAAGGTTCAATAGAGTCCTAGGAAGTCTGAAAGCCGTATCTAGAAGAGTCTTGTACATAGGTGTGTTGCGCGCCACATTTATATGTGGGAGGCTATAAGACGTTTTAGGAATAGTCCTCTTTCTTCTTTATTCATGTCATGCTAGTGAGCATAATCACAAGTTAAACTCTAAGTCTAATCCATTCTTCTCTTATTCCAGACCATGGCCCCAAAGAGAAGAAACCAGCCAGCTCCTCAGCCCGAAGATCCTTTGGGAAAACATGTTTCCCATGCGGAGTTTAGAGCCGCATTTACCACATTTACTCAGTCCATGGCTGCACAGAATGAACGGCCACCAGTCATTTCAGCCAATCCAGTGGCCAATCCCAAAGCTGCTAGGGTTCGGGACTTCACCTGGATGAACCCTCCATTTTTCCATGGGTCTAAGTCTAATGAGGATATGACCTTAGCCAGACTCATGACCCATGACCAGCAAACCCAATGGGTAAAACCATCATAGCCTGGCAGGTATACTGGAACTAGTCGATTATGATATCTTAGAAATCCACGTCAGCAGATTTAGTAGAGCTAGAGATGACTGATTTTGATGTCATTCTCAGCATGGATTGGATTTATTCCTGCTATGCCACAGTCGACTGTAGAAATAGGATAGTTCAATTTTAGTTCCCGAATGAGCCCGTCCTAGAATGGAAGGGTAACATTTCAGCGTTCAGGGGTCAACTTATTTCCTACCTACGAGCAAGGAAAATGATTTCTAAGGGGTGTGTGTATCATCTCGTGCATGCTAAAGATTCCAGTTCTGAATCTCCCAGCCTCGAAATAGTCCCTGTTGTTAATGAATACTCAATGTCTTTCCCAAAGATCTTCCAAGCATTCCTCCTGAAAGAGAAATAGACTTCGACATAGACCTTCTTCCAAATACTCAACCTATTTCTATTCCACCATACAGAATAGAACCAGCAGAACTCAAGGAACTGAAAGATTAGTTGAAGGATCTCTTAGATAAAGGATTCATCAGAACCAGTATTTCCCCATGGGGTGCGCCAGTATTATTCATGCTCAAGAAAGACGGTTCTCTCAGGATGTGTATTAATTACCGTCAACTCAACAAGTTCACGGTCAAGAACAGATATCCTCTTCCCAGGATTGATGATCTATTCGACCAAATTCAGGGTGCCAGTTACTTATCCAAGGTAGGCGTCAGATCAGGCTATCATCAACTCAGAGTTAGAGAATGTGACATTCTGAAGACAGCTTTCCGTACTCATTATGGTCACTTTGAATTTTTAGTCATGTCATTTGGTCTTACTAATACCTCTGCAGTTCTTATGGATTTGATGAACCATGTGTTCAAGCAGTACTTGGACATATTTGTCATAGTCTTTATAGATGATATTCTGGTCTATTCTCTCACAGAGTGTGATCATGCAGACCATTTCAAGATTGTTCTTCATACACTCAGAGATCACCAGTTATTCGTTAAGTTCAGCAAGTGCGAATTTTGGCTAAGATTAGTAGCATTCCTTGGCCATATTGTTTCTGGTGATGGCATTAGAGTAGATCCTCAGAAAACTGAGGCAGTAAAAAATTGGCCCAAACCTGTATCTGCATCAGATATTAGGAGTTTCTTGGGTTTGGCTGGCTATTACAGATGGTTTGTCGAGGGATTTTCTTCTATTGCATCTCCCATGTCCAGATTGACTCAGAAGAAGATTAAGTTCCAGCGGTTAGATTCATGCGAGAAGAGATTCCAAGAGTTGAAAAATCGACTCACCTCAGCTCCAGTTCTAGCTATTCTAGATGGTTCAGACAGTTTTGTAGTCTATTGTGATGCATCCAGAGTGGGTTTAGGTTGTGTCCTCATACAACATGGTAAGGTCATAGCCTACGTCTCTAGACAGTTAAAGCCACATGAGAAGAATTATCCTACTCATGATCTTGAGTTAGCAGTGGTAGTTTTTGCCTTAAAGATTTGGAGGCATTATCTCTATGGAGTTCATGTAGATGTCTTCATAGACCATAAAAGCCTTCGGTATGTCTTTTCCCAGAAAGATCTTAATCTTCGACAGAGAAGGTGGTTAGAGCTCTTGAAGGATTATGACATGAGTGCTCTTTATCATCAGGGCAAGGCCAATGTTATGGCCGATGCTATCAGTCGAATCTCCATGGGTAGTATTTCTCAAGGTGAGGATAGTAAGAAAAAGATGGCTCAGGAGATCCATCAGTTTACTAGACTAGGCGTTCGGTTAGTCAGTTATTCAGAGGGTGGTGTATGTGTTCATAGTAGTTCAGAGTCATCTCTAGTTTCTAAGGTGAAAGAGAAACAAGATAGGGATCCTAGCCTTTTCAAGCTCAAAGAATCAGTTCAGAATCAGAAAGTCGAGGTTTTCTCCCAAGAGGGAGATGGTGTTCTTCATTCTCAGGGTCGTCTATGTGTTCCAGGTGTAGATTAATTAAGGCAGCAAATTCTTACAGAAGCACATGGTACGCGATACTCAATTCATCCAAGGGCCATTAAGATGTACCACAACATGCGGGAGATCTATTGGTGGAGTAGGATAAAGAGAGATACTGCAGAGTTTGTGGCTAAGTGCTCTACATGTCAGCAGGTTAAGATAGAGCATTAGAAACCTAGTGGTTCCATGCAAGAGTTTACCATTTCTACTTGGAAGTGGGAAGAAGTTAACATGGACTTCATGACGGGTTTGCCTAGAACTCTTCATCAGCATAATTCAGTCTGGGTCATTATATATAGAATGACCAAGTTAGCATATTTCCTTCTTATTCGTACTTCTTATTCCACCGAGATTTATGCCAAACTCTATATCAGGGAGTTAGCTAGGTTACACAGTGTTCCACTAGCTATCATCTCAGACAGAGGTACCCAGTTTACTTCTCACTTTTGGAAAGCGTTCCAATAGGGCCTCGATACCTAAGTCCATCTCATCATAACATTTTATCCTTAGATAGATGGTCAAGAAGAGAGGACCATTCAGACTCTTGAAGATATGCTAAAGGTGTGTGCAATTGATTCAAGGGAAGTTGGGATGAGCACTTGCCTTTGATTGAGTTTGCATACAAAAATATCTATCTTTCTAGTATTCAGATGGCTCAATTCAAAGCTCTCTATGGTAGGAGATATAGATCTCTGATTGGTTGGTTTGAAGTTAGTGAGGCCTCAATCATAGGTCCTGACTTAGTATTTGATGCCTTAGAGAAAGTTCAGTTGATCAGAGAGAGACTTCGGGCTGCTCAGAGCTGACAGAAGTCTTATGTAGATGTTCATAGAAAGGATCTCGAGTTTGAGGTCAATGACTATGTCTATCTTAAGATCTCTCCCATGAAGGGAGTTAAGAGGTTCGGCAAGAAAGGGAAACTCAGTCCTCGGTATGTCGGTCCCTTCATTATTCTTTGTCGCTTCGACAAGGTAGCTTATGATCTTGAGTTGCCTTCAGATCTAGCCTCAGTCCATCCAGTCTTCCATGTCTCTTTGCTAAAGAAGTGCATAGGTGACCCAACAGTTGTTGTCCCTATTCAGAGCATCGACATTTAGAATAGCCTCTCTTATGAAGAGATTTTAGTCGAAATCTTAGATTATCAGGCTCATTGATTGAGGAACAAAGAAGTCCCTCTAGTCAAGGTTCTTTGGCGAAATCAGTCTCATGAGGGAGCTACTTGGGAAGCAGAAGCAGATATGCATACCAAGTATCCTCACCTCTTCTCTGCCAATTCTGATCAAGCTCAAGGTAACAGTTCTCCTTAATCTTATTCAGTTTCACGTTCATGTTTCCAGTATAAACTTGGTACCTATTAACCATTTCATACTCAGTC
>JAPEIP010000005.1:66756370-66768708 GCA_026120095.1 Capsicum chinense | reverse complement strand
AATCATGCTTTTATGACATAATAAGTCCTAAATGACTATTCCATGTTCTAAGTTTATGTTCAACGTGATCCCCATGCTATTGTCTTGAATTGAAGAAGTTGTACGAGATGCTCATGATATTGTTGCGATATGGAATAACCATGTTATTAAAGCCATGCAAGTATACATGTTGTGTGCATTCCCGATCATGTGATAGTTTGTTGAGAATCATTCTTATTATGAAAGCCTTACTTATGATATTATGAATTGTTGACTCAAATCTTGTGATCAAGTCATGTCATGTGTGTCAGTTTCCTCCTATCGAGTCTTAGGGGTACTTGTACCCAAAAACTATAGCTGTATGTCTAGAGCCATGTCATGTTTCACGATATCCAAACTCAAGCTATGATTCCATAGACTTCAGTCAGTCATGTGACTCAGGAAAAACCTCATGATCTTAGTCAGTTGTCAGATATCAGTAACATTCTTCCAGTCAACAGAATTCAGTAAGATTAAGTCTTGCACAGTCAGTCATTCATGTCCAGTCCCTCCAGATGGGAGTAGAGGTTAGCACCGAGTGAACCCAAGGATGGGAACTCACCCACCAGTTCAGGGTGTGATTCTTAGTAGTCAACCTTGTGTTCCAGAACTACGTAGCCAACGTAGGTTGAGACATCTTAACCCATCAGATTCGGGTTGATGAGGTGGCTTAACCCGTCAGTTTAAGGTTCCCACCATTCTCATTGAGTACCCTCCAGATAAGGGTCACTCACAGGCTGTCCTTACTCGTGGCACGGTATTGACACCCCTCCAGTCGGGGCAGAGATTGGACCCTATCTTAGCCATAATGGCATACATGGGTTATGTTGGTTAAACACTACTTCCCACAGTTTCAGTATCAGTCTCAATAAAATAACTCAGGACATTCTTCAGATTTCAGTATATACAGGACTATCAGGTACAGTCATCCATGTTATCAGTTTCAGTACACATCATGACAATTATTAGTAAACCGTGTATTAGCTTACAGGTCATGCTATCACGTATTCATGGTCCCAGTTTCTATATATGTATGGTTGTACTTCTATGTTCGTATAAGTCAGTCAGTGTTGTTAATGCATGGAACCCTTTATGTTCAGCCTACCATCCTCGTATCCTCAGTACTCTAGTTATACTAACGTATTTGCTCTATGGTGCTTTCTTTTCATGTAACACCATAGGTTTCGACATATGATCTCCAGCCTAGCAGTAGCGGTAGCATTTCAGTCGCTGAGACACAGTGAGTCCTCATTGATTCAAGGACAATATGATTTGATACATTTATTTATTTCTTTAGTTCAGTTTTACGGAGTTAGTTAGAGACATGTTCCTTCAACTCCTTATTCAGATAGTTTAGAGGCTTTCAGATTTACGTTCAGATTTACATTCAAATTTACTTTCAGATTTACGTTCAGACTTAGCTTTTAGATTGAGTTGTTTTGGGTATTTTCACCCACATGATTGTATTCAGTTGAACCTTATAGCCTTAAAGTTCTATGTATTCTGCATTATTATATCATGATTTGCAGTAGCATTCCGGTTCAGCGAATTGGGGTGTTACATAAAGATATAGTAGAATTTTTGGCTAAGTCTGCTACTTGTCAATAGTTTAAGGTAGAGCACCAAAGACCTGGTGGAACCTTAAAGGAATTTGGTATTTCCACTTGGAAGTGGGAAGAGGTGAATATAGACTTTGTGTTAGGGTTACCCCATTTGTGTCGTCAGTGTGATTCGATTTGGGTTGTTGTAGATAGATTGACCAAATCAACCCATTTCTTGTCCGTTCACATGTCCTACTCAGCTAAAGATTTTGCTAAGCTGTATATTAGAGAGTTGGTCAAATTGCACAGAGTTCCTTTGTCCATTATTTCAGATAGGGGTACTCAGTTTACCTCTCACTTTTGGAAAGCCTTTCAGAAAGGTCTTGGTACCCAAGTTTATCTCAGTTCATCTTTTCACCCTCAGACAGATGATCAGGCAGAGAAGACCATTCAAACCCTAGAGGATATATTGATGGCATATGTTCTTGACTTCAAGGTTAGTTGGGTTGATCACTTGCCTTTGATCGGGTTTGCATACAACAACAGTTACCATTCTAGTATTCAAATGGCCCTATTTGAGGCTCTTTATAGGAAGAGGTTTAGATCACTCATTGGTTAGTTTTAAGTCGGTGAGGCTCCTTTAGTAGGACCTGATATGGTGTTTAAAACTATGGAAAAATTTTGGTTTATCTGAGAATGGTTAAAAATAGGTCAGAGTCATCAAAAATCTTATGCATATATGAGGAGAAAGGATCTTGAGTTTGAGGTTGATGACTTAGTGTTTTTGAAGGTTTCACCCTTGAAGAGGGTGAAGAGATTCGGCAAAAAAAGGAGCGTAGTCCCCAATATGTTGGGCCTTACAGAATATTGAGTTATGTTGGGAGAGTAGAGTATGATCTTGAGTAGCCTTCAGACTTGTCCTCCGTTCACTCAGTTTTTCATGTATCCATATTAAAGAAATGTAAGGGTGACCCAGCTGTTGTAGTCCTTCTAGAAAGCATGAATATTCAGGATAGCCTCTCTCATGAAGAGATTCCAGTTGAGATTCTTGATCACCAGATCTACAGACTAAGGACTAATGAATTTCCCTTGGTCAAAATTGTTTGGCGGAATTAGTCCGTTGAGGGTGCCACTTGGGAAGCGAAAGCAGACATGCGAACCAAGTACCCTCACCTCTTCTCTGCAAACTCAGACTTAGTTCAAGGTAACATTTTTCCAAAGATTTTCTCTTTTCCAGTCTCAATCCATCTATATAACCCTCTTCATGTCATTACATAAATTTGCAGATTAGTTCAGTCACTCATTATGTTTAAGACTCAGTCATGCAGTTATGTTTTTAGTTGTGAATGCTAGTTTGTAGCCTCAGTTCCTCAGTATCCTCAGCTTAACTAATCTCATTCGAGGATGAATGTTCCCAAGGGGGAGATATTGTAATACCCCTTACATTCCTAGTTCAGCCCTTATTACTTGCTTAAGGCAATTAGAAACTGAAAATAGAACTAAGAGTTGAAGGATTTAGTCATATTTTAAACTCCATTTATTTTTGAGGATTTTTAAGGTGGATTTTCCTACCCCGAGACATAAATTTTTGAGTTGATTTGTGTTTAGGGGTGTAAGTAGCATGTCCCAGGTGAGTTTTGAATTTTTTGGACTAGGTTTGGGTTGAGTGGAATTTAGCTTTCCAGCAGCTCACCACGATTTCATCGCGTCGTGGTGAGTATAGCCTCAAGAGATCCACCGCATTGCGGTGGAGGGTAAAAGGTCATTCATCAGTTTTATGTGTTTTACCGCAATTACACCGTGTCGTGGTGAATTGCAAATTTGCAATGGTCAATTACCAGGGACTCACTACGATTGCATAGCATTGCAGTGAGTATAGCGATGGGGGACTCACTGCGTCATGGTGAGGCTTTAATCGGCACTCCAGTTGCGACTTCAATTCCTAAAAGGGCTATTGAGTCATTTTCCCTATCCTCAAATTGTAAAAATAGGAGATTTAACCCTATTCTAAGCATATTACACTCATTCCTCACCAAAATTCTCTCCAAGAAAACTCTAAAGCTTCAACTTTAACTCCAAGAAAACCAAATTCCACCATTCCCTTTTTCAAGATAACCAAGAATTTAAGCTTCCGAGGTCAAGAACTTTAAGAAGATCGTTAGGGATTCAAAGTTCAAGATTTTGCATTCATCAATAAGGTATGTGGGGTTATGAATAAGAATACTCCTTTTATCCTTGTGCCCAAAATTAGCCTTTAAAGATGAATTTACATGAATTGCAATTAGGGTTCATACTCAAAGTATCTTGTTTGGAATTATAGACTTATAAAGTGATTGAGGTATGAAATTACATGTTTGTTTGTTTTAAAGAATTCTTTTTTATTATTTGAATATCATGATTATGACTTGAGACATTGATTACAGATTTTCAGTTGAGTTTAAGCATGGTATTGTGATATTAATTTCATTATCTTGATATTGTTGACTTGAGCTATGGAGCATGGTATTTTTCTATGAATTAACCTAAGTTTAAGGTATGGGTTTTACGCCCAAGTTTTAGTATTGATACTTCAAAAAGATTATGCTTTTAAGCACCCTATGGCTAACTTACATTCAGATTTTTAGAAAAGATTTGATCTTTTGATCCTCAGCTAAGATATGGACTCCACTTTACAGTTTGGATTAACGTTCAAAGTAAACAGATGCATAACTGGTTTTCATTTTAGCCCTTATGCTAGTCATAAAGTAGATTTCCTATAGAATGAGCATACAGACTAAAGGGAGTAGTGTTTAGCATCGAGTTGGGCATGTGTCCTAGTTCATATGCCCTAGAACTACGAGCCAACATAGGTACAAATTATCAGATTTTTTTTCTTTTATATGGATTTAGATACAGATTGTGATCATATAGCTCAGGTTATACTTCTTGACAAGAGTATGACACCTCTCCCCAACATGAGGTTTTCCCTTAGGGGAACTAGATATTTGACACTATGACATGACATATAGTGTATGTCGGTTAGAAGAACCTCCCTAAGGCCTAAGGCCTATCATAAAAGAATAATAGAATAACTATTAAGAAAATCTAAGTGTAAAGGCTCACATATTTACTCAGATTTGTCTTACTTAAGACCTCAGTTACAGAATTTCATCTTTCAGTTTTCATATGACAAAATGTGAGTCCTTTCTACACTGAGTTTGCATGATTTGAAAATAGATTACTAGTATAGATTTTTGAACTAAGTTTATGGCTCACAAAATTTATATAGTATGCTTTACTATTTAAGGGTTATGATTTTCATCTTTCTAATATTCAAGCCAATATGGGTCATTTACGCTTAGTATGCATCTTTTTCCCAGTTTATATAAGCATTGTAATATTGTTTAACTTATGCATTCACCCTTATATGCTCAGTACTTTCAAAAAGTACTGATCCACATATATGTCTATGTGCTACATTATTTAATAATGTAGGTTCAGGTGCTCAGTTCCAGCAACGTGATTGACCGCGAGCATCTGTGTCTACATCCCTACAGTTGGTGACTCTTCATAGTTCGGGGACCCAGTTCTTCATATTTCTAGTTTTATATACTAGTTCATTCAGTTATTTTAGTCAATTTTAGTCAGCTGGGGGTCTATCCCAGCGGCTCTCTAGTTAGTGGTGTTAGAGGTTTGTCTAACTGCTAGATACATCTCAAACTTACAGTGTTGGCAATTCAGATATCTTAGTTAAATATATGCAGACACTATGATTATTTAAACTCAGTCCAGTTTAGACAGTATTTCAGTAATTCAGTATTTCACATGTTTAGATTTCCTTTAATTTGAGTTTCAGAATGAGTAATCAGGCTTACAGGGTTAGCTCGAGACAACTTGTAGTTCGGAGCACCGTGTGACGTCTCAGGACCCTTTTTTGGGGCTTTACAAGCACGAAGTCCAAATATTTGCAGATCTAGTAAAATATATTTCTGGTATTTACGATTTCCGTGTAACATTCATTCAACTCTAACCATGTTGTAACTTTTTATGTTCTAACCTTATGTAGAGCCAAATAACTACTTAATGATTATTTGCATTGATATGGATTGGAAATGGTGTGTCTACTTTGCGTTAAGGCTCATAAGTAATATTGTGGCCAAGTAATGAATTTAAGTCTGTCAAGTATTTTAAGACTGCATTGCCATTAGGGGCATACGTTAAAGCTACATCTTATGGGAACTCGGGATAATTTTGGAACCTTATTAATAAGCAATCCTTAGGGACATATGGTTTTGAGTCAATTTGAAGGATCACTTGGAAAAAATCTAAGGTCTCAATACATATTCTTTTCCAAGGATTTTGCAATAGTATGTTGAAACTATATGCTGAAGAAACAGTTGCTATACTAATTAAAACAATTGGAGGAAAAAACATCCGAGAGGTGATTTGAGTTATTACATAAATTGTGAGTCAAAAGAAATTGCCAAACAGTTACAACATTATCTATTTTAGACTTTTCAATCGAGAAACTGTCATGACCCATTTTTCTCAAGTTGTGATAGCGCCTACCTTATCCTTCCACCAGGCAAGCCAAGCCATAGCCCAAAATAATAGGTAACGGGCTAACAGTTAGAAATTAGAAAAGATTGCGTAAAATGATAGTAGTAGTAATAATAAGTGACAAACAGAAAGGAAACATATACTATATATTAAAACAAGAGAAGGAAAAGGAAAAGATATATAAATAAATCCCTCCCAAGACCTGGTAAGGTCGGTACTAGAGCCACTACAAAAATATACCTAGAGTACGACACAGAATCCAAACTATACACAATATACACTAGCAGTCTTAGTACAAAAGACTAAAGTAGAGTAGATAAAGGAGGATCAACCTCGAACAATAGTAACCTCATCCTGCTCTTAATCAGTACTGGAAGGTAAGAATCACGTCCATTTCCACTGCTATTAGGATATACATCAGTTAAAAGATGCATATGTGTAGTATGAGCACCAAAGAAATGGGTACTCAGTAGGCATCATCAACCGACTAAGCTCAATACTGAAAAGGTGTAACTATAATGCAAGGACGTAATCTAAGTAAACAGCATAAAATGACATAAACGTAAACAACTACCAAGCTACACCAATGAGATAAAGGAATAAATGTAAGTTATACAGAAATTAAGTAATGCAGTAATTACAGAAAAATCAAGCATAACCTAATTGGGCTCTCATAAGACCTCTTGGCATACAAACATAACCTAACTAGGCCCCCATAAGCCCTCTAGGCACACCGAAGAAGAAAATCAAACCAACTGAATCCCCATAAGCAGGTGAGACACACCAATAGTAATTAAAGAAAATAAATGTAAATATTCTGTAACTAAGCCAATCCCAAGAAATCATAATAGTCATCTAGATATGAACCAGACTTGAACCAGAACTAATGGCTAGTAATGAGAGGCCAGATACGTAGTGAAAGACAATAACAATAGGACACGTGAAGTATTTGAACCAGAAATAGTGGGTAGTAATACTGGGACACATATATAATATACACTAGAACCCATAACAAGATGCCAAAATCGAACCAAAACTTAAAGGAAGCACAACCATAATCAGATACTGGACTCAAATCAAAACTCATACGAACCACAATAATCAAATGCCGGACTCGAATCGAAACTCATAGTAACCATAATAATCAAATGTCAGACTAGAACCAGAGCTAATAGTAACCATATTAATCAAATCCCAAACTCGAACTAGAATAAATAGTAACCATACCCAACTACAATATCAAAATCCATACCATACCATAACAATATCAACGTGGAACAAAAGTTCACAATCAATGACAAAAATAAAGTTTATGTTGAACTTGAACAGAAGCTAAAATACGTCTAATTACCATATGCATGTCTTAATTCTAAAGGGGCAAATTAAAGGTTTTGCAATTTAATTTCACGTCCTAAAGTGATAGATGCTATATTATATTGAGAGACAAAATACCAAAATCTACTAGAACGGGGTCTTAATCCAAGTAAATAAGAAATTTTATATATATCAAATGATATGCAAATACAAGCACTTATCCAAAGCTAGCATAATAGTTCACAATTTCAGTATATAAGCTCAATCTAAAAGTAGGGTAAGCCTAGCCTACCTGGATGCCAAAGCTAAAATTTCTTTCCATACAGCCTCTGGATAGTGTCTCCCTAGAATCCGAGGTTGAATAACTATACCATGTTAAAATTTTCCATGTCATGCAATTAAGCGTGGGTGAAAATTGATGGCAAGCTTCCTTTTAAAAAAAAAGTTCTATGAATAGAATATATATTTTTTTCCCAAAACTTTGAATGTTGAATGGTGTTATTAATTTATATAAGAAAATTAATTCTTCTTAACACATGACTTGGCGGCAACACAATATCATAACGACACCACTTAGTGTCGTGTATGTGCATGGACCACGTGCAGGGGTGTGGGAATATCACTCTCTGTTCTTCGTATTCTAGTATTGCATAGGTTCGTGGTAAAATAATTATAATATTTAAAATATACCATGATTAGTAAAAAATTATTTCTAATAAAACTTCTATTATATAATAATAATATTTTAATATTTCTAGATTTACTATCTCCACTTAAAATATTAATAGACTATAAAACACTATTATAAAGTATATATAAATATATCATCACTTAAAGAATTTTACCTATATCGGAAATATTCTAGAATGGTACCAAATTATATTTTTACCAAATGACACTTTCAATCAAATATTCCACAATATATTAGATACTACTAAAATTCTGAAATGAGCTATCTGGGAACCGAACTATCAGTCCCAACAAGTCAATAATAACTTGGGGCAGTTATAGAAAATCTCTATATACCGAAAATATATGAAAATACAAAAAAATGACTGTGAGGGTCATTACAACATCCACTACTAAAATTACTTTATTCCACAAAAGTAAAGCATAAGGACGTACCTGAAGGCTCTAACAAATAGGGATACTGGGCACGCATATCACACTTGGAAGTAAAATCCATGTAGTTTGATGGAACTACATCAGGAAACTCACGAACCATAGGGACAGAGTCAAGCAATAGACTCTCAACACTGACATTCCAAATATATGCATGAAATGACTCACAACCTATCAATATCAGTCTCCTAGATGAAATTTAAAAATAATCCCCATGACACGTGACTAACAGAATGCTGCCACACAATCGGGGAATGCCAGGCAAGGCTAAAGTAACGTCTTAGCAAAACAATCCAAAATCTCATGACAAGTAGATAACAAATTCATGCATGGAACCATATCAAAATCTACCATCTCTTAGACAATGAGATCAACCTGAGTACCAAACTCTCAAACGATCACCAAACACAATCTATATACCCGATCCACTACTAAAGAATCACCTAGAGGGATAGCTATATGAAATGAAAAAAGTAAAGACTTTGAACATGAACCCAACCACGATGCAATATTATCAAATATATATAAAATGTGGAATCAGTACCAATCAAAAAAGAAGCTGGCTGATGGCATATAAAAATCATACCTGTGATCACAACATCCTCAGCCTCAGCCTCAGATCTACTTGGTACAACATACAAATGACCCTGTCCACTACTAGACTAGGCGCCTATCCGACCACTTCTAAAACCTGGGGACCACTCCCACGACGCTGCATATCACCCCTACCTAACAAAGACACTAACCTAATCTGGTGTGAAGTCAAAATTAAAGACTCAATCATCCTATGCGGAGGACACTTACTATAATGCCCCGAAATTGGGTCCCAAGACATCACATTATGCTTAGGATCACAAGTGACCCCAAGCTAACCCTTCTACTAGCATAACTCATAAGCAACTGAACAAAAAGTAAAAATCTATACAAATCTGCAGAAAATTTCTCTTTTTTGAATATGATAGATACAAAACAAAATTTACAAGATTACAACTTTGCTTTTACAACCAAATTTGAAATGGAATACATCAACTTCTACTGACTGTCTATGAAGCCTCTACTAGTACTGACTGTAGGTTATGATTCCCAACTAACCCAACTCAATATGACTGAATAAAGAAAATACAACACTTCTCGAACTGTATAACTAACTCAAGCCCTTGAATCAAAAAGACTCATCACCTGCTGACTGGAAGCCGCGAACTAACTAGATCTGAAGATGTACACTATACCCTGTACCGACATTCCGAGAAAATATAGCCCACATACGAATATGTGGGTCAGTACCATGGAAACGTACTAAGCATATGGGGGTGCAATGCATATATAAAATAATATCTTCATATCATCACAGTTTATAAAATTATACATGCTGGTATAAATGACTCACTTAGCTCAAATTAAAATCATCATAATCATAAGAGTAAAATATATCGGGTGAAACCTGTGAGTCATCATAATAAATCTCAATTCACTTCCATCTCGATTCCAAATCATCAAAGCAATCAAATCTCATAACAATTCTCTTTGGAATATATGTTCATTAAATCTTTCAAAAATAATGACTTTCTCAAAATCAGTCTTTCAAACAAATATGTTTTCATCTCAGATAGAAGAATAAGACTTTTCATATTAGATAGGAGAATACACAAACACACATTGGGAGTCTCTTACAATCGACATAAACCATGTGAGATACATGGAGTCCAACATCTAGCCCACGTTGGGGAGAGCAGTCCTATTCTTACTATCGGAGTAGGACCTTAAATCATCAATCCAAACACTAGTGATCACTATATAAATCATCCTCAGGCTCACAAACTACGGGGACACATAGTTCTAGGGAAGTACCAATCCTGCTATACCTCCCACTTGGTGCTAAAGACTACTCCCAGACTTAGCTCAGATCTTTTCAAAATAAATCCACAAATGAACAATTCAACAATTTATAACGGGAGCCATCATGCTTCCCTTTTTATAATAATCAATAAAAGTGGATTTTTTTCTCATCTCGGGTTCAAATCAACCCCTTTTTATGATCAAAAGTTCAAAGATTCATTATCATCTCAATTGATTCAAACACAGTGTGTTTATAACACATGATTTCTAAAAAAAACAACAATCTCAATTAGTGTTCAAAACTCATGTCTCAACATCATATGAAAATTTATCAAGGTTCAAGCTTTACATCATAAACATATATAACTTCCTTCAAAATCTAGAAATTAGCCATAAGGCATAAAATATCATCATTCTCATATAATTTCACGTCTAAAATATCAAAAACATCATAATCTAATGATAATCAATAAAGAATATAAATTAACGCTTCAAAATCATACTAAAACATATAAAATCCATAATTTCGAAAAAGAATGTATTTTTGGGCATAAGAATGAAAGGTTGTTCTTGTTGAAAAACCCGACATACCTTAAACTTAAAGCTTTGAGTGACTTTTCAAATGACGTAATGTTATTCTCAAACTTTTGGGTGTCACTCGTAGCCTTCGTAACGAGGTTTTCGAATATGTAAAAATTATAGAATTCTCACGGTTGAATCTCTAGCTATTGGGGTTTTTATGTTGAAACCCTAAAGGTCATTCTTGGTGATTTTGAGAGAAAGTAAACTTATTTTGATGTTGTGGGAGTTTAATCCCATGTTATAGACATATAAAGGGGTGTTTTTGAAACTTGAAAGTGAGGTATGCGGCGCACAACCCATGGAAGAACTTAAGGTGTACGTCGCACACCTTATGGCAGACATTTAAGTGTGCCTCGCACTCTTAATTGCACACATTTGATTGGGCGGCGCATTTCCCATCGCATACCCTTACTGCCTCTCCCAAAAATAGGTATAACTCCTCATTCCGGTATCGGATTTTTGCAAAATTGGTATCGTTGGAAAGCTAATTCAATTATCTACAATTGACTAGTATTGGGATAAAAAATTCCATGTATATTAAGAGATATTCACGTTTGAAGTTGACCCTTGTAGAATCGAATGTTAAACTTTGGATGAATCAATTGGTCTTAGCTCAATCTTGTTCTATGTCATTGCTATAAAAATTTATTGCTATAAAAATTTTCCACCTCCAAACTACTCCATAGACTAGGATAATGATCATGCTACTTTTATTCACGTGAGAATCACTTCGATTAGAGCGTAGACATATAGGAACGACGGTTAGAATTGTAGCATGAAAATATGGGGTATTACATTGTCTCCCCCTTGGGAACATTCGTCCTCGAATGTGGATAATTAACCTAAAATACAAAGGAATATTAGTCTTCAAGCTATCATGTGTAACTGATACAACTGAATTACTGGATCTTAAGAATAATAAGCTACTGAACTGGTCTACAAGTGTAAGAATCCTCAGGAAAAATAACAATATGGCTAAGATAGAAACGAGAGTGTCAACTTATGAGTAACCATTACTTTGCACTGGATCTGATCTCATAATAAAGGATGAGAGGTTTATGACATGAAAAGTCGGGGTATCACAACATCCCTCTCTTAGGATCGTTCATCCCCGAATGATAATAATTTGATGAGAATACTAGGAAGAGACTGTGATACTACACATGATACTTACGAATTGAATCATGACTTAATATTTGAAACTGAAACTGATGCATGAACTGAGCTGAATTCAAAATTTAATTGGACACAAACACATTGCCTCTTGGAATGTACATACGTATAAGACTGTGGATAGTAAGACTAGCTGGAAAATTAAGAATCTATAGGAGCTTATCTCCTTGCTTGCTAAACTAGATTACAGGCTATATGGACTGGATCATACTG
>JAPEIP010000005.1:66728356-66755326 GCA_026120095.1 Capsicum chinense | reverse complement strand
CATCACCACTATCTTAACATAGGAAGAGGTCACTGAAGGGCTAACACATATGAACCAGAAGCACAAAAACTACAATACATAACATTAACACTTATCTTTGTCCTGAGGAATAAAATATCAAAGGCATGGATTCATTAAAGAAATCTAAGCTGAGGACATGCATGATATAATGAAAACTTCACTAGTATCATGAGTTTAAAAACTGGTCATACTCTGAAACATGAGTTTATACTTATCATGAGCTATTCAACATAAGATTGGAATTCATAGATTCTAAAGAGATAACTCGAATCACGGAGTGAAGCTGTTACATACTTGCTAGAAGCTAAGAATGGGCTTGAGCATCTATAGGTATAAGCATAGGCCTGTGGCATGGATTTGTCAAGTAAGTGATGGATTTGGTGTTGCAATGACTGAAATCCAAGGAATACTCTAGAGTAAAAAGGGATCACTATCTCACCATAACTCATTATTGATATGTATCACAATCTAATTCTCAAAACTAAATTTGGTTCTTCTCTAACCATCTCCCCCTAAGATCAAAGCTGGTATTCTAAGTATGATGGTCTACTCCATATCCTCGAGATTAAGCCATAATTTCATCATTCTATTATCTACATATAAATGCTAAAATCACAAGAATAAACTAATTTCGAATTTACCAACTTCATTCTTGAACAACCCATCCATATGTCATCCTTAATTTCTAGCTTCAATATTCATCATCAAAGACTTACACTCTCATTTGCAACCATATCTACATCTCTAATCACATAATCATAGCCTACCAATATCACACTTCTATACTTATATTTTCCCCAAACTGTGAGAATAAAATCATACTAAAAAGACTCAACATCTTCAATCATAACTCCTTAACTTAGCTATCAAGAGCAACATAAATTATCTAACTAGCCTTTCTCCACCTAGAAACTCAACGTTACTACTAACCACACAATATGTAATAATAATCAAAAAATAATGCATCCCCATAGCACCTTGGGCACACCTCTACACCATACTTAATTACAAACACATGATCTTATACTCTTGCATACACTGTTCAGGCCTAGTAGATCACCTCCATATAACTAGCATCAACAACCAAACCATCAACTATTCAAACTTAATGTCTAGAGCTAAACATAATTTACAACCCAATCTCACACACAATTTTTACTTCAAAACTATAGAACATAGCATTAAGAAAAACTAGTACAGAATGACAATCGATCATAATCATATGGCCTATCTTATTCATAATCTGTTAACACATCCTCCTTCTTCACATATTACTATTTACCCATCTTCACACCTAAATTACTTTTATAGCTCTATAAATTTCAACTAAACATCCTCTTGCAATCTTAGGAAAGCCTAAATTAACAATACTCAACCACCAAGTACTTCCATCAAAACCTCTACTTTCCTAGTACAACAAATATCATCAATAACTCTTTTCATACTTCAAGCAAACAACAATCTACCTTAACTAATGATCTCCTTCTCTAACTTCACTAAACTAACAAACTCAATATGACTGAATAAAGAAAATACAATACTTCTCAAACTGTATAACTAACTCAAGCCCTTGAATCAAAAGGACTCATCACCTGCTTACTGGATGTCGCGAACTGACTGGATCTGAAGATGTACACTATAACATGTACCTACATTTCAAGAAAATATAGCCCATATACGAATATGTGGGTCAGTACCATGAAAACGTATAAAGCATATGGGGGTGCAATGCATATATAAAATAATATCTTAATATCATCACAGTTTATAAAACTATGCATGCTCAAAGAAATGACTCACTTAGCTCAAATTAAAATCATCATAATTATAAGAGAGTAAAATATATCGGGTGAAACATGTGAGTCATCATAATAAATCTCAATTCACTTCCATCTCGATTCCAAATCATCAAAGCAATCAAATCTCATAACAATTCTCTTTGGAATATATCTTCATTAAATCTTTTAAAAACAATGACTTTCTCAAACTCAGTCTTTAAAACAAATATGTATTCATCTCAGATAGGAGAATAAGACTTTTCATATTAGATAGGAGAATACACACACATACATTGGGAGTCTCTTACTAACAGCATAAACCATGTGAGCTACATTGAGTCCAACGTCTAACCTATGTTAGGGAGTGCTGTCCTATCCTTGCAATCAGAGTACAACCTTAAATCATCAATCCAAACACTAGTGATCACTATATAAATCAACCTCAGGATTATAAACTATGGGGGCACATAGTTCTAGGGAAGTACCAATCTTGCTATACCTCCCGCTCGATGCTAAAGACTACTCCCAGACTTAGCTCAGATCTTTTTAAAAGAAAATCCACAAATAAACAATTCAACAATTCACAACAGGAGCTATTATGCTACCCTTTTTATAATAATCAATAAAAGTGGTTTTCTTTTCTTATCTCTGGTTCAAATCAACCCCTTTTTACGATCAAAAGATCAAAGCTTTATTATCATCTCAATTCATTCAAACACAAAGTGTTTATAACACATGATTTCTATAAAAACAACAATCTCAATTAGAGTTCAAAACTCATGTCTCAACATCATATGAAAATTTATCATGGTTCAAGCTTTACATCATAAACATATATAACTTCCTTCAAAATCTAGAAATTTATCCACAAGGCACAAAATATCATCATTCTCATATAATTTCACTTCTAAAATATCTAAAACATCATAATCTAATGATAATAAATATAGGATATAAATTCATGCTTCAAAATCATAGTAAAACTTATAAAATCCATAACTTCATAAATGAAAGTATTTTTGGGCACAAGAACGAACGAGTGTTCTTGTTGAAAAACCCCATATACCTTAAAGTTGAAGCTTTGAATGACTTTTCGAATGACGTAATGCTATTCATGAACTTTTGGGTGTCACTTGTAGCCTTCGTAACGGGGATTCCGAATATGTAAAAATTATAAAATTCTCATGGTTGAATCTCTCGCTATTGGGGTTTTTATGTTGAAACCCTAAAGGTAACTTCTTGGGGATTTTGAGAGAAAGTAAACTTATTTTGACGTTTTGAGAGTTTAATCCCGTATTATAGACATATATAGGGGTGTTTTTGGCACTTGGAAGTGAGGTATGCGGTGCACAACCCATGGCAGACCTTAAGGTGTACGTCACACACCTTATGGCAGACATTTAAGTGTGCCTCGCACTCCCAATCGCACACATTTGATTGGTCAGCGCATTGGCCATCGTACTCTCTTGCTGCCTCTCACAAAAATGGGCATAATTCTTCGCTTGGGTATCGAATTTTTGCAAAATTGGTATCGTTGGAAAGCTAATTGAATTATCTACAATTTGATAGGTCATGATATGAAAAATTCTATGTATATTAAGAGATATTCATGTTTGAAGTTGACCCTTGTAGAATCGAATGTCAAACTTTGGATGAATCAATTGGTCTTAGCTCAACCTTGTTCTATGTCGTTGCTATAAACATTTTCCACCTCTAAACTACTCCATAGACTAGGATAATGATCATGCAACTTGTATTCTTGTGAGAATCACTTGGATTAGAGCTTACACGCGCAGGAATGACGGTTAGAATTCTAGCACGAAAATATGAGGTATTACACTTACGGCAAAAATGATCACCAACCCTATAGTCATGACATGCCCCAGGCACCCTACTTTGTCTAGAAGGTCCGGCAGATCTAAAATGATAACCCCAACTCGACAGTCCTGATTGAACACCCTTATGCGATTGGATACTATTCTGACCACTAGAAATACAACAACGGTGATGACCCCTGACCTCTGGGTTGACCTTGACCCCTAACTGGAACTCTTGCAATGGACTTGGGTCCCGATCCTCATCTCTCAAACCTCGCATCCTAGCCATCCATGTAAAGAGTGTACCAATAAAAATTATATCAAACTCATACCCAATGAACAAAAATAGATTAAGAAAATGAGATTATTTCATAAAAATGCTCCGTAGCCTCCCAAAGATAGGATAGAGGCATCTCTATGATGATCCAAGGGACTCTACTAAACATTGACTCTAGTACAAAAATACCAGTGAAACCTAGGCTCTGATACAAAGCTGTCATGACCCAATTTTCTCAAGTTGTGATGGCGCATACCTTATCCCTTAATAGGCAAGCCAAGCCATAGCCCAAAATAATAGGTAATGAGCTAACATGTTAAAATTAGAAAAGATCACGTAAAATGATTGTAGTAGCAATAACAAGCGAAAAATAGAAAGGAAACATATTCTATATATTAAAATGAGAGAAGGAAAAGGACAAGATATATAAACAAATCCCTCCCAAGATCTAGTAAGGTTGGTACTAGAGCCACTACTAGAATATACCCAGAGTACTAGACAGAATTCAAAATATACCTAATATATACAAGCAGTATCGAGTACAAATAACTAAATTAGAGTAGATAGAGGAGGATCATCCTCAGATGGCAATAATCTCAACCTGCTCTGAATCAGTACTGGAAGGTAGGAATCACATCAATGTCGACTGCTATTCTGATCTGCATTAGGGAAAAGATACAGAAGTGTAGTATGAACATTAAAGAAAGGGGTACTCAGTAAGCATCATCGAACAGCTGAGTTCATACAGAAAATGTGTAACTACAATGCAAGGCGTAATCTAAGTAAACAGTAAAAAGGGTCAAAAAGGTAAATAACTGCCAAGCTACGCCAATGAGATAAAGGATTAAATATAAGTGATACAGAAATAGTAATTACAAACAAATCAAACATAACCTAAATGGGCCCTCATAAGCCCTCTAGGCACATAAACATAACCTAACTAGGCCCCCATAAGCCCGCCATGCACACTGAAAAAAGATAATTAACCCAACTATATCCCCTTAAGTCGGTGGGACACACAAGTAGAAATTAAAAAAAATAAAGTAAATAATATGTAAATGAGCCAATCACAATAAATCATAATAGTCATCTAGATGGGCACCGGACTTAAACCAGCACTAATGGGTAGTAATGAGAGGACAGATACTAGACTCGAACCGATAGTGATAGATAATAATAAGAGGACACGTGCCGGATTTGAACTGACCATAGTGGATAATAATGATAGGACACATATATAATATACACCAAAACTCATAATCAGATGCCGAACTCGAACCAAAACTCAAAAGAACCACAACAATAAGCAAATGCCAGACTCGATCCAAAACTCATAGGAACAACAACAATCTAATGTCAAACTCGAATCGAAGCTCATACTTACCAGAATAATCAAATACCAGACTCAAATCGAGGCTAATAATAACCATAATAATCAAATATTGGCCTCAAACCAGGACTAATAGTAACCATACCCAACTATTATATAAAAATCTATACCATACCATAAAAATATCAACGTGGTACAAAAGTTCACAATCAATGACAAAAATAAAGTATATGATGAACCTATACAGAAGCTAAAATACGTCTAATTACCATACATATGTCTTAATTGTAAAGGGAAAATTCAAGGTTTTGCAATATAATTCCACATCCTAAAGTGATAGATGCTATATTATATTGAAAGAAAAAATATCAAAATCTACTAGAATGGGATCTTAATCAGGGTAGATAAGACATATTATATATATCAAATGATACGTAACTACAAGAATTTATCCAAAGCTATCATAATAATTCACAATTTTAGTATATAAGATCAATCTAAAAGTAGGGTAAGCCTAGCCTACCTAGATGCCAAAGCTAAAATGTCTTTACGTAAAGCCTCCGGGTAATGCCTCTCTAGAATCCGAGCTTGAATAACTATAGCATGTTAAAATTTCCTATGTGATGCAATTAAGCATGGGTGAAAATTAATAGCAAGCTTCGTTTTTTACCAAAAATTTATATGAACAGAATATATATTTTTTCCCAAACTTTGAATGTTGAATGATATTATTAATTTAAATAAGAAAATTAATTATTCTTAACACAAGACTTGGCAGCAACACAATATCATAATGACCACTTAGTGTGGTGTGGCAATATCACCCTCTGTTCTCCATTAAATTTGTACTCGGGTATTGCATAGGTTCATGGTAAAATAATTATAATATTTTGAATATATCATAATTAATAGAAAATTACTTCTAATAAAACCTCTATTATATAATAATAAGATTTTAACATTTCTAGATTTACTATCTCTACTTAAAATACTAATAGACTATAAAAAACTATTATAAAGTATATTTGACTATATCATCACTTAAAGAATTTTACCTATATCAAAAATATTCTAGAAGGGTCCCAAATTATATTTTTACCAAATGATAATTTAAATAAAATATTCCACAATATATTAGTTATTACTAAAATTCTGAAATGAACCGCTTGGGAACCGAACTATCAGTGTCAACAAGTCAATAATAACTTAGGAAGTTATAGAATATCTCCGAATACCAAAAATATATGAAAATATAGAAAAATAATTTTGATGGTCATTACAGAAACATTGTTCAAATATCATAAGAAATGGGGAGCTCTGAAGAGTAATCTTGAAATCAAACTTGCTATGTTAGCATTTGGTCATTAGTCTCTCAGCTGGTGTGAAACTACTAAGCAACAAGAAGAAATAACATGAAAATAGGCATGTACAAGAATTCTATATTGATATATTTTTTGGTTCTCTCTTTGCTACCCTTGTGGACCAAATAATTAACGGAAATAGTGGGTAAAATATTGCGAAATATTTCCTTCATTGAGGGATCCTACCTTTTTTAATTACATTCCAAGACTTATCAGAATATATATGTCAATTGATGACCCAGTCTACTAACAAACTCATAATTTATAGGTGTAAATATTGTACATAACACAAACTCGATCTCATATTATACATGAAGCTATTTAATGTGTATTTACAAGAGTGGATAACACTACTTTCTGGTATAGTAAATATTTGATTCAACCCTTTATTTAGTATGGCATATTTTCCATGGTAAAATAAGCACAGTTGTAAAATTAAAGAAAATTATTGTCTCTACTAGCTCTTTGTGGTTTACAATGCTTTTATTAAAACCTACATGACTTTTTAAAGAGCTGTCGACTTGGAGAATGTAGATCCTGCTCTTAGCATCCATGGAAGAATCTTTCTTGTTCAATATCATTGAATGAGTTTTGGCTAAAGTTTCTTTAATTGTTGCATATGAGATCAGTCTAGCTTAGAATTTTTTGGTTATGTCTCTCAATTGTACATTTTTCTAGGTATTAGCTATTGGTATATTTGATTTTACTTGACTGATAACTATTACATGCTACCTTAATAAGAACAAAAGTTTTCTATATTATCTTATGATCATTTATCCCATTTTTGGTAGGCATTGTGATTGTCCAGTTTTTACTTGAGGAAAGAAGTCAACGAGGAGAAAATCTATTGCTTGATTTATTTGTGGTATGGTCTACTTTTCGATTCATATTTCTTTCATATTGATGGTATGTTGACTTGTTGGTCTTTTTTGCATATTTTTCTACCTGTTGTTTCATTAATTAATTCCTTTTACAGTACTTATGATATTCATTCTCTGTTCATATTGATTTTCAGATGTCTTAAGAAAACGTTGCCTTGAACTTTTTGCTAATTCTTAATCATTTTCTCATCTTTTTATTAGTTTAAAAAATTGATGAAGAAAATTAGTTGTAAATGGTTGTTGAGATAAATCAATAAACAATAAAACTGAGCTGGAAGGTAAATTTCTTACAAATAATTCTTTTATAAGGATTTGTAAGCAAAATCTACAACTTTATTTCTTATATATAGCTGAAGGAAGATAGTTTGGGGTTCCATCTTTGGATTTTTTTTTAATTTTATGTTATGTTCTATGGCTTCACTGAAGCTGAATTATTTCTTTCTTTTTGGCCATATATTGCTAAAGTGATCTAATAATGACTTGAAATTTTAGCTTTTTATCTACGTGGACCTTAATTTTTGTTCTTTACTTATGTTGATAGGATTTTAATGGATAATGATGATACAAGTTGGATGAACTACCATAGATGGATAGATGAGTTTGAACATGGAGTTAAATATTTTATTGATAAGGTATTTGAATGTGTTTATAAAGGAAATAAGATATTATGCCCTTGCCCAAAGTGCATGAATTGTTATTGACATTATAGAAATATAGTGGAAGATCACATATTTGATAAAGGGTTCGTTGGTCCTTACACCAAATGAACTTTTCATGGAGAAAGGATTTCCTCCAGAAATACACCTCATTCAATCAACAATGATAAATGTTCTAATTTGTGTGATGATATTGATGGACTGCTTAATGATAAATTTAGAAATATTGATGTTGAGTTTGGGAATGAAGATGAAGCACAAGAAGGATTACCCAAAGATGCAAAGAATTTTTTTAAACTATTGGAGAAAGAGAAGCAATAATTATATTCGGGGTGTAAAGATTTCTCTAAATTGAGTTTCACCATTCGGTTGTACTAGTTTAAATCCTTACATGGATTGAGTAATGTAGCATTTTTTTGACTTGCTAGATTTGTTGAAAGATATTTCTTTGCTTAGCTACCAGAGTCTTTTAATAAAGTTAGAAAAGTGATAAGAGATATGGGTCTTCATTATGAAAAAGTACATGCTTGCCCTAATAATTCTATGTTGTTTTGGAAAGAAAATGAGAACATAGATAATTTCTCTATTTATGGGTCTTTTAGATGGAAAAGTGTTGGTCATGGTTCAACTAATGCAACGTCAAAAATTCCTGCAAGATATTAAGGTACTTTTCTTTAAATCCTAGGCTTCAAAGAATGTTCATGTCTCCTAAAACAGCTGCAGAAATGAGATGGCCTATTAATGAACAACCTAAATATGGGAATATAAGACATCCTGCTGATGGAGAAGAATGGAAATTTTTGTATAGTTTATACCAAGACTTCTGAAGAGATCCTCGTAATGTTAGGCTTGGTCTCACAAATGATGGTTTCAACCTATTTCTAACCATGAGTATTTCTCATAGCATGTGGCCGATTATGTTGATGAACTATAATTTATCACCATGGATTTGCATGAAGTCAGAGTATCTTACCTTATCAATGATCATTCTAGGTCTATCATCTTTTGGAAATGATATAGATGTATACCTTTAACCATTAATAAAATAATTGAATAGAATATGGGAACATGGAATAGAAAAATATGATGATGAAACAAGCCAAGCATTCCAAATATGTGCGACCTTATTATGGATAGTTAGTAATTTTCCAGCATTACCAATGCTTTCATGATGGTGCATCAAGGGAAAATTGGGATGCCTCACTTGTAATTATAAAACATGCTCTCAGTATCTCAAACATAGTCGTAAGATGTGTTACTTAGGTTATCAAAGATTTTTGCCTCCTGATCATCCTTTTCGAAAAGATAAAAAGTCATTTGATGGTAAAGAGGAGCATAGATCTACCCCTACACCTTTGTCAGACATACAAGTACTTGAAGAGCTGTAAGATTTCAACCATACTTTTGGAAAGAAAAAAAAAAGGTCTCGAGATAATCAGGGCTCGTGGAATAAAATATCTAAATTTTTTGTATCGTCATATTGGCCACATAACAAATTAAGGCACAATTCTGATCCTATGCACATAGAAAATAATATATGTGATAGTTTGCTTGGGACATTATTGGAGATAGATAGGAAGTCAAAAGATTATGTAAATTCTAGCTATGACTTACAAGAAATGGGGACACAGAATGAGATATAACCAAAAGAAGATAATTCTGGAAGTGTAAGTGTAAATAAATCTAGTTTCTTTATGAAGCCAGAATAAAAAAAATGTTTTTGCAGTGCCATGAAATACCAAGTTACCAAAAGGGTGTGCTTAAAATATATAGAACTATGTGCATATAAATGAGATGAAAATTACAGGGTACAAGAGTCATGATGCTTATATTATATTGCATTATTTACTCTAGATTATTGTTAGAAAAGTGTTGCCCAAGAATGTTTCATTGTCCTTGATTAGGTTGAGATATTTCTTTTGTGTGATCTGTAGTAAGGTTATAAGGAGGAGTGATCTTGAAAACTTAGAGTCTAAAATTATTGAAATAAATTGTGAGCTTGAAATTTTTTTCATCCAACATATTTTGATATAATGACGCATTTTCCTATTTATTTAGTGAATGAAATGAAGCTTGGGGGTTCAACTCATTGTAGTTTGATGTATCCTATTGAGAGAAAATTATGTAAGTTGAAGGCATTTGTTCATAATCGGTCTTGTGCAGAAGCATCAATAGCAGATTGATTTTGGCAGAAGAATGTTTGACTTTTTGTTCAAATACCTACATGATAGTGTGAAGACAAAATTTAGTAGGTACGAAACTGAGTATCAAGCTGAGGATGATGAATGCATTCATAATATGTCACCTATATTCCCTAAGATAGGTCATCCAATTGGACATGAAAAGAAAAAAGATGTTACTTGTTTTATGGAATCGCAGTTACGTTATGAAGCATATCAGTGTGTCATATTCAACACTGGAGATGAGCAAGTGGAAAAGTGTATTGAGTAAGATAAATTATATAATAATTATTTATATTTTAAACATCATTTAATTTTTTTATGATAAGTAAGGTACATTTAGCTTGATTTATAAAGGACTTATGATTAAATTAAAAATATCATGATTTCAGAGAACATAAGAATTTAATGAGTAATGATACTAGATCAAACATTTGGTCAAGAGCAAGGAATTATAGACAGGAATTCAGCAATTGGTTTGAAGAGAAAGTTAAAAATATTGAAATACCTAATTATTTATTAAGGCTATCTAAAGAGCCTAATTGGGTAGCCAAGAGATATACTACATATTGGGTTAATGGATATTGATTTCATACTAAAGCTCGGGATGCTCCATGCAAGACTAAAAAATAGTAGAGTGACTTTATCAGTAATAATTGATAATCTTGCTAGTGCTAGGGACCAAAATCCCATAGATGGAGAAGTTATCTATTATGGAGTTATTCACATTATCATTGAGATTGATTATTTTTGCTATTTTAGAGTTATTTTTTTTATATGTGATTGGTTTCATAATGAAGTAGATGAATATGGGTTAACTCATGTATACTTTAACAAATTATGTAGTACAAATGACCCTTTTGTATTGGTATCGCAAGTTCATCAATTTTTCTATGTGGAGGAGCCAGTTGAAAAAGGGGTTTACTATTTAAGGAATAAAGTTCCTAGTGATGTGTATGATTTAGTGGTAGAGAATTCTCCAAATATTTGAGAAACATTTTGGAGAGAGCCTAATGATGAAATTGATTCCTCAAGTAGATTGAATAATGCTGACATAAGGTGGTAAAGAGAAGATGCACCCATTAATGTTGTTGACATACCTTCTAATGCACAAGATTTAGAAGATACAACTATAGAAATATTGGATAAGATTGATGAGATTGATGGTACTGTTTGGGATTGAATAGAGGCAGATGAGTAAAAGATAAATTTTGAATTTTCTTACTTTTGTAATATTTTATTTTAAGTGAGTGATCAGTATCCTTTAAAAAAATTATAATTCTATTTAGTTTTATTTAATTATTTATTATTTTTACTTAGATTCTTATTTTATATTGCTTCAAATTTACAGGTTTTTCAATATTTTGATTTGATCAAAGCTAGTGGATTATAGAGTAGCAACTTCACTATTGATAGATTTACGAAGCACACGATGTAAGTATTGAAAGATTACAGGCGATTATGTAAATCTCACATTATTTGTATCCTTCAGAAACTGATACCACCTAGTGTGCAATGCTTAAAAAGGTTTCATTAGTAATTCTTGAATATACCCAATTTTTGTCTGCTTTATCTACTTTTTTGTACTTGTTCTTTAAATTTTTATACTATGTACTTATGGGATTAGTCTCTAGTATTGGCTTAAGCTTGATTCTTTGAATATGACTCAGGTTTCGGTTCAAATGATCAAATATTGAAATGATATTTATTTTTGCCGCGCCATAAAATGAAATCAAATGTATAGGAAAAATGAGATTGCAATTTTTTTTTCCTAAATTTAGGTTTGCAAAATTATTTTTGAGGCTTTATAGTGAGTCAAGAGAAAAAAATAATCATCTTAGCTGTTTGTTGTAGGGAAATTTTTTCCTTTCGGATTATTTTAGTCTCCAATGTGAGTTTTAAGTTTTTCTTACTTCATTTTGTTTTACTGTTCTTCCATATATAATATAGAAACCAATGTTCTCCTTGACCAATTATATGCTTTTGAACTATTTTATTTGTGCTGGTAGGCTGGTATGGTATGCCTCTTTTATCTTTTGACTATTTGTTGATTACAACGGTAAATCGATCAGTTGGTGTTGGGTTTCAACTTGTATGTTGTACTTTTTATAATGTATACAGATAAAGAGAAAAGGGTTAATAATCTTCTGTTGTAGCAATATTTAAAGCAGTTGTGAACTTGTTTATAGTGTAACCTTTTAATCTGAGTGCCCATAAATACTGCTTGTAGTTTAGGATAGTTGGATGGATACTCAAAGTCTTTGGCCTATTTGCAATTATTGTGCCCGGGAGCTTGCTTATGATTAATATGGAACTCTAATACATCATTATTGGTTCTCTGAATTATGTTTCCCTCAAATTGAGTTGCATAAAACACATCCTTCACAGACTCTGCAGTTACTGATCTATTTGGAATTATTTAAATATAAGACAAAATTGAATTATATTGATTATGAATAGCAGATTCAACTTAGAATGATTATGAAACTATTGGAAGACAATTTCCTAACAATCTTTCTTGTATCTAAAATATCAGCCTCTGCTAACTTCTCAATGTTGATTAGATATCTTGAATTTGCAATTTTCTTTCTAGCACTATTGCAACTTGTTAATGACATTAGTATAGAAAGCAATAGCTTCTTGTTGCCAACTATTCAGGATCTAGCATTTGCAATCAGAAACTAACATTCTGATCTCGTTAAGTAAAATAAATTAATTGTGAACACTGCAGAATCCTGGGAATGTACTATATCCATTAGAAATTATGGATATCACTGGCATACATTACTTATCCCAGGCTATAAGTGTTTTCTTTGACTCTTAGTTAATTTAATGACTAATATTTATTTTGTTTAGACTAACATCTATTTTGTTGAACTTGACAATTTTGAATGTCATGACTTAAGAAAGGCGTCCAACAAAAAATGAAAAAACTTACATGCGTAAGATATGTTTTAGCTGTGTCACTTACAATATTAAATAATTCACTACTAGGAATGAAAAAAACTATTCAAACTATATGTTCAAAATACGGAAAGAAACAATGTCCATCAGAAGGTTCTCAAGTTCAACAACAAGTGCAACAATTGCCATTATATTCTACCCTTCGTGTTGTACAAGAACTACTACAAAAAGTGAAGCAAGTGCCCCTAAATTCTTCCTCTGCTGCAGCACAAGAAATAAAAAAAAAAGCGCAACAATTGCTTCTTGGTTTCACCTCTACTATAGCATAAAAAGCACAAAAACACGTGCAGAAAATGGCACTATGTTTTAGCTCTTCTACAACATAAGAAAATCCTCAAAATGGATAGCGGGAGTCACTGTGTTCTGCCTATTTTGCAAAAGCAACAGTTCTAAAAAACAGGCAGCAAGTGTTACTACATTCTACCTCTTCAGCAATGAAAGCAATTCTAAAAGATGGGTAGCAAAAGACATTGTATTCTACCTCTTCTGCAGCACAAGCAGTACTTGAAGATGGGCAAAAAATGCCACTAAATACTACCATCATGACACAAATAAACAATCCGCAGAACAAGGAAATAATATATACATTTCATTCAGTCGTCAAACTAATATTGAAGAATTGTTGATTGTCTCTATTTCATAATTATTGTAGTTCCAACTGAAAAGAAAAAAGAGGTAGAACACAGATGCAAAGTGTATGTGGGAGGACAAAACATAGATTAATTGTGTTAAATAAGTAAAACCAGCTAATTGGTCATACTTTAGGAGTTGTACAAGAGTTGAGTAGCTTTCTTGACACACTGCAAAGAATTTGACCTTTTACCTTCTCACTGTTAAGACTTGGAAGAAAGTGAACACAAAAAGGACATGTGGAAATATATCAAGGTTTGAAGTTTCATATTTAGTTATAGTTGAAGATATTTTATATTTTTTATACCAACCAAATTGAACCAACTTTTAGGAAAAATATGACATTCCTAATGCCGGACAGAAATGGGCCATAAAAATAATTCAAGATACTTGGAGAACGTATAAGTGTCGGTTGAAGAGACGACATTATAAACGCTATCCCAATGAGAAAGTTCAAATACTAAAAAGGCCTAATGATTTTTTAGAAGTTAAATTTAAGGTTCTCCTTGATTATTGGAACTCCGAAGAAGCTCAAGTAAGATATATCTATCACATCACTTTACTGGTTTTTAGAAAATTTATATTTTTTGCTAGATTCAAAAAGTCGTTGTCACATAACATTTTAACATTGAAAAATCATTGTCATATTGGTTGAACGGATGGCTATATTTGTAGATTAGCATACTAATATAGTAGCACTAGTGAAGAGTAAACCTTTTCGATTTACTGGTATTCTAATTAGTAGCTTAACATTCTGATAGTAGTGTAACATTTTGCAGAAAACATCTCGTACTAATACTGAGAATTAGAAAAAGTTTAGGTATCCCCACACTGTTGGCAAGAATAGTTTTGCGTTAATACACGAGGTTTGACGTTTTCTCTAATATTAATTAAATATGTAATTATTACCTTACTCGAGAAGATTATTAATTACGTAAAGTTTCATATAACTAGGAAAATAAAAATAAAATCATTGGTGTTGTGTCAAGAAATGACATCTTTGTCGCTACACGATCAAGGAAACCTAATCAAAACTACAATGAGTCATATGGAGATATAATTTGCAAAATTGTATGAAATTTCCTAATTTAGTGTTTGTTGAGATAATTTGCTTGGTGTTAATTACTAACTTAGTTATATTCAATTCAATCCTTTCTGCTAGATTTTATTTGTAGGATAAAAAGGAGAAAATACAATCTCAAGAAAGTGAAGATGGTACTGAGTTAGTTGATGCCTTTGCATCAGTCATGGGACCTGAGCATCCAGGTTGTGTAAGAATATATGGGTGTGGATTTACAAAGACATTGTTGAAAGACATAATGTAAAATCCTGCATCCTCTATGGATGATTTGCTGGAACAAAAAATAAAGGAAATAAAAGAGAGGATGAAACAAAGAATGCTAGACAAATTCGAGGAACAAAAGGTTACAATGCAACAACAAATTGAAATTAATATCATTGCAAGACTTCAATGCCTTAGCCCTAATTTCCAGCTTGACCCTGACCTACAAGCATTTTGTGTTCGTTATTATTCATCAGGGGAAAATAAAGGCTAGTACGTCTACTAATTTGTCGCATTTTTTTTTCTTTTTCTTTTTCTTTTTCTTTTTCTTATTTTTTTCTTTTTTTTTTTTGCTTCTGCTGTTGCTTTTTCTTCAATACTGAATTTTTTCTTCTGCTATTTGCTTTTTCACAGTCTTCATTATGATTCTTGCATTTTATTATTCGGATGGCTATATGCTTAAATATTTTTTTGAAATTTTTATAGAGGTGCGGCTATCTTCAAAGAACCTAGTTCCTATGATTGTTATTTGTTGGTAATCTACTTAACACACAGATTAGTTGCTATAGTGCTACATTTTGAAATAAAATTATAGGGGACTAAGGCTATAGATTGGGCACTATATATTCAGTGTAGTTCTATAACTCATGTGATGCACATGTTTATTGCCAAAAGAAACTCCTACTTTTATGGAAATTGATAGAATTGGATTAGGGTACCCGTGCTCCCATTATTGGTAAAAGTAATTAGTGGCCCGACTAAACCATAAATCCATCTTCAACTACTTACTCTCACTCTTCTCATGTACACCCTATTTTTCATCTTATTCTTGATCTTGATTGCGACAACTTAGGACTCAAAAGTACCCTACTAATTTCACTCTGGTCTATGTTGTTGTTGTACTTTGTGATGTGAAAAAAGAGATAATATGAATGAAAAAAAGAAATTTCATTGACAGCTACAAGTTAATAGCTAGTGAAGGTTGTGTTGGTAGCATAAGGGAACTTAACTTAGTTTCTGTATTTCCTTGAAAAAAAAATAGAAAGGTTGGATTTTCTTGATGATGACATGTATGTGTGTGTGTTTAGTGTTGCTGATGCTGACCATAGTTTCTTGAACTTCAAATCTACTACCACATTGCATGAGGATAAAGAACAGAAAGAAAAAGTAGACGGAGTAAAGAGATATACAATTAATAAGACAGTGACTATTGAGTCATATGCTATTGATATTCTTGAAAATAGTTGTAAAGAAGATAATTTTTAGGTGATTGATAATATCTTGAGATGGAACCTTAGGTCTTTAGCTTGGGTTGCTGAAAATATTGATACTACCCAAGTTTCTTCCTTGGACTTCAACAGAAAAGGAAATTACTTATTAGTACCTTCTAGCTCTTAGTGGTTTTAAATTGCATATTGATGTGTTAGTTATTATTCACTTAAAGAATATCAATATTGGAATTCCAAGACAAATTTACATGGTATTTTTGTTGGTGAAAAGTAGGATGGTAGATATTTTGCAAAATTAATTAAAGTGTGCATAACTTAATTCATGACATAAAGTAAGAATTTCCCTTATAGTAAAGTATATAAAACATAGAGAACATAGTATGCTTAGTCTTGAAATAGATTGTGTTTATACAATATGTTGTATCTCTGGTGTTGAATCAAAGAACCCATCAGAATGCATCTTTATCGGCATTTGTAAGTATTAAAAGGTGATTTGATTTAGGGATACTTATCTGTCCGGTTACGTCAAAATTTGAATTTAGATATAATAATTAGGCAAATCGGTCACTTTCCTCAGAACAAAACCAATAAGATATCGATTGGTTTGGTTTTGTGAGTAGTTCGGTTCGGTCATTAATCTCTGCTGCTAATATTCCTTAAGGTCGTTGCCTTACTTCTCTGTAAAGCTTCTTCTCCAAGGTATCTTCCATTTTCTGAACAAAGTACTCTATTTTTTATTCCATTTTGTTGAAAAGAGCTATTTACAATAGTCAAAGTACGTTTCTTTAATTAAAGCCTTTTCTCATTGGGGAAATTGAGATGGGAAAGGTCCAATATGGTATTTTCTTTGATTTCAGTGAAATCAAATTTAGTTTTTCAATTCTTGAAGTATCTAGAGAAGTCATGGTTCAAACTTTGATTTGTGTTTGAGTAAATTAAAGTGGATCAAAGGAGAAAGTGAGTTTTGATATTAGAAGGAAAAGATTCCAAAGAATTGGACGCAATGGTGAATGGTGAATTGTAATAGCAGTTGAACTGTCCTAAAAAGTTTAGGTTAAATAAAATTTTAGCGTTAACATGGTATGTTTCCCATGCATGTACAACATCCTTTTGTTGGATGATATCCTAACAAAATAAATAAAGTATTTTTGGAACTTTATTTCTATGGTTTTCATGTTTGGTGAAAGAGTTACAAGCATACAACAAACAAAGAGATTTTGAGAACCAACCCATTTGTTCAGGTAGTTCAAACCACCTCACAGTAACTAGATAAAGTGAGATTTGTTCGGATTAGTATTGAGTTACGTCAACAACTACATTTTGTTTGGATTAGTTTTGAGTTACGTCAACAACTACATTTTAGTCTCAATGTTAGTAACTATGAATTTGATATATGAAGATTATTAAAATTATTCTGTCAAAAATCATTGACATAATATTTTTGTAGGTGGATAAAATGAAGATGCGGATGAGGAGAACATTGAAGATCTTAGCTAATTAAGAAGATTTTAGATGGTTTTGTTACTTGTTCTAGGACCTTTTTGATATCGACAACAACACAATGAAACTTAGTAAGAAGACCTCAAATGGTTTTGGTGACTTGTTCTAGGACCTTTTTCATATCTACAACAACAAAATGAAACTTATTATGTCGTATTTTATTATTTTCTAGGTTTAAGGATATTATCACTATGGCTAGCTTATTATTTTTTTCATACAATTTTAAAGAATAATGTTGATGTCTGTTTTCTGATTCTAAATTATTATAGCTTTATCATTTATTTGAGTTTATTAGTTCTGGTAATTGCAGGGCAACTTATTCTTGTAGAAAATTAAACTGTTGTGTTAGAAACTTTGAACTATTGCTATATAAAATTCAAATTAAATAATAAGACTATTGCAACAGCTTGTAAACGTTGTGTTAACTCATTTAAACCATCACTATAGAGTTGTACCTATCCAAAAAAAAAACTGTAGCTTTAGTCACAAAATTGTTGCATAAAAACCTATGGCAACAACTTTTAAATTGTTGTGTTAGCTTATTTAAACCGTTGCTATAGAATTTATGTGTTAAAAGAAATGTAGCATTTAATCACAAAACTGTTGCCATAGTACCAAGTTAACTAATGTAATAGATAAAACAAGTGTTGCATAAATCCCTATCGAAATAGTTTAGTTTATTACAATTGATGTCAAATAAGTGTTGCATTACTGGTCAAAATAACCATTGCTATATCCTACGTATAGCAACAGTCTGTTGAATCGTTACAAGAACTATCGCTGTAGAGCTATCGCTATGCGACCTGGTGAACTAGTTTCTTAACTGTCGTAATTGATCTGTAGCAACAACTTACTGTTCTATTGTAATGGTTTTTCCTTTGTTACCATAGACCCAATTTCTAGTAGTGGACCTCTTCCCTTTGTTTTCTTGATGCTAAATCCTACTCCCAACTGAACTGACACTGGTACACTGACTGAACTAACTTCAACTGAACATTATTTCTGATAGTGCTCATCATGATCATAAATATCTTAGTAGAATAAAAAGATACATAAATTTAACTATATGACTTGCTAATGACCAACCATGACATGTAAGTTTGGGGTTTGAATCAAATAGAAGCATAATTTACATAATAAAGAATATAACATGGCTTGAATGTAAAATTAGTTAGAAAATGTGCATATAAGTAAATCTTGATCCACTTAAAGCCTTTAATCTCATGAAAATACAATAATTCAAGAATATGGATAATTGGGTATGAAACGTAATTGAAAATCATGAACTTTAATCGTTAAAGTAAGTTTTGGGCACAAGGATGAGAGAGGATCCTTATTCATAAACCCCACATACCTTACTTGAATAAATTCGTGAAGGAATCTTAAAATTGAAGCTTGAATCCTTGAAGAAAAACTTTAATTTGGAGCTTGGATACTTGAATTCTTGGAGAGAAAGTTGAATATTTCATTCTTGGGGAGATAAGGGTTTCTACATGAGAAATTTTGAGGAAGATGGGCATATAATTCCTATTTGGGTGTTATAGTTCATTCTTTGGACGTTTGGGGTTGAGAAGAAAGGACCAAAGTGCCCCTTGACCCTTAAGGAGCTGAAACTGTGGGGTAATAAGCTCCGCTTTGCGTCCCTTATTTTGGGTGAGAGATATCCATGTTGTGCCCCTTATTCTGAGGGAGAGACCGGCGCGCCGCGGCCATATCGCAGACCCTTACTGTCTCTCACAAAAATAAGCATAACTTTTTGCTCGGGTATCAGATTAAAGTGAAATTTGTATTGTTGGAAAGATAATTCAATTATATATCATTGTTTTATTCTTGAGATAAAAAATTACACATATATAAATATTTATACATGTTAAAATTAGACCCTTGTATAATTAAATACAAATATTTGGCCAAATCAAAGGCTCTTAGCTCAACTTTGTTATAAGTGATTCCTATGAGCATTTTTCACATCTAAAGAACTTCACAAACTAGTATAATGATCATGAGAGATTTATTCACATACAAATCATGGGATTAAAGTTTACACACATAAGAATGGTGATTCGAAGTCTAGCCCAAAAATGTGGAATGTTACATTTGATAAATATTGATTAATTGACAAATGATGAATATGGAAAATTGATAGTTATAGTGTGGAATGATTTGGATGAATTCCAATTGTATTATAAGAGTTACTAAATGATGGTGGTGGGTTATTCTATTTTATTTGTACCTTCCAAGCTTACGGGGGCTTGCAACGGGTTATTTACTTTTCTGCACTAATTGGCATATGGGAGATAATTTTTTAGTTATGATTGCATGTGTTGATACTTTATGTTACATTATTTTATTATTCTAGTTTATTTACTTATTTATGCATAGTGATTTTGGACTTACTTCTGGTTTGTCTATACCTTGACTTAGTTATGTTAATCTCATATTTTATCATACTTATATTATGATTTAGCTTAATCAGTTGATGATTCATACTGAATACCCATGGTTTTGGTACTTATAATATGCTTTTATTTCTTTATGGTGTAGATTTGAGCACTAGTTGCCACTATTGATCAACGTTCGTGCTATATTGCTATCTGAAGATAGGGTGAGCTCTTGGGGTCGGAGTTACCTATTTCCTTCTATGTTTCTATGTTTAGTATTTTATTTTGAGATGGATATTATTTACTCTTCTAGATACTTGGGTTGTATTATTATTACTAGATATTCTTATACTATCTCTATTAGGTTGTGGGATGGTATCTATGTTGACTATCTTTATCTATTTTGAATGCTATGCTTATTTATAAGTTGTGTTGTTGATTTTTGCCTATGTTGGACATTTTTCACTAAGTTAACCTATTTTATTTAACTCTGAGTTATGGTTTGACTTACCTATTGGAGGGATTTAGTAGGTGCCATCATGACTCGTAAATCGAGTTATGAGATTCTCCTACCTCAATCTTGGAGGGGTTATTGGTTTGATCGCTGGCTTATTTGGAGGGTGATTCTTTGAGTTTGCTTGGTGTTCATCTTGCTTCAAAAGTTGTTTCTCTTTCTTTGTCAATATCTGCATTTGGTATTTTGAGTTAGGAGTTCAGCCTTTGTCTATGTTTCCTCATTATGTGAGATCTTATCTAACCAAACTAGTTATGCCTCCTAATCTTTACCAAGACATGACTCAGATTGTAGTGTATGGGGCATTATTTTAGAGTACAGTAGATCAGACGAAGATGACTGGGTCTATTCCTCAAGCATTTTATGGACGTTCTAAAAGGGTATGTTATTGAGGCAAGTTTAGAGGTTGCTATGTATATGGTAAGATTGGACATTAAAGCAATGATTGCCCCCATCATATTTCTAGAGCTACTCTTATATTGATTATGAGTGGTAGAGATTCTACTAGAGGTGCGAGAGACAGAGGTAGTGGTAACCATGGTAATGGTTAGGTGGCTACTCAGCCAGGTGGTAGACATAGATATTTCTGTGCTATACCTGCCAAGCCAAAGAAAGAGTTCTCCTATGTTTTTGGCCAGAGGTAGAGGCCCCTGGTATAGTAATCACAGGTATCATCCCTACTATTTTAAGCCCTACATCTATATTATTTGATCCAACATCAACTTTATATTTTGTTTTTCATATTTTGATTTGGGTTTTGATTCTTCTTGTGAGCCTCTTGACGTGCCTATTTATTTATCTACCCTCGTAGGAGACTCATTAGTGTTGGTTTGGATGTATCAATCTTGTTTATGAATTTACCTAGGCGTGAGACATGGGTAGATCTGATTATGTTAGATGTGGTCGATCTTGATGTCATCTTAGGTATGGATTGGCATCTCTAAATCATGTTGTCCTATATTTTTATGCTAGGATCATGACCTCAGCTTCACCGGGTATTTTGAGGATAGTGCTTTATTCGGGTCCCAAGAGAGTTATATCTTTCTTTCAGGTTTGTCGCTTGGTTAAGAGGCAATATTTATCTTATTTGGTTCATATTCAGGATACTAGTGTTGCTTTACCTACTTCTTTAGATTTTTTTTCAGTTGTTCATGAATTCATGGATGTGTTCCCTATAGATTTGGTTGGTCAATATCGTGATATTAACTTTGATATTAATGTTAAGATGGGTACCATGACCATTTCTATTCTCCTTATAGGATGGCCCTAATAAAGTTAAAAAATTTAAAGATCAACTGCATAAGTTGTTGGATAAGGGATTTATCAAACCTAGTGTATCACCTTGGGATGCATCTATCTTGTTTATGAAGACAAAGAATGGGTCGATGTGTATATGTATTGATTATCGATAGTTGAACAAGTGATGATTAAGAATAAGTATCCTCCTCCTCCTGATATTGAAAATTTATTTTACCAGCTTTAGGGTACTTTGATGTTTTCAAAGATTTAATTGAGGTCTAGGTATCACCAGTTGAGGATTAGAGATTCGAATATTCCAAAGATAACTTTTTAAACTCGGTACAGTAATTATGAGTTCTTGTACATGTCCTTTTTGGTTAACCAATTCCCCAGCCACGTTCATGGAGTTAATAAACTGGTATTTTAACTATATCTCAACTCCTTTGTTATTGTATTTATAGATGATATCATGGTTTATTCCAAGGGTGAGGCTGATCATGAGGAGCATTTAAAGATTGTACTTCAAGAAACTATATGTTAAGTTCTCTAAGTATGAGTTTTGGTTGAATTTTGTCTCTTTCTTGGGTCATGTGGTGACTATGGATGGTATTATGGTCAATCTGACCAAGATATCACTGGTTCATAATTGGTCTAGGCCTACTTCTCCTATTGAGATTTAGAGTTTTATTGGTTTAGCGAGCTACTATCGGTATTTTATTAAAGTTTTTTTATTACAATCTCGTTGATCAAGTTGACTTAGAAGAATATTTCCTTTTAGTGATCCATGCTTATGAGATGAGCTTTCAAAAGTTCAAGAATTTGTTGACTTCAGCTCCTATCTTGACCCTGCCTAAAAAGAACATAGTTTTTACTATTTTTTTTATGCTTCTAGTTTTGGATTAGGTGTTATGTTGGGAGGGAGGGGTGATTTCCTATTCTTCTCATCAGTTGAAGCCCTATGAGAAGAATTACCCTACCCATGATTTGGAGTTGTGCCCTATTGTCTTGAGTTGCTTAATTCTTATGTCTTGACTATTCTCTATCATCTAGGAAAGACTAATATGGTTGGGGATGCCTTAAGATAGAAGTCGACTAGAATAGGTAGCTTGGCATATCTTTCAATTCAAGAGTGACGTTTGGACTTAGAGGTTCAGTCTTTGACTAACCAGTTAGTTAAGCTTGATATTTCTACACCTAGGTGTATTTTCATATTCGTGGAGGCTAGGTCATCCTTGTTAGAACAGATTCAGGCTTATCACTTTGATGATGTTGGGTTGAGAGTGATTTGGGATAATTTATTAAGTGGTGAGGCTAAGGAAGCCTCGCTTGATCCAGATGGTGTCTTAAGGATTGGTGTCTGAGTTTATGTGCCAAAAGTGGGTGATTTGTATTAGATTGATTTTGTAGGAGGCTCACTATTCTAGGTATTCCATTTATCCAAGAATGACTAAGATAGATTATGATTTGATAGAGTATTACTAGTGGGGTGGTATGAGGAAGGATATAGCAGATCTTTTAGCTCGTTTCCTATATTACCAGTAGATAAAGATCAAACATTTGAGACTTGGTGGTTTTCTTTTGAGGATACCTTTTCCCAAGTGGAAATAAGAATGGATCACTATAGACTTCGTGATTGGGTTGCCTTGTACTTTTCATGGTTTTAATAGCATCTAGGTCATCGTGGATCGATTGACCAATTTTTCTTATTTCATTCTGGTTCAAGTTTCTTTCAGTGCTGAGAGGTTAGCCGGTATTTATGTTCATGAGATAGTCTATCTTCATGGTATACCAATATCTATCATCTTAAATCAAGGTTTAGTGTCCACATCCTACTTTTTAAAGACTTTTCTAGAAGAGTTCGGTACCTAGGTTGATCTTTGTATAGTATTTTAGCCCCAGACCGACGGTTAGTCGAATCTAACTATTCAAGTTTTGGAGGATATGCTCGCACTTCCGTTATAGAATTTTGTGATCAGTGGGAGCAACATTTAGCTTTTGTGGAGTTTGCATATAGTAATAGCTACCATTCCAACACTGACATGGCTCCATTTGAGTAATTGTATGGTAGGCGTTGTCGCTCTTCTATTGGTTGGTTTTATGTTTTTGAAATTAGACCTCAAGGTACGAACTTAATTTGTGAGTCTTTGGATAGAATTCGAGCAGATCAGAGTAGGAAGAAGTGCTATAGGGATCATACACTTTGTGCCTTGAGATTTAGCATGGGTGATTGAGTTTCCCTTCATGTATCACCAATAAAGAGCGAGATAAGATTAGGGTAGAGGGGCAAGCTTAGCCACAAGTATGTTGGACCTTTTAAGATCCTTTAAACTATTAGGGATATAACTTATGAGTTAGCATTGCCCCAAGATTTATGAGTTGTTCATCCAGTTTTTCATGTTTCCATGATTTGGCATTACATTCTGTATGAGCTTATGTCATTCGTTGGGATTCAATCTAGTTGGATGAGCAGTTGTCTTTTGTTAAGAAGCTAGTGTCCATTCTAGTCAGGGATGTTACATGTTTTGTTCTAAGGTTATTCTTGTGGTTAAGGTCTAGTAGAGGCATCAGCCTATAGATGAGTCTACTTGGGAGGTCAAGCCTGATATGCATGGTACCCCAATTTTTAATGGATTCAGATACTTTTATTTCCCTTAGTTCGAGGACAACATAGATCCTTAGTGGTGGATGATGTAATGGCCTAAATTTTTGTGATTTATGTGAAATATTTATTTATGTATGATTTTGCCATTTTATTCCTCCATTTGGTTGCATTATGGTATTTTTGGGGTATGGGGTTTATTGGCATAGTTCTCAATGCATTTTGATGTGCTTTTTGCAATTTTGTGGTTTTTGGTTACTTGAAAAGCCTTACAATTGATTTCGATCAACGTTTATTGATTTGTGTATTGGATGACAAAAGAGACTGCTTTAGGAGATTAGGAATGCTGATATTAGGTTGGTAACATGGTTGGTGTGGCTTTACGGCTTTTGTATCTCATTTTAACCTTCCATTCAAAAAGTTGTGAAAATAGGTCTCAGGAGAAGTAGAATTCAATGAAAACAACCTTTTTTTCTAAAATCTAATATCGCCATTGAGTCTAGAGAATCAGATTTAGTGGGGTAGTATAGTTCATTTTTGTACTCGGGACTTTAGATTAATCTCAAAGGGTCTGTGGAGACATGGAATTCTAAGTCTCCACAGTTGGTGCACCACTTAGCTGGTGCAACTGCTAAATCACCACTTTGGCTGCTTTAGCGACGTGCGCTAAAGCTCCACTTAGTCGCTTTAGCAGCCGATTACTAGCTGGACTGGCACGCTAAGCGGGTACCACTAAAGTGGCACTTTACCACTTTAGTAGTGACCACTAAAATGGCCACATGACCTCTTTTGCGGCACCCTGACATCTAGGTGTAAATAATCTTTTCTCAATTTTGTTCACCATTTTCAAGACTTGGATCTTGGGGATCAAGTTTTTAAGCATTTTCTTCCATATCTAATCCTTGGTAAGCTCTAAAACTCCTGTATGAACTACTTTTCTTTGATTTTGTCATTTAAAATCTTGTTTAAACTCGTATTTAATGATGGAATTTGGGATTGTGGTCCAGAAGGCCCAAATTATCATTTATTCGACTCAAACCCCAAATTTACTTCATTTTTACTTGGGTTTTCTCCTATGAGTTCCTTTAATCTTGAAAAATATATTTTTGGACTAAAATTTTAGTTTTATCCTTCATTTTTGAAAATCTATTTCGGGGGTCCCTTTTTGACTCCGACTAAAAAAATAGGCAATATGGGTATCATTTGTCTTTTTTTGACATACAGATTCTATATTTGTATGTTTTAGTTAATTTTAGGTCCATTCGTGAGGGAAAGGATCCATGTAGAAGGTTGTTCAATCTGATTTTCGGTGTTTGAGGAAGGTTATGGTTTAACTTTCTTCAGACTGGGTTGAGTAGTTAATTATAATATGAAAGCATGCTATGGGTATGGGGTTATATCACGAAAAATGTGTTTAGGTAATTTATGTGCCCACGTGGGGGACTATGTGGATAATATTTGGTGGTTTTGAGACATTAATTGCTATGTGTGGTCGTGTTGAGTCTTATATGTTGTTGTTGGCCTGGTATTGATATATGTATGTTTGGTTACACTCTTTGAGGTAGGAAAAAGCCTACATTTTGGGAATTATGTGATATCGAAGAAATTTTTATTTCATGTTTCACTTAATGGTTATGGATTATATGGATCATGGATGCTTGGTAGATTTTAGTGGATTTTTGGCTCGCTTGGTTAGTCTATTGATTGGACAATAGATATTCTTATTTTTGTTGGTTGTGTGAATTGCATCATTGTTCTCATTGCATCTCATACTTTATACACCTATTGTTGATGTATGTTAAGCTTGATTTGTGTCTTATGTCATATATGTGATCATGAAATATTGCTACCAATGTGGAAATACTGAAAAACTCTGGAAACTTTGGAAACACTAGCTTGTGACATCATTATAGACCTTTTTCGAGGGATGTGCCTAAGAGGAATCATAAATACTGGTATTGCATATTGGTTGTATACGGGTTAGAAAACCTCTCTCCCCCACATAAGTCTTATGTTTGTAGCTAAGGATGGTAGGTGTAGGTTGGTGAACCACTCATGGGTCCTATGGCCATAGCTAAGCTCGGTAGGTGCATAAGGAGGTTGTGCGATGACCTCATGCATAATCATCATCATCTTTATTGCATTCCATATGTTGTGCTTTTTTCTGATTGTATTTCTATTTGTAACTTGATATCTGTCCATTTGTTGTATCTTCTTGTACTTATATTTAGAGTATGTATATACTTGTTCTTCTTTTCTCTACCTGTTGTTGTTATATGTGTATATAGTAGAACTGTTAGTAAAGATGGTGTGTGCTACTATTTGGGATAT
>JAPEIP010000005.1:66674114-66723879 GCA_026120095.1 Capsicum chinense | reverse complement strand
TCATCTAGGAGGGTTTTATAAGATGTCATATTTTCTATCATAAAATGGTGTTATTTGTGTTACCCAAATACTGCCATGGTGGTACCATTTGTTTCATAAATGAGTATGATATAAGTAATAGATTCTCACAACCAATCATATTGACTATTTTCACAACCAACCAAAAGATGTACTTCCACAACCAACCATAATGATATAATCTGCAATCATGTGAGTCAATATCCACTCATTATTTCCCACCATCCATAATATTCCACTTGATTCATATGCCGATAAAGTATGAATATAGCATAATACACTAATGGTACCACATTAGGCATTTCAACAACACAATACAATTATTCACAAGTATATAGGCTATCCACATCACATAGGACCCCACACGATCACATAAATCACGTAATATCTCAAAACAATAATTACATCACATATAATCCTCCACACGGGCACAACACATTAAGATAGACAATGTTATGATTAGTTCTCATTCGCTTAATATGCATTTTGTATATGAAATAACTACCCAGACCAATTTGAAGGGTTAAGCCATAACCTATCTTGAAGGCCAAAATCGGTCAGCAAAACTTTAACCATAAAGCCCGAATTCTAATGAATGGTCACGAAATCAACCAAAACCAAGAAATATAGAATCTATGCATCAGAATAAGGCTAATGATGTGGATATTTCCCTATTTTGGTTTGGGGTCAAAACAGACCCTCAAAATAAGTTTTTAAAAAAGAAAGGCAAAATCATAACTTTACTTCAAAAATGTGTTTCTCATACCTTTAGGAAACTATAGCTGAAGATCTAAGTCAAATCGAGTAAAACATGATTGAGCTTCACCGAGTAAAATCTTTGAAATCCATTTTAAAATAAAGAATCGAAGTTGTTTTGAAGATGAAATTGGGGGAAAACTAGTAGCTATAGGATTAAGAAAATTATTCAAGTGAAAAGGTTTAGAATTTGGGGCTAAATCAAGTACTAAAGTTTTGGGGGGTTTTGAACAATTATTCAAGAAATTTGATAGAGAAGTGGGTGAATTCTCACCTTAAATATGTAAGAGAATAAAGAAATAGATGTTAATGTAGCTTCTCAACCACCCACAAGCTTCACTTTTAAGCTCATACACTATTTTAGGGTTTAGCTCTCAAGAGGCAAGATGAAAAATGAGAAAAAGGGGGGGGGGGAGGGGAAGGGGTTATTTATACTCATACTAGGTTATCAGGCACATAAGGCATAAAACACATTCCTCAAATGAGTTTTAACCTTTGTGATCCAGGTTGCACTAGCAACCTGGTGCACCAGATTTTCTAAGTCCAAAACGGACTTCGATGAGGTGCCTGAGATTTATTCAGAATTAGATATACACAAAGCGAACTATGTAAACACACTAAATGTGATGCTCCAGACTCAATGGCGATATCAAAATTTTGAAAAAAATATATTTTTTACAAAGTCAACTCCCAAAACCCAAAATCACAATTTTCCAAATCGTGGGTTGAAATGAGATTTAAAAGCCATAAAATCAATTTAACAATGTTATCACCCTAAAATTGACGTTCCTAATCTGCTGACTCGGTTGATTCTTCCATCCATCGCATGGATCAAAAGGTAAACCCATTAGTTCAAAATAAGACACTCGAAGCCACCAAAAAATACAATATCACATAAATGGTACCAAAAATGCATAGGTAACCATGCCAATCACCTCTACACCTTAGAAATACGACAATGCAACTAAGGGGAGGGGTAAAATAGTCAAATCACACAAAATCACAAATATTTCACATATTTTATCAAATTTTAGGTTGTTACATTATCCACTACTAAAAATTTTGTCCATTCTTAAACTAAAGGAAAAAGAAGTACCTGAATCCACAAAGAGCTGGAGATAACAAATACGCATATCCGACTCGACCTCCCAAGTAGCCTCATTTACACGTCGATGTTGCCACTGAACCTTAACAACAAGGATAAATTTAGAATGCAATCATCTCACATCCCTAGCCAATATAGAGACCAGTTTCTCAACCAAAGAAAACAGCTTATCTAACTTAATCGACTCCCAATGAATGACATGTGACTCATTCAGAATGTAACGACAAAGCACAAAAACATGAAAAATTGGATGAATAGTAGATAAATCTAGAGGAAAACAAACTCATAAGCCATATTACTAACGGTTCAAAGAATCTCAAATTGACCTATGTACCTAGGGCTAAGCTTGCCCCTCCTCCCAAACATTATCACACCCTTCATAGGTGAGACTCAAAGAAAGACATGATCACTAACACCAAATCTCAAGGCATGAAGTCTAAGAACTGCATAGCATTTTTGCCTACTCTGAGCTGTAAAAAGCCTATCTGGAATGATCCAGACTTTAGCCAAGGACTCAAGGAAAAAATTAGTACCTCAAGGTCTAACCTCAGAAATATCAAATGAACAAACTGGCGAGCGATAAATCCTACCATACAATGCCTTAAAAGGAGATATATCAATATTAGAATGGTAGTTGTTATTATAAGAAAACTCCGCTAAAGCCCAGTGCTGCTCCCACTAGCCATCAAATTCCATCATATAAGTGTGAGCATATCCTCTAAAACCTGAATAGTCTGCTCTAAATAACCATCAGTTTTGGGGTGAAAAATTATACTAAGATCAACCCCAGTACCTAACTCATCCTAAAAAGTCTTCCAAAAGTAAAATGTGAACACCGAACATCAATAAGACATGATAGATACTAACATACCATGTAGTTGCACAATCTCATAAATGCAGATACGAGCCAACCTCTTAGCACTAAAAGAGACCTAAAAAAGAATAAAATGAGCTGACTTAGTCAATCTATCCATAATGACCCAAACACAATTAAATTTAAGAGATGTACGAGGAAAACCAATCAAAAAGTCTATAGTGATCCATTCCCACTTCTACTCGACAATAGGTAATCGCTGAAGCTATCCACTGGGCCTCAAATGCTCACCCTTCACCTGCAGCTAACAAATGCAATAAGATACAAAGTCTTCTATAACCTTTCTCATACCACCCACTAGTAATGTTATCTCAAGTCATAATATATTTTAATCACTCTTGGGTGGATAGAATACCTATAACAATGAGCCTTCTCAAAATTAATCTAATCTAATCACCCACTCTCAGCACACAAACTCAGCTCCTAATCCTCAAAAATTCATCCGAATCAAGTGTGCCTTCCTTAGCATCATCACTTAATACCTTATCTTGAATCAATCTCAATCTAATATCATCAAACTGATTAGCTCAAATATGCTTCATCAAAGAAGATCTAGTCTCCATAAATCCCAAAACACTCCCATGTATTAAAATATCAAGCCTAACCATCTAGTTAGCAAATGACAGTACCTCTAAGGCTTAAGGCCTCTCCTATGTATAAAGATATACCAAGATACCCATGCTATTAAACTTCCAACTCAAGGTATCCAAAACCACGTTAGCCTTTCCTAGATAATAATAAATAATCAAGTCATAATCCTGGAGAACTCAAGCCAACGACACTGCCACATATTAAGATCTTACTAGGTATAGAATTACTGAAGGCTACGATGATTTAAGAAAATCTCATAATGGATTTCAAATAAATAGTGCCTCTACAACCTTCAATAAAAAATAATTGTGCACAACTCCAAATAGGTAGGGTAATTCCTCTCATGGGGCTTTAAATAACAAGAAGAGTATGCAATCACGTTTCACTTCTACATCAATGCAACACCTACCCAATGCCTAAAGTATCACAAAATACCATGAAAACCACTCCCTCTTTAGGAAAAGTCAACATACAAGCTGAAGTAAACAAATCCTTGAGCTTTTTGTAATACCCCATACTTCTACCTAACTTAAATTCATTCCAAAAATATTAAAGACTTAATTTAGAAGATGAATACACTGTTTTTATGTGGAAAATTGAATAAGCTTTCCATCGATACCAAATTCACCCAAATCTGACACTCAGGTGAAGAGTTAAAGCCATTTTAGTAAGATAGTGTGCCACCTGAGCCATCAACATATCACGGAGCATGCCAAAATGGCAATCATCAAAATTCATTGATCCTCCGTGATTATGGTGCATTGCGCCAAGGCTCAAATTCAGAATTTATCTTTTTTTCAGTGTCTCAGCACGATACCACCGTGTCGCCGTGAACTGCCAGGTCCGATCAAGTATTGCAACGCGATTTCCACCGCGTCACGCCACCAACCAATTTCCCAGTTGTCATTTTCCAGAGACACGGTGCAACAACACCGCGTCTTGCCAGCATGTAAAATTAGGATTTTTCAGGTTTCGTCATTTAATTTTAGGGGCTATTTGGTAAATTCCAAAAAACCCCAAATCAGCCTATACATAACTTTGAACCCTAAAAAGACCTATTATCTCATTGTTTACCCGCATCTCTCGAGAAATAAATCACTCTCTCTGAAAGATAGAAAACCCTAGCCCCAAGTTTCAAAATAAAATCTCAAGAATCCCTCCAAGAACTTCAAGAAACTCACAATCACGGTATGTTAAGTGTTGATTCATAGGTCTCTTTCACCCATGAAGCTCATAAATTCCTTTTCAATTCAAAGATTGTATATTTAAGAATGTTCATGATTTATTTGAATTGGAATTAATGTCCGTGTTGTTGTTGGGTTTTGATCTATGTTATAGACTATTGATTTCAAGAATTGATCTTAGTAAGTGATGATTTACGTGGTATTCTTGATAAACCCTTCAATTTGCAAGTTGAATTATGTAGCTATGATAATTTGATTTATTTATTATTGTATAACCAAAGCATGCTCCCTATGTGTTTGATAGAATGCCTATGTGAAGAAAATAGTGTCTTCATAGCATGTTATTAGGAAATCCCCATTCATGTACAAGTTAGTGCACGTAAAGTGTTTGATGAAATATCTTAGTCAATGAATTATGGATATATGGCCATTGTTGTGTTTTCAAGCTTGTGCCATGATTTACTTTTATGCAATCGAGTCCTGGGGGTATTAAATACCCAATAATTTAGCTGTGTGCCTAGAGCCAGTGCCATTTTTCATGATACTATCAGTCAATCCATGATCAGTAGAATTCAGTCAGTCATGTGACTCAAGAAAACTCTGTAAAATCAGTAACAGTCTAGTCCTATTCAATAATCTCAGTAATCTCAGTGATCTCAGTCATTTATCATGTCTCAGTAGTATTCAGTTCAGACCTTAGTAAACTTAGTCATCTAGTAGAACTCAGTAGCATTCTATCAGTTAACAGAATTTAGTATTCAGTCCAATCACGACTTCAGTTACAGTTACGTATTCATGCATGTACTCTCACGTTAATATTATACAGTCAGTTAGTATTGTTCATGAATATGAACCCTTTCCATTCAGCTTACCTTACTTGCATACCAGTACATTCAATCATACTAACGCATTTGTGCTATGGTGTTTTATACCATAGGTTTAGAAGGATGAGCTCCCGAGCATCCTTAGTAGTTCAGACGTTCAGTAGCCAGTCTAACATTGAGTCCTCATCATTCGAGGATAGTATGATTATTTTATAACTTTATTATTTCACTAGTTTGAAGTTAAGCTGGGGATATGTCCTATCAACTCCACAGTTCTTAGACAATTTAGAGGCTTTCAGACTACAACATGTTTCAGATAGTTTATTTTACTTTTGGGTATTGTTATACCCCATTGAAGAAATTGTTTTATATTCAGTATTAGTTTAGTTTTGAAACTTATGGCCTTACAGTGTGTATTCTGCATATTTACAATATGTTATTTAGTATTCAGTTACAGATATCAGTCATAGGTTAACTTATGGTCCTTCAGGGTTATGAGCATCGTGTACCGTTCCAGGTACCAAATTCGAGGCGTTACACTTCTGAAAGCTCACCTCACAAGCATCGGACCACTTAATGGAAATCTTTTTCTGCGTTAACTTAGTCAAAGGATCTGAAATGGATGAAAGGATTTCAACAAAACATTAATAATAACCTGCCAAGCCAACAAAACTCTAAATCTTGGTGGGCGTAGTAGGTCTAGCCCAATCACGAATCACTGCAATCTTTGATAGATCAACCATAATACTCTCTTTAGTCACCACATAACCCAAGAAGAAAATAGACTCCAACCAAAACTCACACTTGGAGAACTTAGCATACAACTTCTCATCCCTCAATCTGTGAAGCACAATCCGCAAATACTCCTCATGATCAGAATCACTCTTGGAATAGACCCAGATATCATCTATAAATACAATAACAAAGGAGTCGAGATACGATTAAAACACTGGATTCATCAACTCCATGCACGCGGTAGGGGAATTAGTAAACCCAAAGAACATGACCAAGAACTCATAATGACCATATCGAGTCTGAAAAGTTGTCTTCGGAATGTCCAAAGATCTAATCCTCAACTGGTGATAGCCAAACCTCGAATCAATCTTCAAAAACACTGCACATCCTAAAGTTGGTCAAACAAATCATCAATACGAGGAAAAAGATACTTATTCTTAACCATTACCTTGTTCAACTATTGATAATCAATACATATCCACATAGACCTATCTTTCTTCTTCACAAATAAAATAGGTCCACCACAAGGCGATACACTATGTCAAATAAATCTCGTATCTAACAACTCCCCCAACTGATACTTTAATTCCTTTAGCTCGACTGGGGACATCCTATGAGGAGGAACAAAAATGGGTTTGGTGTCCGACTCAACATCAATAACAAAATCAATATCATGATCCGGAGGCGTACCAGGTAAATCCATAGAGAACACATCCATAAAATCACGAACAATAAAAATAGAATCCAAGAAAAGTTGTGAACCCACACGAGTATCACAAATATGAGCCAAATAAGATAAACATCCCCTCTCAACCAATCTATAAGCCTAAACATAAAATATGATCCTCATAGGACCCGAAGGAAGCACACCCTTCAAATCTATCCTTGGCACACCCAGTGAAGCTAAAGTCATAGTCTTAGCATAATAATCTAGAACAGCATGATGAGGAGCCAACCAATCCATACCCAAAATAATATCAAAATCAACCATATTTAATATAAACAAATCTACAAAAGTGTCATGCCTAATTATAGTTACAACACAAGATCGGTATACCCAATCAACCACTAAAGAATTACCTACTAGGGTAGATACAAGAATAAGCATAGAAAAAGGCTTACTAACAGGATCAAAGCTAAAAAAAATACACAGATATATATAAGAAAGTTGATTCAGGATAAAATAACATATCAGATCTGAAACAAATAAGGATGATACCTGTAATCATAATATCTGAGGCCTCTACCTCACATTTGGCTAGGATAGCATAGAACTACCCACAAACACAACCTACCTGAATAGACCCACAACCACCACCATGAACTCCACTTTTTATGCCCCTCGCACCTTTGGAATCACCCCTATACTCATAGATAAAATAGGAGTGGCTCTAATCATATGGCAAGGGTAGTCCTTGGCCAAATGGCCAATTTTATTATACACTAAGTAATCTTTACATCCCAACTCAATAGGATAAGGTAAAAATGGGCCCAAATGAACACCTTAAGATTTTAAACTAGAAGATGCACCACCCAAACTCTACAATGCCACCTACACCAACCAACCTTGATATCCACGAGAACTTTTAAAATCTCTACCATAGGAAACCTAACCTCTAAACTCGCCCCAAATAGTGCACATTGTTAGAGCCTCGCTGAGATGAATGAAGAATACCCTCAGTCAACTTAGCATGATCCACTATTCTTCAAAAACATGCCCAAATACAACCATTTATGATATAGCCAACTAAAGAAGACATCCAATCCCTTTAAAAACTACTGAATCTTCTCAGACTTGGTGGAAATATGAGCATAAGCATATCTGGACAAGGTATGGAAGTGTGCCTCATACTTTGATACAGTAATAGAGCCCTGATCTAGGCGATCAAACTCATCATACATCCGATATGTCAGATTGTAAGCACAAATCTCTCTAAAAAGACATCAATAACTGATCCCAAGTCATATCGAGAGAATCAAGAGGTTTACAACTAATAGTGACCTACACCAAGCTCTAGTAGTATCTCTCAACTGGTAAGTGACATAAGAAAATCCATGCAAATCCATTGAACCAAAATATATAAATTCTCTCAAAAATCAATCTATAATTTATAAGCATCTTCGTCCATAAAACCATTGAATCTAGGAGGACCTAAATGAGAAAACCTCTTAAACCTCTTCTGATCCTCAGAAGACATAACATTACTCACAGTAAAGAGAGGCACCGTGAATCTAGCAGCCGGAGATCCTATCTGAGGAGAAAACATAAACGAAGGATGAACTCCCAATCTTAGAACACCATGCTCAGATGTTGGTGATAAAATAAGAATGGGACTCAAGTTCTGAGAAGTACCTAAAATAGAAGCAAGTGCAACAGGAGGATCCACACTCTTAACTGGAGTAACACCCAACATAACCAAAGGAGAACCATCTAAGAGGGTTAGCAAATACACCAATAATCCCTCTAAAACTGGTGTAGATGAACTCTAGGGAACTAGAACTGAACCTGCACCCACCAACATGCTCAACCTGAGGTTCAGGGGAGATTTCCCTAGCACTTTTCCTAGATGGAGATGATCTATGAGCTCGTTCACTCCCTCGAGTCCATCCACAACTCGAGGAATGTCCTCTCAACTAAAATCTCTCTCTAGAAATAGGCTCTATCTGTCCGACCTCATGGGCCCTATTCTATACCATCTGTGCAGAAAGAGTGAAACACAACTCAGAACATAAGGTATAAATAAACTTTACACGGTAAGGAATAAAATGAGGGATATTTTCTAAACAATAATATATCCTCTCAAAGATAGATAAAGATATCTGTGTATCAATCCATGAGACTCTATTAGACATCCCGTTCTTACACTATTAAGACCAATAAAACCTAGATGCTCTAATAATAATTTGTCATGACCCAAAAGAAAGGGTCATGATGACACTTGTCATGGTGAACCTTGACAAGTATTCCTATCAATAAAACAGATACAAAAAAGGGAAAAAGATAGAAATAACCCACAGGTAGGGCTTCTAAAATTAAGCCAAACCATACAAGTAATTATAACAGTTGTCGAAAGAACATATCCAAAGTACCATACATTCCTAAAACTAACATATCCAAAATACCATACATTCCTAAAACTAGGTATCAATAGTGTAAAATCTACTAATACAATCCATGAGTCAATTACATCAAAAATAACCATAGGGAACAATATTTGCCTCCAAATACTAATAAATACATAACAAATTCAGAAAGATAGCAGTGAAATTATTATGCATAAATGTACAACCGCTACCTTGAGTAATCAAAAAACACCTAAAATCAATCCATGTGAGGCATACTTGAAGCTAGTCTACACCAAAAGGGTATGATAGGAGTGACCACGGTCAACTTGTACTTAGTATGTATCATAGGATGATTGAGTAAATTAGAAATTAAATCATATAAAATACACACTATGGGCATATCACCTACAATTAAAAAATGCCCCAAAATGATAGCACACATTACTTGCACTAATAGTTCTACTATATAGATATCACATATTTTGTAACAATACAACCAGGTAGAATACAAATATATAACTTATTCCATACACTTAGAAAATAAAGAGAACATGTATAAAAAAGATAGTCAAATACAATTAGTGAAAGATAGACCACATAAAGGTATGACAAGTTAATATGGAAATTCAATCACAACATAAATAGGATAAATCAAGTCCAATGTATAATAATATGATAATGATGATTATTATGATGATGGATGAGGTAGCTCTACCCCGCAAGGTTTCCTTTTAGTCTGAGCCTTATACCGTGTCAAGTGAAGTGTAATTCCAGCCCTAAAAGATTAAGAAGAGACTTACCAAATGATTGGTGTTTTAAACATATAGAATTTTCTTAAATTTGAATTTTTTTCATGTATATAATTGAATTAGATTTCCAACGATACCAATTTTATCCATATCCGGTATCGGGTGAGAAGTTATGGCCATTTTACTAAGAGTTATCAGAACTGCCCAAGTATGATGGATGATCCGATGGATCGTCAAGTCTACGACGGACCATCACTTGGGACGTTGGAACCAAGGTAGTAACTCCCTTTTCTAGCCCAAGTGCGACTACTAAAATAATGGACTGTCAAGGCTGTGACGGGTCTGGGACCGTCGCGCTCAGGCAGTGTGGCCTCATCCTGGCCAATGTGTGACAGATAATCCGACGGACCGTTGGGTACGCAATGGACCATCGCTGAGATAATTGCATTAAGGCAATGTGTTTATTTTCTGGCTAATATGCGATAGACGATTCGATGGACCGTCAAACTTGTGACGGATCATCGCTTCAACCCTCTTAGCTCTCGTTTATTATTTTTAAGTCCTTTTTAAAAGCGGCTTTTGGGTATTTTCCCTTTTCACCCTCAAATATATTCCAAATGAACTTGATAGCCTCATTTTCTCCCAAAACATCCAAAGGCTAGGGTTTCTCTCTTAAGAGCAAATCTAAAACCTTTCTCCAAAATAACCAAGAACTCACCATAGATTCTACAAATCAAGTTGAGATTTGAGTTTTCAAAGTTCGAAGGTTGCAAGAGCCCTCTCTTAAGAGTAAGAATAAGAGTTTAGAGAAAGCTCGTTCATCTAATTTCATAATCTAATATATGTGAGATTTTGAACAAGGGTAATTCTTTCATCCTTATGCTCAAAGGCTTATTTAAACTATGATTTTCTACAATCTATGAGATTTATATGAATTTGAATTAGGGTTTTTCATCCATTATTATTGATTGAAATATTTTGATTTTTCCCATGAATTGAGAGTCTAACAGCATGATTTTCACATATTTTCTCAAGAAATTACAGTTGGGCCAATACCCCCATGATTTTAATCCTTGAGAAATAAATAGTTAAAATATTTGAGATATTGAAGTATATGAGTATGTTGAGATTTTGAGATAAATTTCTAAAATTTCCAGATTTTACATGAGTTTTGAATCTATATGCTCTCTATTATGCTTTTTATGAGTTTTAACTTGAGATTGAATTATGGGTTATTGACCCTAACTTGAGATTTTTCAATTTTATGAACTTTTGTGATATAAGCACCCATGATTAGAGTATTCTGAGATTATTGAGAAATATTTTGACCTAATTAACATGGAGTTTTAAAATCTACTCCACTACATGAGATTATAGATTTGATTATTGGGTTCTTGATGAACCATGAGATTATTTTAAATTAGATTTCCATGAGATGTGCGAGATAAACTAAAGGGTGTAGTATTTAGCATCGAGTTGGTTAAGTTACTATGGTTTCTTACTCCAGAACTACGTGCCACCATAAGTTTGATATTTTGAGCCTAAGGCTGAGATATTGGGCCTGAGGCCGAGATAAGTGATCACTGAATTGAGGTTATACTCCCTGTCAAGAGTATGACTATCCTCCCCAATGTAGGGTCTCTTTCTTAAGAGAACAAAACGTTGGACTTCATGTAGCTCACTTGGTTTATATCGATTAAGAGAACCTCCCTTGATGCAACTTATTTTCCTAATAGTAAAGTTGCAGATTTTCTCCCAAAGACTAAAGTATTTTCCCTTGATATAAGTATTTTCTCTAAAGCTATGAGATATGTTATTTCTTTAAACTAGAGTATCTTTCCATTGAGATAGAATAATTTTCCTAAATCTTGAAATGAGATATTTTCCTAAAGTGAATGAAATGCTTCAAGTATATTTCAAAGTTATATGATTCTGAATTCCAAGCACTTGAGTTCAAAAAAGTTATGAGTACTTGAGAACTAAAGAATTTTTACACTCCATGAGACATATGAATGAGTTTTAAGTATTGTTTAAGGTTTCCTTTAGCCTATGGGTAATGAGAATAAGAGAATATTTCTGATATCAAAGTTAAACTATGATGACTCATGAGATTTGTGTTACATATTCCATTCTACATAATTCATGAGCTTTACATTTTATACTTATTCAAGCCATGTGAGTTATTACTTATTGCATTCATAATTTTATTAAAGAGTATTGATGTTTTTTAATATAAATTCATGCACCCCCACATACTTAGGTCATTCCTAAGTGTTAATTCGTATATATATCTATGTGTTATATTGTCTTACAATGTATGTTTAGGTGCTCAGTCTCAGCCTCGTCAGTGACTTTTGAGTACCTCTATCTACATTTCTATAGTGGTGAGTCCTCATGGTTTGAGGACCTATCTTCAGACAGTTCAGCATTTGAGAGACTATGTTATTACTTTCAGTTCATTTCAAGTCAGTTGGGAACCTGTCCTAATGGATCTCTAGTTCATGGATTAGTTAAGGCTTTGTCAGACTAGTTTTAGATTGTGATTATGTGAGAATTCCAGTATTATGGTTGTTTGGACCGAGTATTTTCTCTGTATTTCCCTTCATATGATATGACTTTGCTAGTGTTTGAATTATTTTATCTTGAAATGAGTATTATTAGTAGAAGCAGGCTCAAAGGGTTAGCTTGGGGCTACTTGTAACCTTAAGCACCATGTGATATCTGGAGAGGCAATTTTGGGTCGTTATAAACTTGGTATCAAAGCCTAAGGTTTTAAGGAGTCCTAAGGAGTCTGACAAGCCACATTAAGTAGAGTCTTGATCAGTGGTGTATAGCGCACCATATCTATAAGAAAAAGGCTACAAGATGTTTTAGGAAATAGTTGTTTCTTCTTTCAGATTCTATCGTGCCTACAGTTGTCCCAATCATCTAATAATTCATTCTCTTCTATTTTAGAAAATGCCTCTTCTAAGAGAGAATGCCCGTAGGAACGATGATGAGCAACCCCCACCTATTAATCCTTTAAATGAGACTGTGTCTCATTCTTAGTTTTGGGCGACCTTTCAGGAATTAGCCCAAGCAGTCATCGCTAATGTTTAGGCCATAACTAAGCCGAAGTTGCTAATCAGTAAGAAGGTGATGTAGCTACATCTAAGATTAGAGATTTTATGTGGATGAATTCACCATAGTTTTATAGGTCTAAGGTAGATAAGGACCCACAGTTGTACCTTGAGGAGGTGAGAAAGATCATGCAGGTGATGCATGTTTCTGAGGAAGAAAGTGTTGAGTTGGTATCCTACAAGTTGAAGGACATTACTTATGACTGGGTTGTATCATGGAGGAAGGGTAGAGGTGATAATGCTGCCCCTATGACTTAGCAGGTATTCCAAAATACATCCTTAGATAAGTTCTTTCCTCTTGAAATGAGGGAGGAAAAGATTGAGGAGTTTATGAACTTGAGGCAGGGCTCTATGATTATTAAGGATTGCTTCTTGAATTTTAATCGGTTGGCCAAGTATGCTCCTAATTTGATTTCTGACAACTGGGCTAATATAAGCAAGTTTGTGACCAGTGTTTCTGGGTTGGTACTGAAGGAGTGTAGGACTGTAATGCTGCATAGGGATATAGATTTGGCTAGGTTGATGATGCATTCCCAACAGATTGAGTCAGATAAGATTAGAGAAACAGATAGAGTAAGGGGTAACAAAAGGGCTAGATCTGAGCAACATGAGTTTAGCCAGCGTAGGTTCCTTGGAGGGAACCACCCTCAGTTTTAAAGATGTTCATCTATGCCAGCGCTTTCATCAGCTAGTGCTTCCATGCCTAAAGAAAGGTAGGAGCAAAGAGGCAGGTCTTTTATGTCTAGGTCATAGAATAGTGTTGGAAATACGTCCCATTATCCTCCTTGTGCTAAGAGTGGTAGGGATCATCCTGTTAAGTGTTTCGTAGATTTGAGAGGTTATCTTGGTTGGGGAAAATAGGGCTACAGACTTATATATTATCCCCATACTAGACAGAGAAGCTGAGATGCCCAACCTCGGGCACAAGCTACTAGTTCACCAGCTTTTGTACCCCGTCCTGCCCCTGCTCAGGGCACTTTATCTAGCACTACTGGCTGTCAGTGCCAGTAAAGATTCTATGCCTTACTATCCCATCAGGAGCAGTATGACTCTCCTATTGTTGTTACTGGCATGCTCCATGTCTTTTCTTCTTAATTTTTATGTGTTGTTGGACCCCGGGTCAACTCTCTCTTATGTGACCCCACTAGTAGATGTGAACTTCAAAATAAGTCCCCAAAAGATTTCTGAGCGCTTCCTAGTTTCTACACAAGTAGGGGAGCCAGTTGTAGCTAAACAAGTGTATTTAGATTGTCCTGTTACTGTTCGTTATAAAGTCGTACTTGCAGATTTGATAGAGTTAAACATGTTGGATTTTGACCTTATTCTAGGTATGGATTGGCTTTATTCTTGTTATACATCTATAGAATGTCGTTTCCGTGTGGTCAAGTTTTAGTTTCCTGATGAACCAACTTTTAAGTGGTCAGGGAGTTTGGTATCTCCCAAGAATCATTTCATCTTCTATCTCAAAGCCAAAAAGCTAATATCCAAAGGTTGCATCTATCACCTCGTTAAAGTCAAAGACACTAAGTTTGAGGCTCTAACTATTCAGTCAGTCAATATTATTAATGAGTTTTTTGATGATTTTCTGGAAGATCTCCTAGGGGTACCTCCCGATAGGCAGATAGAATTTGTGATTGACCTTTTTCCCGATACTCAACCTACTTCTATTCCGCCATACCATATGGCACCTGCAGAGCCTAAGGAGATGAAAGAGCGACTCAAAGATTTTTTAGACAAAGGTTTCATTAGGCTCAATATTTCTCCTTAAGGCGAGCCTATCTTATTCGTGTAAAAGAATGATGGTTCCTTGCGTATGTGCATTGACTATCGCCAGCTTAACAAGGTGACAGTAAAAAATAAATATCCTCTTCCATGAATTGAAGACCTGTTTGATTAGTTGCAAGGTGCAAGTTATTTCTCCAAGATAGACCTTAGATTCGGCTATCATCAACCTAAAGTGAGGGAATGTGATATTCCAAGGACAACCTTTTGAACACGCTATGGTCACTTTGAGTTTATAGTTATGTCTTTCAAGCTAACCAATGCCCCAGACACCTTCATGGACCTCATGAACCAATTATTCAAGCAATATCTGGATATGTTTGTCGTAGTATTCGTAAATGACATCCTTGTGTACTCCTGTAATGGGAGATCACCAGTTGTTTACCAAATTTAAGAAGTGTGAATTTTGTCTAAGGTCTATAGCTTTTTTGGGTCATATTGTTTCAGCTGAAGGCATTAGAGTTGATCCCCAAAAGATAGAATCTATGAGAAATTTTCCTAGACCTATCTCCCCATCTGACATTAGAAGTTTCTTGGGTCTAGCTGGCTACTACCGCTATTTTATTGAAGGTTTCTCTTCTATTACATCCCATGACCTGGTTGACTCAAAAAAAAGTTAAGTTCCAGTGGTTAGATTCCTGTGAGAAGAGTTTTCAAGAGTTGAAGACTCGACTTACTTCAGCCCCCGTGTTGACTTTGCCTGTAGGTACAGATGGTTTTATGGTGTATTGTGATGCCTCTAGAGTTGGTTTGGGTTGTGTGTTGATGAAAATAGGCAAGGTTATAGCCTATTCCTCTAGACAGTTGAAGCCATATAAAATGAACTATCCGACCAATGATCTTGAGTTAGCTGTTGTGGTCTTTTCTTTGAAAATCTGGAGACACTATCTTTATGGTGTTAATGTTGATGTGTTTATTGATCATAAGAGCCTGTAGTATGTGTTTACTCAGAGGGAGTTAAATCTTAGGTAGAGATGGTGGTTAGAGTATTTAAAAGACTATGATATAAGTGTGTTTTGTCACCCGGGCAAGGCCAATGTATTGGCGGATACCCTTAGCAGATTATCTATGGGTAGTGTTGCTCATGTAGAGGAAAGTAAGAAAGAGTTAGCTCATGATGGGCATTGTCTGGCTAGATTGGGTGTTAGGTTGCTTGATTTAGCTTAGGGAAGTACTTTGGTGCAAAGTTGTTTCAAATCCTCTTTAGTTTTGGAAGTAAAGTAGAAGCAAGATAGAGATCCTAGTTTGGTCAGACTGAAGAAGACAATTAAGGACCAAAAGGTAGAGGTTTTCTCCTAAAGGGAAGATGGCATGTTGAGATCGCAGGGTAAATTATGCACTCTGTGTATTAATGATCTGAGGCAGAGGATTATGGCTGAAGCACATGGCGTGAGGTACTCTATTCATCCCGACACTACCAAGATGTACCACGACTTATGGGAAATCTATTGGTGGAATGGTATAAAGAAGGATATAGCCGAGTTTTTAGCAAAGTGTGCAATATGCCAACAGGTTAAGGTAAAGCACCAAAGACCTGGTGGTGTGATGGAAGAGTTTGGTATACCCACTTGGAAGTGGGAGGTGGTGAATATGGACTTCATGATCTGGTTACCTCTTTCGCATCGTTATTATGATTCTATTTGGGTTGTTGTGGATAGGCTGACTAAGTACGCACATTGTTTGCCCGTGTATACATTTTATACAACTGAGGATTATGCTAGATTGTATATCCGGGAGTTAGTCAGGCTTCCTAGATTTCCCTCGTCTATCATTTCGAATAGGGGAACTCAATTTACTTCTCAATTTTGGAGGGCATTTCAGCAAGGTCTTGGTACCCAAGTTTTTTTGAGTTTTGTTTTTTATCCACAGACAGATGGTCAAGCAGAGAGGGCCATTCAAACCCTGGAAGATATGTTGAGAGTGTGTGCTCTTAATTTCCAGGGTAGTTGGGATGAGCACTTTCTATTGATAGCATTTGCCTATAATAATAGTTACCATGCTAGCATCAGGATGTCACCATTTGAGGATATGTATGGTAGGAGATGTAGATCGCTCATAGGTTGGTTTGAAGTAGGTGAAGCTGCTGTGATCGGGACTGAGACAGTGTTTGAAGCTATGGATAAAGTTAAGTTAATTAGAGAGAGTTAAAAACAGTTCAGAGTTATCAAATGTCTTATGCCAATGTGAGAAGAAGAGATCTTGAGTTTGAGATAGGTGATTTCGTATACTTGAAGATTTCACCCTTGAAAGGGGTGAAGAGGTTTGGTAAAAAGGAAAAGCTTAGTCCTCGTTATGTTGGCCCATATATATTCTTGAGCCGTGTTGGTAAAGTAGCCTATGAGGTTGAGTTGCCCGCAGATTTGTTAGTTATTCATCCTATTTTTCATGTTTCCATTCTTAAGAAGCATATTGGTGATTCCATTATAGTAGATCCTTCAGAGAGTGCTGATATTTAGAACAGTCTTTCCTTCGATGAGATTCCTGTTGAGATATTAGATTCTTAGATCCTTAGCCTGCGGAACAAAGAAGTTCCCTTGGTCAAAGTTTTATGGCGGAACCAGTCTGTTGAGGGCTCTACTTGGGAGGCAGAAGCAGACATGCGAGCCAAGTACCTGCACATCTTTTCCATGAGTTCATATCAATTTGAAGGTGTTATTCTTCCTTGATTCAACCCTCCTAATCTAAATTTCAGATATGTATCTATTCTTGCATGAGTTCTTGCAATTTCCAAAGTATTCAAGTGTTTAGAAAAGATTTTTGGGCCATTTAGAAAATTACTTCAGCTATGTGTACTCTATTTTTCTTGTGTTCCTAGTCTAACTAGCGACATTCAAGGACAAATATTTCCAAGAGAGGGATATTGTAAGACCCCGAAAAGTTCCCTCGTAGTCTGAGCCTTGGAGTGTGTCAAGTGAAGGGTAATTCTAGCCCTAAAAGATTAAGAAGAGACTTCCCAAATGATTTGTGTCTAAACCATATATAATTTTCTTAAATTTTACTTTTTGTCATGTATACAATTGAATTATCTTTTCAACGATACAAATTTCATCCAAATTCGGTATCGGGGTGAGAAGTTATGGCCGTTTTACTGAGAGTTGTCGAAATCGCCCAGGTGCGAAGGACTATCCGAGGGACCGTTGCTCGGCCCGTCATAACCAAGGCAGTAACTCCCTTCTCTGTCCCAAGGGTGATGGCAAAAATAATGGACCGTCAAGGCTATGACGGACCATCGTGGGGACCGTTGCGCTCAGGCAATGTGGCCTCATCCTGGCCAACGTGTGACGGATGATCCGATGGACCATCGGGTATGCGACAAACCCTAACTAGAATATCTTTCCATTGAGATAAAATAATTTCCCTAAAGCTTGAAACGAGATATTTCCTAAAGGGAATGAAATGTCTTCAAGTATGTTTCAAAGTTATACGATTCTGATTTTCAAGTAGTTGAGTTCAAAAGAGTCATGAGTTCTTAGGCATTGAAGAAGTTTTACTCTCCATAAGATATATAAATGAGTTGAAAGTATTGTTTAAAGTTTCCTTTAGCCTATGGATAATGAGATTAAGAGAAGATTTCCGATATCAAAGTTAAACTATGATGACTCACGAGATTTGTGTTACATGCTCCACTCTACATGATTCATGAGCTTTACATTATATACTTATCCAAGCCATGTGAGTCATTTCTTGTTGCATGAATGATTTGATTAAAGAGTATTGATATTGTTTTATATAAATCCATGCACCCTCATATACTCAGTACATTCCCCAGTACTGATCCACGTATACGTCTAAGTGCTACATTATCTTATAATGTAGGTTCAGCTGCTCAGTCCCAGTATCGTCAGTGACTTCTGGGTACCTCTATCTACATTCCTAAAGTGGTGAGTTCTCATGGTTCGAGGACCTCCTAATGGTTCGAGGACCTGTCTTTATACATTTCAGCATTTGAGATACTATGTTATTACTTTCAGTTCATTTTGAGTTAGTTGGGAACCTGTCCCAACGGCTCTCTAGTTCATGAACTAGTAGAGGCTTTGTCAAACTAGTTGTCAGATTGTGTTTGTGTGAGAATTCCAGTATTGTGGTTGTTTGGACCGAGTATTTTCACCATATTTCACTCCATATGATATGACTTTTCTAGTGTTTGAATTATTTCATCTTGAAATGAGTATTATTAGTAGAACCAGGCTCATAGGGTTAGCTTGGGGCAATTTGTAGCCTTAAGCACCGTGTGACATCCCGGGAGGCGATTTTGGGTCGTTACATACACCCATAAAGGAAAACCTCCCAACATGGGACCTATGAAGGATTTTTCAACCCATATGTAATCCATATATAAATCCATATCTCCTCCCCAGTACATCCCTGGGTTTTATAAAATGTCATATTTTCTTCATGAAATGGTGTTGCCAGTATTTCCTGGATGTTGCCATGATGGTACCATTTGTTTCCTAAATGAGAATGATATGAGGATAAGATTCTCACAACCAATCACAATAAATATTTCCACAACCAACCACAATGATATATTCCATAACCATTTGAGCTGATATCCATTCATTATTTACCACTATGCATTAAATTCGATATGATTCATATGTCAATAAAGTATGAATGGTACCATATTAGACATTTCAACAATATAATACAATTATTCATAAGTATATCAGGTTATCCACATCACATAGGATCCTACACGGTCACATAAATCACGTAGTATCTCAAAACACTAATTACATCACATATAGTCCCCACACGAGCACAACACATTAAGATAGCCAATATTTCATGATTATTTCTCATCCCCTTTATATGCATTTTGTATATGAATTAACTGCCCAACTTAGTCTGAAGAATTAATCCATAACCTACCTCAAAGGTTAAAATTGGTCCGCAATACTTCAACCACAAAAGCCCTACTTCTCCCGAACAATCCCAATATGAACTAATACCAAGAAATATAGAATCTATGCATCAAAATAAGGGTAATGATACCCATATTTCCCAGTTTTGATTTGGGGTCAAAATGGACCTCTAAAATGGGGGTTTGAACAAGAAGGACAAGATCGTAACTTTATTTTTAAAAAAATTCCCCAAACCTTTAGGAATCTACAGCTGAAAATCCAAATCAAATAGAGTAAAACACAAGGTTAAAATTGAAGAAAAATCATTTTTGAGCTTTACCAGGTAAAACCTTTGAAATCCATTTTAAAATCAAGAATCGAAGTCGTATTGAAGATGAAATTGGAAAAAAACTAGTAATTATAGGATTAAGAATATTATTCAAGTGAAAAGGTTTAGAATTTGGGGCTAAATCAAGTACTTCGATTTTGGGTTTTTGAAAAGTTAATAAAGAAATTTGATAAAGAAAAGGGTGAATTCTCACCTTAAATCCATAAGAGAATCAAGAAAAGATGTTAATCTAGCTTCCCAAGTATCCACTAACTTCAATTTTAAGCTCTCACACTACTTTAGGGTTTAGCTCTCAAGAGGCAAGATGAAAATAAGCATAAATCAGGAAAATGCGGTTATTTATACTCATACAAGGTTACCAGGTACATACGAAATAAAACACATTCCTCAAATGAGTTTTAGTCTTTGTGATCAAGGTTGGACCAACAACCTAGTCCAACCTAGTGCACCAGATTTTCTAATTCCAAAACGGACTTCGATAGGGTTCCCAGGATTCATTTAAAATTACATATACGCAAACTAAATATGTAACAATACTAAATTTGATGCTCTAGACTCAATGGAGATATCAGAATTTCATAAAAATGTTATTCTGACAAAGTCAACCTCCAAAATTCAAAATCATAATTTTCCAAATTGAAGATCAAAATGAGATTTAAAAGCTATAAAACCACACCAACTATGTTAATATCCTAAAATTGACGTTTTGGATCTACTGGCATAGCTTGTTCAACCATCTATCAGGCGGATCAAAAGATAACCACAAATGCCCAAAATAAGGCACTCGAAGCCACCAAAAACACAATACCATAAAATGGGTACCAAAATGCATAAGGAACCATTCCAATAACCCTCACACCCTATAATTGCCACAACACAACTATAGGGAGAGGTAAAATAGTTAAATCACACCAAATCACAAATTTTACATATTTCATCAAATTTTAGGTTGTTACAATCACATGAAGACACAAATAGATTCACTCACTAAGCATTTCCTCTTGTTAAAAATAGAAAAGGACAAAGTTGTAGGGTCTCATACCAAGGTAGATAAATCCAATTTTGAGGAGAAAGTGAATTATTTGAATAACTAGGGGGTTTCCAGGCTAGTGGCCAAGAAAACCAAGGTCGGAACTATTAGTGGGAAAATTATTATGATAAGGCCAGTTATAGAGATCGTTACCAAAAAAGTTTGAAGAATAAGGGTGATCGATGCAGATTATATATACCACCTGGGGGGTGATGATGTAGCAAATGGTTTTGGAAAGATGTCTATGGAAGCCATGATGGGTAAATTATTGAAATTAGTGGAGCACGTGAGGAAATGAGAAATAATTTGTCGACCATTAAGTATCTTGAGCAACCAATGAACCAACTTTTGGCGGCATTTAATCAAAGAAAAAAGTAAAATATTACCGAGTGATACAATTCATAATCAAAGGAATGATGGCTTATGTTGGCTATTACCACTAGGAGTAATATGATATTTCCTGAACTACATCCGGGAGTATCTCCATAAGTTGATGATGCAAAATTAGAAGATGAGGTAAAAGATGTTATATCGGCTGAGTCTAGAAAGCTAGGAGATTTGTAGGAAAAGAATGTTGAAGTAGAGCAACTATATACATCAAAAAGTACTATTGATGGAAGACATAAAAAAAGAAATAAGGTGAAAGAATCTTTAATAAGAATTCCTAGGCCACCACCTCTCTTTAGGTTGAAGAAGAAAGCAGATGGGGGTAAGTTTAGCATATTCATGGCTATACTGAAGTAGTTATTAGTGAATGTACCTTTATGAGGCATTTAACCAGATGCCGGGATACGATTAATTCATGAAGGACCTTGTGACCAAGGAGAGAACAATTGTTATGGGACCTTGGATAATCTTCATCATTGCAGTGCCATTGCTACTCCATCACTAGTGCATAAGAAAGCTCATTTAAGAACATTCAACATTTTGTGTACGTTTGGAGCATTTAGCTTTTTCAAAGTGCTTTGTAATTTAAGGGAAAGTATCAACCTCATGCCATTAGCAATTTATTAGTAGTTAGATTAGGGACTCCTAGGACAACATCTATGTATTTGTTGATGGCATACTGATTAGTGAAAAGACCAATTGGTATCCTCTATGATGTGCTAGTTAAAGTGGCTAACTTTATATTCCCCACAGACTTTTTGTAATACTTGATTACAAAGTAGACTTTGAAGTGTCCATAATCTTAGGTAGGCCATATTTAGCAATCGGGAGAGTGTTAGTTGATATAGAGAAAAATGAGTTACAATTTAGGCTTAATTATGAAAAAGTAAATTTTAATGTCTACTAATCTATAAGAAATCAAGAAAGATGAGTGTAGTGTCGATTATTGATGTTATTAATGAGGTTGTTCTAGTGGTACTGGTGGAAGAAAGTTTTGTTGTGGAGACCTTCACTGCAGTTTTAATCAATTTTGATAGCGAGGGTATTGAAGAGTATGATGAGGCTGTGCGTGCATTAACTAGAATATGGTCATATTCATATACTCTTAAGAAGCTAGATTAGGACCTAAAAAATAGACCAACACCACCTTCAAAGCCTTTTATTGAAGAACCACTAACGCTAGAGTTAAAAGAGCTACCATGCCATCTTCAATATATGTTTTTAGGTGAAAGAAATACTATACCAATGATCATTAAAGATGATCAGTTAGAGAATTAATACTCTTGTGTCCATTTTGAGACAATATAAGAGGTATATTAGGTGTACGATTTTCGACATCATAGGCATGCTACTGGGATCTATACTCATAAGATCTAGTTAGATAATATTGCATTATTCCTAATAAGCATCAATACAGACTCAACCTACTAATACAAGAAGTGGTGAAGAAGGAAATAATAAAGTGTCTAGATACATGAGTGGTTTACCCAATTTTAGATAGTAAATGGGTAAGCCAAGACCAGTATGTTCCCAAGAAAAGAGGAATGACGTTAGTAGCTAATGAGAAAATAAGTTGATTACACTCAGGACAATGACTAGGCAGAGGGAATGTATGGATTATAGGAAGTTAAATTCCTGAAGACTGAAAGATCATTTTCCAATGCCCTTTATGGACCAAATGTTGGACTAGTTGGAAGAAAGAGGTATGTATTGTTTCTTAGATGGATACTCAGGTTATAATAAAATATTAATTTCACCTGAATATCAATAAAAATAGCATTCACTTGTCCATATGGAACCTTTGCTTTTAAGAAAAGGTCATTCGATTTGTGCAATGCATTAGCTAGATTCCCAAAGTGCATAATGTATATTTTCTCAAACATGGTGAAAGATACTTTTGAAGTGCTTATGGATGATTTTTTGTTATTGGTGATTCGTTTGATTTCTGCTTGATTAGATTAAGTAATGCACTGCAATGTTGTGAGGAGTTCAACCTTGTCCTTAGGGGTGTACATCGATTGTCTCGGTTTAGTTTTATGTATTATTGATTTGGTTTATTAGTTTTTGGTTTTTAAATATGCAAAACCAATAACCAACCAATAAGATATTTTCTTATCGATTTTAGTTTATCGGTTTTTGGCTCTTAATGGTTCAGTTTTTGGTTTAACCAATAAGAAAATACTTATAAAACAGAAATAGTAACAACTAAAATAAAAAAATGAAATCTTAGTTACCACCAAAATCCTATGCAATGCATTTTAGTTTACAAGAATCATCAAACTTGAACTGAATGTTAATTAGAAAAAAATTAAATCCTAATTGTTGGAATTTATAAATGCTCCAAGCTTTTCAATACGATAATAGCCGATCTTTATATTGTGCCTTTGTTGCCCTGAGTAGGTTAGCACTTCATGAATCACTAAATTGTGAATTAGTAGTGCATATAATATATACATATATACACATATCTATCTATCTATCTATCTATCTATCTATATAGATATATATAAAGAGATATTTAATATAGTGTATCCTTATTAGGTTATCGGTTTAACCAATAACCCAATAAGCTAAAACTGAATCCAAACCATTTACCCAATAATTTTTTTTATAAAACCAATGAAAAACTAGTAACCCAATACCAATAACCCAATAACATTTTTATCGATTTGGTTTATTGGTTGGTTCGGTTTTTGCACACCCCTACTTGTCCTTGATTAGGGAAAATACCACTTCATGATGAAGGAGGGAATAGTATTGGGGAATAAGATCTCACCCCAAGGAATTCAGGTTGACTGAGTTAGGATTGAGGTCATTCAAAAACTACCTCCTCTTATCTTAGTGAAGGGGTATGTAGTTTTCTCAGCTATGCGTTGTTCTATCAGAGGTTTATCAAAGCTTTTTTCAAAATTGCCAATTTTCTTTGAAAATTATTATAAAATAAAACCATGTTTGCGTTTGATGATGATTGTCAGAAGGCGTTTCAATGACTTAAAGAAAAATTAGTGGTTTCTCCTATAATTATTGCACTAAATTGGTCCAAACCATTTGAAATGATTGTGATACAAACAGGGTTCCACTTTGGTAGTTCTTAGGAAAAAGAAAGAAAAGCTCTTTCATCCCATTTTTACTCTAGTAAAGCATTGAATTGATTACAAAATAACTATATAGCTACCAAGAAGGAGCTAATATCTATAATTTATGCTTTCAAAAATTTCAAGCATACTATTAGGAACAAAGGTGGTGGTACATATACACCATGCAGTGCTAATATACATAATGGCAAAGATGGATGCTAAAACAAGGCTAATAATATGGGTGTTTCTGCTTTAAAAGTTTGACTTTGAAGTTAAAGACAGAAAAGGGTGTGAAAATCAAGTGGTGAACCATCTATCTCTGTTGGATTATCTGGTCCCAAGTTATTCAAATTTTACAAATTATATGGTCAGTGACATTGTTCTAGATAACCTTATATTTCATCTAAAGAAGAAGTTTCTACATAGGTAAAATGGTATCTTGGGGTTGAACCTTATTTTTTCAGACAATGTACTGAAAACATTATTAGGAGATGTATATAGGAGGTGGAAATGTTGAATATTTTAGAGGCTTGTCATTCTTCCCTAATATGGGGACACCACATAGGTGATTGGATTGCCATAAATATCTTAAATAATGGGTACTATTTATCCAAAATTCATAAATAATCCTATGAATTCGTGAAGGCCTATGATCAATGTCAGCAAAAAAGGTACATCTCTAGACACCATGAGATACGAATGATGAAGATCCTGGAAGTGGAGCTATTGGATATGTGAGGCATAGATTTTATGGGGCCCTTTATGAGTCCTTATGGTCTCAAGTACATCTTGGTAGTAGTGGACTATGTGTCCAAATGGGTAGAAGTTGTGGCTTTGGAAGACAATGAAGGCAAGAGAGTGGTTGTATTCTTGATAAAGAGCATTTTCTCTTATTTTGGTGTTCTACAAACCATACTAAGTGATGGAGGTTCTTGTTTTTGCAACAAGATATTCCGAGACACTTTGGCAAAGTATGGGGTGAAGTAATACAAAATAATCACACCTTATCACTGGTAAACTAGTGGGTAAGTGGAAATGTCAAAAAGCTAAATAAAGACTATTTTAGCCATAACCATTAAAGCAAATAGAAGTGATTGGTCGGGAAAATTTGATGATGCTCTTTGGGTGTATTGAACTGCTTTCAAGACACCCATCAGAATATCTCCCTACCAACTTGTCTTTAGTAAATCTTCTCACTTTTTAGTGGATATAGAACACAAGGCATTGTGGGTACTCAAGAATTTGAACTTAAGTTGGAAAGAAGCAGCTAATATGAGGCTAGATCAACTTAATGCGATGGATGAGTTTTGATTTCGAGCTTATGAGTGTGTTGATCTTTATAAGGAAATGATAAAGAGGTAACATGATTAGAGAATTGAAAGAAGATACTTCTAAATACGTTATTGGGTTATTTTGTTCAACTCTAGATTAAAGATTTTCCCTTGAAAGCTAAAATCAAAGTGGTCGGGATCATTCAAAGTAACTCAAGTCTTTCCATCCGGAGTGGTCGAATTGGAAAAAAAAGACAAAAATGTGTTCAAAGTCAATGGAAAAAGGATCAAACAATACATTACTCCAATAGATTAGGTAAAAGTATTGACTATAGTTTATCTTGTTTAAGTTTGAGTAATCAATATAATCGAGTCATATCGCGGTGTTAAATCAAGCGCTAGTAGGAGCCAACCCAGAATGTGTGGTAAAATTATGTAGGTAGTTATTTTTTATTCATGCAAAAGTTTAATGCTTATTGTAACTGTTCAAGAATTGAAAGTATAAGAAAATTGGAGAAAGAGTATTTTGGATAAGCAAGGATGGAAGGACCGATGGGACGTCAATTATGCGACGAACCATCATTTTAACCGTCATAAATAGGTCTATCTGGCCTCTATACTGGATAAATCTCAGTGATTGATGGGATGGATCATCTCCTTTGCAATGACTATTGCTAAGACTGTTGTCCATTATATAGATTTTTGATATTCTACTAAGTCACAATGCCTCTCTCGATGGGTTGTCACATGAGTGATGAACCGTCGCTAGGACTGTTGGCATCAGTTGCAGTTTATTTTATAGTTAGGCTGGCACATGTCTAAATTTGATGTCACTCTTGTAAAATTGGCCCCATGACCCAACCCAAATACATTCATTTATAAGAAGTAGAGAAGTTATATAGTTCATGCACGTCTTTTCCCACTTTAACTTTTGAAATGATTGAAACTCCCATATTCATCCACTTTAAATTACATTCATTCTCCCAGAAACTTTTTAGTTCCTTTCTCTTTACTATTTAAGAGTTGCAAAGCATCCCATTAGTTTATCATTCACTCCATTAATGTTCTCTCCACTAAAAAGTAATTTTTGTGTTTCTTTGGTTAGGTTCTACCAATTTCAAGTAATTGTAAAGTTTCATTGCACACCCATATATGTTTATTAGCCTTTATTCTTCATAGGGTTAAGGTTTAATGGTTGAAATGGTTAGAATGGGTCAATTTTTCCTTAAATTTGTCATTACGGTGAAGAAAAAAAGTGTATGGTGAAGAAAAATAGTGAAGCCTACATGGGGTAAACTCTAAGTAATCCTATTTTAGCTTGTACTTTAAGGGGATCTCGAGGAGAAATTAAAATTCCTAATAAGTTAAAAGTGCAACCACACCAAGTGTTTCATGGAATTCCTTAATGAATAAGAAAATAAATTATGCTAAGTGATAGACAGCCCGACGAACCATCACCTTTGCGACGGACCATCATTGTAGTCATCAGGACCTGACAGTCTGAACTGATGGGTTCTGTAATAAGGAAACAACCAAACTGATGGACCATTAACTATTTGATGGATTGCTGGGTTCATCATCACATGTTTATTATGATTAGTTCTTAATTGCTATGAGAGAGGTGACAATCTATCACAGTTGCGATGGCTCATCAACTTGATCATCATCCTTAAGCAGAATCAAAGTTGTTTTGTGAAGCTAATAGTTGTGTATTTCTTATCTATTTCCACAACTAATATAAATTAAAAGCTTCCTTAGAGGAGAGGTAGGGTACGATCTAGACCAACTATAGAAACCACCACCTCTAGAAATAGAAATAAACTGGAAGGGGATACTAAGGCCCCATCCTACCATACTTGACAAAGCAAAAAGAAAAATTATCCACCCTCCCAGTATAATGAGAACAGTGAATCATTGAGTATGGGGGCTAGTAGTGAAAGTAGCAGTGAAAATAATGGCAGTTCAATCTGAAGCCTTGAGGTTGAAGAAGGAAAAGAGGTCACCACTGATCCTATAATCGATCTAGAATAGGAAGAGGGTGATGTAATCTAGAGAAAGGACCCAGAGGTTTGGAAATCAATTATATAGAAAGTTGAGGGATCATATAAGCACTTCTATGATAGTCTCCAACCATAACAAAGTAGAACCATGAAGAGGCCCATTATAGAAGAACATCAAATTGTCACAACTGACCTTCATGAGTATCCGTACCTAGAGAAATATTCAATGAATATGAGTTGGGATGTCCTAGCAATCCTCCAATACCATACTACCCAAATTTAGTTTGTGAATTGTTTGCCAATTATTTGGTAATATTGGAGAAATATTGCCCCAAAAGATAAAAGGTGATACATAAGTGGAGCAGAATAAGAGTTCTAGTAAGAAAGGTGAAAATTGATATATCAAAGCATACCATTAACCAAATTTTATTTAGTCTGTAGTAATCTGCTCCGACCATCACACCGAATCTTAAGTATTCAATGACTATGACACATGACTAATGCCCATGGCTAGCTTATGTTCTGATAGATAATGGTAATGTATCATGGTTACAACATAAAGAAAGGATTGCAAAATCATCGGTAAGCTTTAGGGAAATATTTTAGTGGGCCATAGTAAGGCTCAGGCCAACTGAGGTGATAAAAATCTTGACCCTCAGAGAGTTGTGCTAGTAGAAATCTTAATAAAAAGCTTGAATATTGATTTTTCTTAGATAATTGGTGATGAGATGTTTGTGCAAGCCTAGAAGACTTCTAGTGCATTACTATTTCCTGTTCTATTCACTGAGCTTTGCAGGCAAGCAAATATGCCAAATATGCCAATAATTCAAGAAGTAGATAATAAAATTTGAACCAGGGGGAGACATGATATTGAAAAGATAAAGAATGATGAAAATTTTGAGATAAGAGTTCATAAGCCACCGTTATTTGGGTCTCATTTTAAACCTACACCAGAGGCATCAAATGCATCTTTAGTTATGACATTTACTTTAGCTACTATTGTTTTACTTGCTACCTCGGTAGCTTCTGGAACCATGCTGACACCTTCTATGACCGACACGGTAGATGCTGCTTCCATGCTATCTGGATACTCAATGTACAGGTTAACCTAGGAAAACTATATAAATATGGTCAAATCTCAAAAGAAGTTTGAGCAACAATTGAATGTATGGGCCAAAATATTTAAAAAATTTGTGGATAGAGTAGTAGATAAGGCATTAAAACTGTATGAGAATCTATATATGAAAATGGATGATATGGAGAAACATGTGAAAAATAGTTTTAGAGACCTACACATTCCAGACTGATCTAGGTTCATTGCTGAATTGAAGTAGGCCCAAGCTGACATTGCAGAGTTAAAAAGGGTACTAGTCCAGCCTTTAGGGAGATTGATGATGAGGATATCTAGTGCACCTCATGGGAAAACCATAGAAAGATAACATCAAACCAATAGATGAAAGTGGTGAGAAAAAGTCATCTAGAAAGTAAATAAACCTAGATAAGACACCTTAAGAAAGGCTAGTGCAAAAAGCAATAAGAGGATCAAAGAGGGATGAGGAGGCAAGAAACATGCATGTTGAAGATGAAGTGGCTAGTGTGTCCACTAGTTCAACCTAAGAAAGTGCACATAGGCCATCCCCACTACCTATCCCTACTCCAGTTATTGAAGAAGTGGCTGATTTAAGCACCTCGATCACTGTTGGGGTCCCTACTACTATTACTGAGGCCAAAAAGGCCTTTGATGACTCGACAGATTCATAAGCCTATGTGTTTTTTAGGTATTATACTCCATTGAAATTTATTTATTATGCATTTAGGACAACACATATATATTTTAGAGGAGATAGGGTGCTTGTATGTGAAATCTGTCACCATGGGGGTTTTTATTGCCTGTGTTCTTTTCCCTTATATGTTATCTTGGAGAACTAACATATTTAGTATTTTACTACATTTTATGTTTTTATTATTTTCATGTGATTATAAATATGCATTATTTTATGGCTTTCATGTGTACATATCATGTATGGGTAAAGACAATGACTGAATAAAAAGTTATTGGACTGTTGAAGTTGTTACATTTTGAAAAATAAGGACCACCTTCAAAGTTGTTCCTTTGTACATACCTTGTGATGATTAACTATTATGGATATATGTTTGGCATTAGAATTTTTAGACTGAGTAAACATGTTTATGTTTTGCACAGTTATGAAAATTAGAAGCATAAGTATTAGTTCATTGCTGGTGTGTGAGGTTTTACTGAATTTCTTACTTTGTGTATATGACTAAAAATTTCTCAATTTAATTATATGAAGTGATATTTCATTAAATTGGATAGGATCACAAGTCATTTTTTTAATGAAGTTCACCTAGCTTTAAAAGCCTAACAAATAATGTGGATTTACAGTTCCCCTTGAGTCCCTTTTGAGCCTAAAACTTTTTATTTAGTACCTACAACTTACCCTTCTTTATTGTTAAAACTCTATTTTGGCTCTGGTCCCTCTATGGAAATTATGCACCTCAACTCAAGCAAATTGCTTAAGGTAAGGGTGGCTACTGTAGGAAATTGATAAATTAAGGATAGTTTGACAAAAGTTTAAATTGTTAATCTTTTGTCTCATTAGCCTAGGTCCCTTAGGATATTGTGTACCTCCACTTATGGCATCAACATAATTTAAGGGTGGATAGTATAGATGGGTAAATTGTATGAGAAGAGATGCTCAAAGTTCACATGTTTAAAAATGTACTTTGGGACAATAAGGATGCGATATGAAGTGGAAAGTGATGTTTCATAGTAGCAACAATGGAAAAAAGGGTGAATTCATGGTTCCATAGATTTATATCACCTATACCTGAACCTTCATTACAAGCCCTAGGAAGTCCTGTAGTGTTCTTTATTAACCAATTATAGATTTTATAATAAGATAAAAAAAATCCTATGGTTTTATGTATACTTTATTTGATATTTGTTGTGATAGTGAGAGATTTGAATATTAGTCTGTGATCTAAATAGTTAAGTGTGTGTTGGATTGCTTTGAAAGTGAGAGCAAGTGAACTATACATATGATTACTGATCTTTGGATGTAGTGTTTGATTTGTATATATGTAAATTATCTTGAGTGTAATGCCAAGAATGGATCCCTTTGAGTTAGGAGTACCAGAGTATTTCACATACTAAATAGTTAGTCCTTGTTAGTTTCAATTATTGACCGTTCTTTCATATTATAGAAGCATACATGGTATTGTATTAAGTTTCTTGAGGACAAGAAATTGTCTTAATTTGAGGGTGTTGATGTTCCATCTTTAAATGGTATATTTTGCACCTTTAAGGAGGGATAATTGTTTGTTTTCGGATGTGCTATAAAAAATATAGCACTTTCGACACTTAAAACTATGAAAATATGCATGTTTCTTAGGTTGTTTTGTTAGATGTGATGTGTTTTGGGTATGTTTTATAGAAAACTAGGTTTCTGATCCTAAGTTTGTGAAAACGATCAAAAATGGAGTTTTTGGCTACTTACTTGATCAATTTTGGGTATTTGTGACACTTTTCGAATGTACATGACGAAAGCATGTGATGGAAGTTGAAGATTTGAAGCTTGATTACAAGTATTGTAAGGCCTAACACTTACCTATCTGTACATGTGGACTATATGTAGCATATATGGTCTGTATAAGACTAAGGTAAGTACCATAATTGAAGATCCAGAGAGTGAAAGGGCTAAACAAGAACTTCTGGCACTTACCTATGTCAACATATGCACAACATGCAGCACATGTGGACCTCATATTGGTAAGGTAAGTGCAAGAAGTCCAAAATCCCAAGAGAAAAGGCTGTAGGAATTTTATCTGGCACTTATAGGTGTCTACTTATGCGCAGCCTCAAGCCGCATATGGCACATGCGTCCAAGGACAAGATGCTTGTGGACACAGATAAGTGGCCACCAATATTTTTTTGTCTGTTTTCATCTAGGCTTTTGAATTTAGGGTTTCCACATGTACTATAAATACCCTTTATGTGTTTTTCAGTATAAGTTATGCACTCATGATACTTACAAACATATTTTGATTTTGAGATTTTATTTTGGTCTTGGAATTCTCTTATATTGATTTTGGTTGATCAATTAAGTTAATGTTTTAGGTTTTCTAGTTATGATTATTGTGATTTATCATATCTTTTCAATCATGAATGTTTTTGATTCTTTCACAAGAATTAGCTGCTAAAAACTATTATCTAGAGTTATAGAAACCCTGGCGGATTAATGCAGTAGGAGAATGATATTTTTGTTATGAAGTGATAACAAGGCATGAATTGTATTGTCTTCACTTTAATAGATATATTAGCGGTTGTAAATGTTTGGATCCTGCCTAGATTATTGCTACTTACTCCAAAAGTGGAGTAGTGACTAGGAAAAGATAATTACAATAGTAACTTAAAGTTTAGCTTCGATCCAAGATACTAGGTATTATCTATGTAAGATGGTTAGTTGTCATCAAATATCTAGACATTCAAAAGGTAATAGTTTATTGGCATCAATATATGGTTTAGTAAGGCGACATTCTGAGACTCAAATGGTAAAGGGTGAAATCTATTAGCCCATCAAAAATATTATTGATTGTACATAACTTATCATATTTTTCATGTAAGGTATCGGGTTGGTTCAATAAAGCACGATAAGCCTACGAAGTTGAGAAGCTAGTGGGAACATAACCCTAGTGTTCACCTACGACTGATTAAAACCGAACTTGATATTAGCTATTTGTTCAATATTGCTACTCAAATCCCTTATTTAATTTTCCCAATTTTGCCTATTGACTACAATATTTAAGAGACATAATTTCACGTATTCCCTTGGAATTTGACCCCAACATTTGTTGGGTTAAAATATTTGGCAGTGACCACATAATCTTTAGAGTTAAGGTATAACTTGGGCATTATAAAATTTTGGCGTTGTTGTCGGGGAATACGGTGTTGATTTATGAATTGAGGTTTTTGCAGTTTATGAGTCTTTTTTTTTTACTTAGTTAGGTATATGTCATTGTATGCCTAGCATAGAGGGTAGAGGCAATCCCTTGCTCCCACTAAATTTGAATCTAGAGAGAATCCTACAAATACCTAGTAGGATGATAGAACAGAAAAAAGATGATATTCCTGAAGAGGTTTGCGATGATATGTCTACCCCTCATTCTGAAGGAGTTCAGGATAATATTGATCAGTAGATAGGGGTGCTTTTAGCATAATCCGCTAATGAGAGAACGGTGAAAGAAGAAGATCAGTGGATATCTAGGGAGGTAGAGCTAGCTTAGCAATGACAAGAAGTGGACTGCCGAGCAACAGTTGGTGGAAATTAGAATAGAGTTAGAGCAGGCCTTCCTCAAGTTATCCCATAATATCAGTATCTATAGTCATACAAAGATGACAAACAAAATCTAGGATATATTGAATCGATAGAGATTGGAGCTATTATCCCTCCTATCTTACCCCTCGACACTAAGTTTGACATAACGAGCGCAATGATCCAGCTCTTAAATCGAAGGGTGTACTTGAGAGTTTTCCTACAGATGATGTAAAGATGTACCTTGAAAATATCATTAGGATCTACAGTTTGTATACAAATCTAAGGGTGAATCAGGAAGCACTTAGACTGAGGTTGTTCCCCTTCTCACTTATAGAAGAAACATCCTTATGGCTAGGGGAACTGCCAAGAGAAGCTATCACTATATAGAATGAGTTGCACATGTAATACTTGAATAGGGTCTTTTCTCTATCCAGGATACTATATCTTAATGGACAGATTTATATTTTCAAAAAGCTGCAATCAGAATCTATGGACGAGTCTTTGTTCAGGTTTAAGAAGAAGCTGAGTATGGTACCCAACCATCGAATTTCAAGAACGAGCTTATTGGAGATATTCTACCAAGCCCTGACCATTAGTTCCAGAGCTATGGAAGACACCATATCTGGAGGAGATTTTATGAGACTATACTAGAAGAAATCTTTAAAGATGCTATATTAGATCTTGCTCACTAACTGAGGGTGGAAAACTCGAGAGGCTGGGAGAGGATCTAACATGTATGCTATTTATGCTCCTACGATCAGAAAGTAGTCAATGATTCAGTAGCAAAAGAGATTACGCAGCTAAGAACTAAACTCGAATTACTGGAAAAGTAGTTTGCATAAAAAATATTCGAGAAAGTGAACACAATTAGAGTACAGGGTTCAACTTCCAAAGCGTATGAGTCAGAATTAGAAAAAGAAGCTAACTATTTAGATCATAAGTTGGTGGGTTTTAGAGTCTAAGGGCAAGGAAACCAAGGCTAGAACTATTATGACAATTACAGAGACTGTAGTAGGGAGTGAGATGGTGACAAGACAAAGAAGGATTACTATAGTGAAAAGGAAGACAGGTATATTCTGTCGGGCAGAAGAGATGTTGACTAAGCTGGTAAAGGGTCAAGAAAATCCAGAGATCAAGTATTATATTTTGGAGTTGACCAAGAAGGTTGAATCTCCTGCTACTTCTATCAAGTAGTTACAACAACAATTTTGGCTGATGTCAGCAATACTGAACCAGAGGCAGCCAGGTACTCTTCCAAGCAATACTGTGCAAAATCCAAAAAATGATGGTCATGTTCTTCCCATTACCACAAGGAGTGGTATGACTACTATGGATCCCCCACTACTTACTGCAAAAGCGCTAAGAAATAATGAAGATACTATCAAGGAGACACCTATTGTAGAGCCAGAAAAGGCAATAGGTGGTGATGGTAAAGCTGGTAAAGACAAAGATAAGGATATAGTCAATGATCAGGAAATAAGACAAATTCCAAGACCACCCCTACCTTTCCCTTAGAGATTGAATAAGAAGAAAGAGGAAGGTAAGTTCAAATGATCCATTGATATATTAAAAGAGTTGAGCTTGAACATACCTTTTCTTGGGGCATCGAAGCAGATGCCTGAATATGCTAGGTTTATGAAGCAATTGGTTACAAATAAGAAAAGGGCTATGATTGAGGATGTTGATGGCTTGCACCACTATGGTACATTCACTATATGGTCTCTGGCCCAGAAAAAGTATGACACTAGAGAATTCAACATACCATGCATATTGGGTCATCTCAATTCGCCAAAGCCTTATGTGACTTAGGAGCAAGTATAAATTTGATGCCACTGGCTGTATTCAAGAAATTGGGCTTGAACTATACCGAACCAACTATAAAACAGCTATTGATGGTTGACCGCATGGTGAAGAACCCTGTTAGAATTTCTTTTGATGTGATTATGATAGTTGATAACTTCATATTTTTGGCTAACTTTGTCATTCTGGACTGTGAGGTTGACACTGAGATGCCCATTCTATTGGGGAGGCCATTTATGGCCAAAGGTAGAGCAATGGTTGACATAGAAAAGGGAGAGTTGCAGTTTGGAGTCAATGGGGAGGAAGCCATATTCAACATCCAAAAATCAATGAAGCAGCCAACCGACATGAGGGTGGTGTCGTTGATAGATTGTATTAATAACCCTAGAGGGTACTCTAATGGGTATCTTGATGAATTTGTAGTAATCAAGGTACTTGTATCATGCCACGATGTTAAATCAAGAGCTACATGGGAGGAAACCTATGGAATTATTGGTGAAGTATGAATAATCAATAACCCCACATCATGCCATGATGTTAAATCAAGCATTGGGTGGGAGGCAACACACTATTTTAGTATTCACGTTTTGTTGGTTTTTCTTTTGTAGGTTTATAGCTTATGGACTTAACCGGAATACCGTAGGATTTCTACCTACATAAATTTCTAGGTAAAGTACTATGTGACTAACCCGCCAGGGTCACAAGTCCCATATAAGCCAGGTAAGTAGCAATAATTGAAAAAATTTAAATCTTGAGGATGGGAATGGAAAGTTGTGGACTTTGGCACATAATCATACTTTCAAAATGTAACTTCAAGTTACAAAACATAAGTAGTAGGGAAAACATCAAAATGTCAAGTCTAGAATACAGAAAGTGGGCTAAAAATTTAAGCCTACATCTGCCCTGCACATATGGATAGCATATGGCAAATTCTCCCCTTGGTTGGTTGTATATGGCTATCGCAAGTGGGGCACGTTTGGGCCCACATTTTAATTAAAATTTTGGGCCTACCAATTTTTATTTAAGACTTGATTCTTCCCTACACCTACCTCCCACACCCCATCCCCCACCCCTCCTCACTCCTCACCTCTCACCCCCCTCTCTCCTAATACTATTTAAACGCATTTTACCTCATTCTATCTCATTAAAATCCTCAAAATCTAAATGTTCTCTTTAAATCCAAACTTCCCAGTCAAATCATAAACTAATCCCATACTTTGAAAAGGTTAAATTAAAACCTATTTAAGGTACCAGCTTGTCCCAACACCCTAAAAACAAGTTCTACCTTGGTTTTTGCTCTAGCTCTTCATTGTTCACTTCTGAATTATCATAATAGAGGTAACTTTCTTGGATCCTAATGGTTATATCTTGATTTATTTATTGAACAAACAAGTTGATATATGTATTTCCATGCAAAATGTATTGAAACTATCATGCTTGTATATAGGAGCCTTAATGTATCCTAAAATCTTAGTGTAGGGCTTTGTTTTGAATTAAATTCTAAGGTTAGGCCCTAAACGGAATTTGAACTTGAACAAGTAGAGTAATGCCAATGGTTGGGCATGTTAGTTTGCATTATTAATTATAATTCTTGATATATGTGTGCACATTGGACTTGTTGGGATTTCAAATAGATTATAGGGGTGTGAAAATTGAGGAACAATTCAAAGTTTTTGAATTTTGAGTTTATTCAACTTTTGCAATCCATCATTTTTTATTGGAAACTAATGATAAGTTATTCAGGTACAAATGGCACCAAAAACTGCTAAGAAGAAGGATGATACATCAAGGAGATGAGATGAGTCCCCTGAGCCAGTGGTTCGATAGAGGATTACCCTATTGTATGACTTAGAGAAGCTGTAGGCAGTGTGACACTCAGAGTGACTAGAGGACAAGTGTGCTAGGAAGCTGAGACTATTATATTGGGTACTTTGGGATAGCTGCCTCCTGAGCACTCATAGTGGGGCAGAAAGCCAGTATTTACTCGACCTAGATCTCGGGCTGAGGTAGTTCAAATTGTCCAAGTTTCAATGCACTAGATACCCAACCAAGGATAAATTTATCAGGGAGATCACCTCCATATTCTCCTTTATTGAGTGGTGATTATGATAAGGATGAGGTAGATTTTGAGATAGTTCTAGAGGGTGTAACTCAGGACCTTCAGTTTTAAGAGGGGTCCCAGGATTTATTTAATGCTGCAGAGCAGAAGGAGTCATCAGTGGTACCTCAGTCTATGGAGGGTACCATAATTCATATACAACAGTTAAATGTACCCCAGTCTGACAAGGGTATAGAGTAGGCTCCCCATGAGATGCCTGTTCCAGATAAGAAGGCACTAGTATAACAAGGATAGAGTTTTGTACCCACACATACCTCGGAGGCACCTCTTGAGGAGAAAATATTGAGGTGGTTTCTGGAGGGGATGTGGATGATATGTGATACAGATAGTCATATCTCAAAGACCGGCAAACCTAAGAGGCTTATTTTTTAAGAGCACAGGATTGATCTATCTGGCCTGAGTATAATACCACAGTTGTGGGCTTATTTTAATTGTCATCAGTTAGAGTGGATGAATAGACCACTCTATTCTTGCAGGCCGACTATGGTAGGAGAGTTTTATGCATCATATCATAAAACTGTAGTTCTTTCAATGAATAAATTTCTAGGCCTGATGCGATATCTAGAGGAGCAACAGTTTGAGCACACCCTTGTGAGAGTGGTTAGGGTTGATCTTTCAGTAGAGACTATCTGTTGGGTTATTTTTAATCCATCCTATATAACTCCTGCATCCATCGCAAAGTGTGACTACAGACTAAGACTTACGCATAATACATATATTATAAGGGTGGCTAAGCATAGAAGATAGTGTTGAGATGGCTAGGTGGATAGTTGACTATGGATGATGAGACTCTATGGATCGAGGGACATGGGGTGATAAAGAAGGGTTTGTTAACTTTTGATTCCATATTTTAGTGGTAGCTCATCTGATATCGACTGTTCCCTATTGCTTTAGACAATGTGTTTCTTTCGAAGAGAGCATCCCTGATTGATAGTTTGATGGTCGGATATGCTGTTGACTCAGCATCCATTCTTTGACATGATATTCATGATAGAGCTTTTAGGGAGGCAACGAATTTTTCATTCCCCTGCCCAATTCATAGATTATGTGATGAGGCCGATGTACCTGAGATACTAGGATTCAATAAGAGAGTACTTATTACACCACTATACAGACAAAAAGTATGAAGGATCTCGCACACCCAACCCTTCTGAGGAGATCTAGTGAGACTACCACAGTATCTTAAGCCCAGACTAAGTGTACATTAATTTCCACAAAGCCTGGTGATGTACATGGAGGTAATATGGGAGTTAGCATTGATCATGAGATGGGGGAGCAAATAGAGGCCCCAGATTTTAGTACTCAACGCGAGGGGACACCATCCACTACTTCATCAGCCCCGACTTTGACCTTAGAGCCAATTTTCGTATCTTTAGAGCCCACTCGCCCATCTACTATTACTTCTTTTATTGGTATAATTACACTGTCTTAATAATTCTTGCAGAGCTTAGTGGACACTTAGAGGGCCATTGATTCTTGATTATGGGTTATTAAGACTGATATAAATACCCCATATAGGCATATCTGATAAAGGGTTTAAACTAGATTTGAGATTGTAAAGGATAGATGGGAGGCTGTACAGAAAGCTGCCATATCTGAGCTACGTATAATTTACAAGCATGTCTTGCTGTTTTTGATGTGTTATAGCTAGATTTGTAGATTTAGAGATAATAGATCTAGCCCACATGAGGGTGAATATGGCTATATTATGAGAAGAGGTACACTCTTTCATAGAGAGCCATATGGTAGTCACTCTTTTAGTCATACCCCCAGTGGTCCTGATATCACCTTCACATGCACTAGATATTTTGATTTCTTTGCAGAGGATAACGAGGAGGTCCTGGTAGTTTAGGCCAAGAGAGGACATATGGAAGACCTGCAGTACCTAGATATTTTATATTACCAGGTCCTAAAAAGGGTCAAACATACATCAATGGAGTTTACAATTATTGACAGGTAAAAGTGTGCGGAGATAGCAGTGGGTTCATCTTCTAGTAGTGCACCTCTACCACCACCGCCTCTGCTAGCTAATAGACCCCCATCTGGGGATGCTCATGAAATAGATGCCTAGATCATCCTGGGTATGTCCTTATTCCCATTATTTTACTTTATTTTAGCGCATTGGGGACATTGTGCAGTTCTTAGTTGGGGGTGGTGTATACATGGGTTTTTGTTGTCGTGCTTCTTTTCCTATCAGTTGCAGTATGATTATAGAACTGGCATATAAAGGTAAAATTTATGATATTTTGTTTTGTTTTATATTGTGTTATGTTTTTGTGAAATTAGGAGATTTTATGTATGTAGGGAAGTTGTCATGTTTTTGATTGATTTTTGACAAAAATGATACCGCTCCAAAAATTTAGAACTGTGTAAATGTATATATGTTTGAACATTGTGGATCTTGTTATGGCATTACGATTAGGGACACGACAATCAATTGATAATAGTTGCATGAACCAAATATGTAGTAGTTTGTAATATTGACTCTGTTCCATGTGTATGTGAGATTCTACTTAGTTCCCTTTCATTGTTGAATTTAGTACTTGCCTGGTTTGTCTTGCCTCGATTGTAGGATAGATTATTAGGAAAGGATCATAGGTTGTTTTTTATTTTTAATCTACTTTTAGCCTAAATTATCGTTCCTATGTAAAATTGTATCCCTTGATCCCTATTTTGAGCCTTGTAGCTTGTATTTCTTATTTCACCGATCATCTTCCCATTTTTGTTACAATAACCCATACTGTCCCATTCTTCCTTGGACATTGTGCACCTCAACTTAGGCAAATAGCCTACATTAAGGGTGGATATCATAGGGCTGTCTGATGTAAATTGGGTATGCATAAAGGTAAAATAAGAGAAAAAGTTAGTAGGGTTGGGTGTGGTAGCAAAAGAAAAGGAAAAGAAAAAAATTTGTGAAAAAGAAAAAAAATGAATAAAATATCATACCCAACCGGAATTTACAATAAAGAATAAAAAGGGAGAAATAAGGGTGGAATTAAAAAAGATGGTTAATGAGTGGACCCTAAAAGTAGGTTAGTGACAAGGATGCTTAGTCACTTGATATGTTAATATGTACCATACCAGCCCCTAAGTCTACATTACAAGCCGAGAAAATAATTGCAAGCTTATGGTATTTGATGCACATTAATTGTAAATTCTCTTGTTAGTGTGAGTGTGTCTTGATTGTCCCTGTACTGACATGCATGACATCATATGAGTGAGTCAGAATTCTTTGTTATGAGAGAAAATGAGTCATATTGCTAGTTGCTTACTTGTTCTGAGTAGTTTAACTTGTACATATGCATGATTGTATGCTGCTAATATAATGCCACACCTTGATCCCATTATATCATATTGTTATCATTCATATTTATACACAGTTGGTCTTGAAAAGTTGAGATGGGAGGGGTATTGTGATTTGATCTTAAAGTGTTGATTGACTTCCTTGAATAGCTTAGATTCTCCTAGTTATGTATCATGCTTTGTTTTGTTTTATTTTTTTTATTGTTTTTTGTTTCCTTAGGACATGTAAAAGTTCTAAGTTGAGGGTGTTGATGTTCTACAAAAATATAGAACTTTTAATGCTTAAAACTATGAAAATATGTAAGTTTCTTAGGTTGTTTTGTTAGATATGATGTGTTTTGGATATGTTTAACAGAAAGCTAAGTTTTGGATGCTAAGTTCATGGAAAAGACGAGAAATGAAGTTTTTGTCTACTTACTTGATCAATTTTGGATATTCCTGACACTTTTCGGATGTACATGACCAAAGCATGTGATGAAAGTTATACATTTTGAATCTTGGTTATAGGTATTAGAAGGTCTGGTACTTACCTATGTCTACATGTAGACCATAAGTAGCACATGTGGTCTATATAAGACTAAGGTAAGTACCAAAATGAAAGATCCAGAGAGTGAAAGAGCTAAAAAAGAACTTCCAGCAATTACCTATGTCAACATGTGGACCGCAGTGGGTAAGGTAAGTGCCAGAAGTCCAAAATCTCGAGAGCAGAAGCTGCAAAAAAATTTTGGAACTTATAGGTGACTACATGCACTTATCCTCAGGCTGCATATGGCACATACACCCAAGGCTAGGCTGCATGAGGACTAAGATAAGTAGCCACTGACCCCTTTTTTGTCCTTTTACATGTAGGCTTTGATTTTAGGATTTTATCATGTACTATAAATACCCTTTATCTATTTTTAGTATAAGTTATGCACTCTTGATACTTACAAACATATTTGAATTTTTAGAGTTGATTTTGGTCTTGGAATACTCTTGTATTGATTTTGATTGGTTAATTCAATTAAAAATTTGGGTTTTTTAGTTGTAATTATTGTGATTCATCTTATGTTTTCAATCATGAAAGTGTTGATTGTTTTAAAAGTATGAGTGGCTAAAAACCCTTAGTTAGGGTTGTGAAAACCCTGGCATATTAATGAAGTACGAGAATTGGTATTATTGTTCTGAACTGATACCATCCATGCATTGTATTGTCTTCACTTTAATAGATATTTTAGCGGTTTCAAACATTAGGATCCTCCTTCCTAGATTGTTTCTACTTACTCCAGAAGAGGGGTAGTGACTAGGAAAATATAATTACAATAGTAATTTAAAGTTTAGCTATCGATCCACGCTATTAGGCATCATCTAAGTAAGATGGTTAGCTGTAATCTAATAACTAGAGAATCAAAAGGTAATAGTTAACCAACATCTAGATAAGGGTTAGTAAGGCGACATCCTGAGTCTTAAAAGATAAAGGGTGCAATCCATCATCTTTTCCAAAAGATTATTGACGATATATAACTTATCAGATTCTGCATGCAAGGTATCGGGTTAGTTCAATAAAGAACGATTAGCCTACGGAGTAAAGAATCCAAGGGAAACACAATTCTAGTGTTCACCTACGACTGATTACAACCGAAGCTGATATTATCTACCTGTTCAATATTGCTACTCAAATCCCTCTACTTATTTTTCCAGTTTTTCCCATTGCTTACGGTATCTGAGAGCCACACTCCATGTATTCCTTTGAGATTCAACCCCAAGCTTTGTTGGGTTACTATAGTTGGTAGTATTAGCCTCCTATATTTATGTTTTATGTTTTAAAAATGACAAACTAATACATGAACTTTGTAGGATACTGAAGATCCCTAATGATGGAATGAGATCTTACTCAAAGGACATTGAAAATCTTAAATCATGCGAGGATATCTCACACAAGTCAAGGAATATTCTCTCAATGAATATCGTGATAAATGTGGAGCCACATCAAAGATATTGAAGATCCCTAATGATGGAAAGAGATCTCACACAAAAGACATTGAAAATCTCAAATCATGGGAGGATATCTCGCATAAGGACAAAAATATTCTTTCAAAGAATATCATGCTACCTATAGAGCCACATCCAAAGTAGGATATCTCTTGACAAGGCAACAAAAATCATATTAACTAAATATCCCAATAGACAAGGAAATCCGACGCACCTTACGACAAGATCAAAGGAGAAGAAAGATCTCACTACCTACATGGACATATCTGATAGTGACATGTATAGATGTGAGAAAGGAAAATTGTACTATGTATGGACATATCTGATATAGACATACCATAATGTGCAAACTCCCTTAATGAAGGAATCAACTCAAATCCATGATTGAGAAGAAATCTTTTGGGTTTCCTTATAAAGAAAAGAAGCATATGTAGTAGAAGACTATAAAGGCCAAAACGAAAGAAAGAAGACACTACGCAACTTCAAAGAAAAACATCAAAGTTTCTCAATCTTAGTCTCACAAGGGTTTGTAACTTTTAGTTTACAATTGTTACATAAAGAGTAGTATCAAGTAAACTTTGTAAGATCAATTAGAGATGTGTTACAAGATCCAAAGAGCAAAATAAGTCTTTAAAATTTGTTTCTCATCATTTTACTCAAAGCCAATATTGAAAGATCTAAGAAATTATTGAAACCCAAGGGGACTGAAAGTAGGCACCACATTGGTGTTCCAAACTAGGATAAATCTTTGTCTCTTTACTTTATGTTTGATTAATTATTTACTTAATTATTTTAAATCTAATATGTCTTGTGAAGTGTACTGATCTACAGGCGAGTCGACTGTAAAGAGTCAGTAGTCAACTCACAAAAAATTTTCAATTCACCCATCCTTCTTAGATTTTAATTGGTATCAGAGAAGGTCTCACCAACAGCATTGTTTAACCTCAAGTGAGCAAAGATCAAATGGTAAATTGTCAAATTCCCGCTGCTCTTCTCTATGATGGTCACTCCTCCACAAGACCACCATACATTAATGGACAGCAGTACTCTTATCAAAAGAATAGGTTCAGAATCTTTGGCCAATCAAATAACTTCCAAGACAAGGTCATCATCAAGAAGGGTCCAAAGCCAATTCCAGGACCCAAGGAGAAGCCAAACAACAAAGATAAAGAATCTAATAGTACTAACATAGAAGACCTTGAAAGTTTTGAGGTCAATAAAGAACAATAACAGATAATCCAAACTAATGCACATGCTATAAGTTTGCTTCTTTGTGCAGTTAGTGGAGAAGAATACGAAAAGATATTAACTTGTGAGACTACAAAGAAAATGTGGGATAAATTGGAGGTAACCTATGAACGAACCACCAAAGTCAAAACGTCAAAGAATATTTCCCTTGTCAATGAATACGAGGTATTTAAAATGGGAAAGAATGAAAACATTGAAACAATGTTTGCCAGATTTATTAAGATCCTGTGCGAACGGAAATCATTGGGGATGATCTACCCACACAGCCTGCAAGTCCAGAAGCTGATCCAAAGTCTTCCAAAAATTTAGGAAACCAAGGCTACAATTCTGTAAGACGAAAATCATTACAACATGACATATAACCAACTATAAGGTAACCTCATTGAATATGAATGAAATTATATCAACGGGTACCGCAAGGAGAAAAAAAAAGAAACCACTGGCCTTCAACACTGCTCCAACTGAAGAAGAAAAAGAAGAATAAGAAGATAGTTTAGAAAATGTCAATAGTGAAGGAATGGCTCTCATCAACAATGGATCAAGGCAAATCATGAGATAGAGATAGCTAAGATCCCAAGGAGCCAAAAATGATGACTCCGCTAGAAATGATGATCATCGTTATTAGTGTGGGAGGCCTAGAAACTTTAAACAAACCTGTCCAAAATTAAGAAGAAGAACATCCAGAAAAAATCTGTATTTTGGAGCCTGGAGTTATGAAGATAAAATCAAAGAAGAAATAGAATCCATGAATATGCTATTCATGGCAACAGGTGAATCTAGCGAGGCAAGACTACATGATTGTCACAAATGTAATAGTCTTGAATCTAATTTAGATATGATAACTAATGAGATTCAAAAAGTTATAGATGAGTATAACAAACTCTCTCAAGAGAATAAAAGTTGTGAAGCTCGATTTAACTAAAAATTTGATGAGGAATAAAGAAGTTATCAAATAGAAATCGAAGCACGTCAAATAAAAATTGACTTACTTCATGAAGAACTTTATTATGTAAAGATAAAACTAAATAGTATTAATAGATCACTTAGTCACAGTTTCATGATATCAAACTCTTTTAAAAATAATGCAAGTTCCTCGTTAGAATCCTTTAAATCTACCAAGACCTCTTTCTTCTCTTAAGGACCTGTCTATTTTATATATGCACAGAGAGGGCAAATTCCTACTTATGTAGCCACAATACTAAAAGTGTATGGGTTTTGAAGACTAAATATAGCACATCTAACCCGCAAGGACCCAAGACTACATGGGTACCTAAATAAAATTAATTTTTTTATTTTGCAAGAACAGGTCCGTAAGAGCTATAAGAAGGGAATGTGGGTCATTGATAGCAAATGTTCTAGAAACATGAACAAAAAGAAAGAAAATTTTTTCAAATCTAAATAAAATAGAATAGGGATCAGTCAAATTCAACGATAATACTAGAGGCAACGTCAATGGAGTTGGCTCGGTAAAACTCTGCTCATATTGTGAATTCACTTAACTATATCTAGTGAATGGAATTAAACATAATCTACTTAGTATCGATTAGTTGTGTGATGCTAGTTTTAGAGTCCTCATCAAAGAAAAAATTGCACAATCAAACACAACAAAAGAGAAATCTCTCTCATTGGTGAATGCATTGATAATATTTAGGTCATAAATAGTCCTGATTTTACTACCTTAACTTGCCTCAAAGTGTAAACGAATGATGTTTAATTGTGGCACAGAAAACTTTGGCATGCTAGCATGCATATCATTGAGAAATTGTGCAAACTAAAATTGGTAAAGGGTCTACCAAAACTCAAGTTTGAAAAAAATCACATCTGATGCTTGCCAATTGGATAAATAGGCCCAAACATCATTCAAAGTCAAAGACATTGTCTCAACTACCAAAATTTTTTAAATAATCCACTTGGATTTGTTTGTCCTCACCAAGACCGCAAGCATTGGTGGAAAGAGATATGTTTTTATTATAGTTGGTGATTACTCACATTTTACTTGGGTGATGTTTCTTGTCCATAAACACAAGGCTTTCACAAACTTTAAGACTTTTTGTATAAAAGTACAAAGAGAAGATGGACACTTCATCACCTATGTTCACAATGATCATGAAGGAGAATTTAAAAATAAGGCATTTGAGGAATACTGTTCTCAAAATGGATACTCTCAGAACTTCCCATTACCTTGGTCTCTTCAGTAAAATAATGTGGTGGAGTGAAAGAATCGGTCTCTCCAAGAAACTGTCAGGACCATGTTGTTAGAACATAATCTCCCATATCACTTTCAGGCAGAAGTAGTAAGTACAGTATGTCACATCATCAATAAATGTCTAATCAAACCTATTATATAGAAAATACCTTATGAACTATGGAACAAAAATAAGCCTAACATTAGCTACTTTCATCCTTTTGCATAAAATTCTTTATCCATAACAATGGTAAGAATAACTTGGGAAAATTATATCCACAAAGTGATGAAGTTATTTTTCTTGGGTATTATCCCACTAGTCACGCTTGCAGGGCTTAAAATAAAAGAACCTTATGTATTAAGGAATCTATGTATATTGTATTTGATGAATCTAATCACTTTTCTATGAGTTTGAATATTAATGAAGAACAGGTGAGTGATCTACAATATGGATCCAATGCTAGCACAACCTCTAAGCCATCATAAGATGAGCCTACTATACCCCCTCAGGAGTTGACTCACACAATAGAAATAGTCAAATCGACTGTTCCAAGAGAATGTAAACACGATGCTAAATATCCAAATAAATTTATCATTATAAATCCAGATAATAGGATGCAAAAAAGAACATCATTGATAAAATAAGCATTTGTTACCCTTGTATCTCAAATTGAGCCAAAAAAGACCGATGAGTCCCTCAAATATGAGTCATGGGTCAAAGAAATAAAGGACAAATTAGACCAGTTTAAATGAAATCAAGATTGGACTCAAGTTGAAAGATCCGAGAATTGCTCAGTAATTAGAACTAAATGGGTCTAGAGAAATAAATTAAATGAAGAATGTAAGATTATAATAAACAAATCCAAACTTGTAGCTCAAGGCTACTCCTAACAAGAAGGCATTGATTATGATGAAACCTTTGCTCCTGCAGCAAGGTTAGAATCTATTCAAATTTTATTAGCCTTTGCTTCTTTCAAATGTTTTAAGTTATATCAAATGGATGTCAAAAGTGCATTCTTTAATGGTTTCATTCATAAGGAAGTTTTCATAAAAGAACCCCCGAGTTTGAAAATCTATCTTATCTAAATCATATTTTCAAATTGTCAAAAGTACTCTACGGTCTCAAACAAGTTTCAAAGGCTTGGTATGAAAGATTAAGTACTTTCTTACTAAATAACAATTTTCAAAGAGGTAAAATTGATACAACTCTGTTCATATAGAAGCTAGATTCAAATCTTCTTATTATGTAAATTTAAATTGATGATATCATATTTGGTAGTCCTAACATCTCTTTGTGTGAGAGTTTTGCTAATTTAGAGAGACAAGAATTTGAAATAAGTCTTATAGGAGAGATCACATTCTTATTGGGATAACAAATAAAACAAACTCCCAAAGGTACCTTCATCAGTCAAGCTAAGTACACAAAGAAACTTATTAAAAAATTTGGTATGGAAAAAGGAAAGGCCTATGAAACTCCGGTGAGTCCATTTACAAGTCTTGATTCAGACTTATCTGGGAAGGATATTGATGAAAGAATGTATAGGGGGATGATTGGATCACTACTCTATTTGACCGACAGTCAAACAGACATCATGTACAATGTAAATAAGTGTGCTAGGTTCCATTCGACTCTTAAAGAGTCTCATCTAACTACCATGAAAAGGATTATCTGATACCCCATAGGAACTCAAGACATTGGAATATGGTACCCTTGTTCTTCCAATTTCTATTTAATTAGATATTCAGATGCTGACTTTGCAGGTGATAAAAGTGATAAAAAAAAAACTAGTGGAACGTGTCAAATTATTGGTGATGCCCTGATCTCATGGCACAACAATGAATAAACTTTAGTTTCTTTTTCAATAACTAAAGCCGAATGCATATCTTTTGGAAGTTGTGGTACCCAAATTTTACAGATTATGCATTAACTAATTGATTTTAATTTGTCCTTTGAATCTGTTCCCATATTGTGTAATAACACCAGTGCTATTGGTTTATCTAAATATATTATAATAATTCTAGGTCCAAACACATTGATATTAAGTATAATACTATTCAAGATCATGTAGAAAATGGTAATTTTCCGTTAACATTTGTTGACTCTGAAAATCAATTGGTAGATATTTTTACAAAACCCCTTTCAGAAGAAAGATTTTGTTACCATAGAAAAAGACTTGGTATTATCAGCTTTAATGAATTGTGAGTCTTATTTTTTGGACAAAAATCTCGTTTACTTGTTCTAATTTTCCAGTCAATTTTTAACCAAAAAAATTGGTTTTAAAAAGTGGGTCTTGTCCCTTGTTTTTTTGCTAGATTGTAAAATAATTTTTAATGCACAATCTGCCACACTATTTGTTTTGCCTAGTACTTGTTAGTTAATAGATTAAATCTCTAATATCTATCTACTTCTCTTTTTGCTACTCTGTGGTTCTTTCTGATTATACCAAAGGGGGGGAGAAACATAGGAACATCAGAAGTGCCCACAAGTCAGGGGGAGCAAGCCGACTACAGTGATAGACAGGAAAGTCAACAAATGTTTATGCTTGTTTGTCATTATCAAAAAAGGGATATTGTTAGCCTCCTATATGTATGTTTTATGTTTTAATAATGACAAACTAATAAGTGAACTTTGCAGGATATTGAAGATCCCTAATGATGGAAGGAGATCTCGCGTAAAGGACATTGAAAATCTCAAATCATAGGAGGATATCTCGCACAAGGAAAGGAATATTCTCTCAAATAACATCATATTAAATGTGGATCCATATCATAGATATTAAAGATACCTAATAATGGAAAGAGACCTCACATAAGGACATTAAAGATCTTAAATCATGGTAGGATATCTCGCACAAGGCAAGGAATATTCTCTCAAATAATATCGTTCTAAATATAAAGCCATATCAAAGGTAGGATAACGTTTGACAAGGAAACAAAAATCATATCAACTCAAGATCAACGCACCACATGAAAAGATCAAAGGAGAAGAAAGATCTCACTACTTACGTGGACATATCTAATATGGACATATTTAGATGTGAGAAAGTAATATCACACTAAGTATAAACATATCTGATATGGACATACCATAAGGTGCAAAATCCCTCAATCAAGGAATCAACTCAAATCCTTGATTAAGAAGAAATCTCTTAGGTTTTCTTATGAAGAAAAGAAGCATATCCAACAAAAGTCTATAAAGGCCCAAATGGAAGAAAGAAGACACTACACAACTTCAAAGAAGAATATCAAAGTATCTCAATCTTAGTCTCACAAGGGTTTGTAACTTTTAGTTTATAATTGTTACATAAAGAGTAGGATCGAGTCAACTTTATAACATTAACTGAAGTTATGTACAAGATCTGAAGACAAAAATAAGTCTTTGGACCTTGTTTATCATCATTGTACTCGAATCTAATACTAAAAGATCTAAGGAAACTTTGAAACCCAAGGGGACTAGAAGTACGCACCACATTGGTGTTCCAAACCAAGATAAATCTTGATTTCTTTACTTTATGTTTGATTACTTAGTTGCTTAATTGTTTTTAATATAATCTATTTTGTGAAGTATACTGATTTGTAGGTAAGTCGACTGTGAAGAGTTAGTAGTTGACTCATAGAAAATTTTTAATTCACCCCCTCTGAATTTCAGATAGCGACCGCATAATCTTTAGAGTAAAGGTGTAGCTTGGATATTATCATTTTCCAGCAACTATTGGTGCATATAATCCTTGCTTTACTTGTTCTCGGTATACAAACTTAGAAGCGGGGATAAATAAGAAAATCAAAATTCTAGAAGGTTATAATGGGATAACCGATAGACCATCAGAGACTCTATGAATGATCAAATTGGTTGTCACAACTAAGAATAACATCTAGATACTATAGAGATAGGTAAAGGTCCATATGATTGATGGTAGGGCTCGTGATGAGTCGTAGGTACAACTATCACAACTTAACTAGAATGGGTCAAAATTTGGGCTCCAGGGATGAATGGCATGATAGGACATCGGGAACGTGACAGACCATCACATATTCTGTCACC
>JAPEIP010000005.1:66634806-66670059 GCA_026120095.1 Capsicum chinense | reverse complement strand
TAAATGTCTACTTAACTAGTTAATAGTTATGCAGTCAATTAATCAAATGTGCTAAAGGTATTTTGAATGTTTAATTAATTTTATTCCTATGTGGAATTGAGAGATATTTGATCTGTCGATACATTAATTAAACATACGATTAATGAAAATAAATGTTTGGATGGATAAGATTTTATATTTGATAAGTTTCACTTAGGAACTAAATATAGTACAAAATAAATATTTTCTTCAAGTTAATATTTTTTTAGGTGTTAACTGAAATAAATTAGAAGTTTAACATAAGTGTTAATTAACAATGAAGTCAGAAAGCACTAATACAAATCATCCGTTTTAAGAAAATTAGCCTACCAATGTAAAGGCGCTTAATTGGGGGTGTATAGACTTTTAATCATGCAAGCTAGACACTTATTTAGCCTCAGACAGGCGGGAAGGATCCATAAATGTCTCAAAGGTACGAGAAATATATCGAAATTCATGGTACCGATAAGCCACATATCAATAAAATAAGATAGTTTTAAGTAAGTTTAAAGTAAATTAAAAGAAAGATATAAATAATTTCTGGGCTAATAAATATTATATGTCCAAATATTAATTTAAGCTAGACATAAGTCATTAAAGTGGTCGTTCTGGAACCACGGGACTCGAGGGATGTCTGACACCTTTTTCTCGGTCAATAGAATTTCTTATCCAAATTTCTACTTCGCTGACTAATGATAAAAGAGTTTTTCTTTTGATTGAGGATTCAGTAAGGTGATTTGAAACACCAAAACTCAATTTCAAGTGGTGACTCTGTAAAATAAATAATCTTTTCTCAAAATGTTAATTTAATTAGAAAATCCATAAAATCAACTCTAAGAGGATGTTAAAAAAAGGCGTGATAAATGGTGATTGGGATAACCAAAATTCAAGCTTTTATATTGACTTATTTAGCTTTTGAACATTATAAATTGGCTTAAATGTGATGTTTGCCTTCTTGTTTACTGTTTTTATATTATTTGAACTTTGATATAAATTCTCTTCTTATGTTCTTATCTGAGTCTTTGAGAAGATACTATATATTAAGAGACATGTTATACCTTCCCAATCCATGAGATACTAGAGATATGGAAATGCTCCTGAGATAGATTTTATAGCCACACATATTTTAGGATGGAAAGGTCCAACAGTGAGGTCGGAAAGTACTGGTTTCAATAAAGTTGTCCCTCTTAGACTTGATTTGTTCGCTCATTTTACAACCAATCTAGACACATTTTCCTTTAGGATGTTAAGCCCAGCAGAAATAAAATCATGACCGATGATTATCCTTTGTAGGCAATGTTTTATTTGCATCATGTCCATTTTATTTGATGTAGTGAAGTTCAGCACAATATCCCTAGTCTGTCTACATCATTTACCCTCTTTTGAGATCATTATGTACATAGCATATGCTATATGCCCTAGTACCTGAAAAGTTACATTAAACGTTGACCGACTTTATAGTGAATTGAATAGCATAATGAGGCGGTAAAAACTCCTCCCAATATTTATTCTTCATCAAAATCCAAATGAGGTTTTGATATTTACATTAAAAATATTCTAAATAGTCAAGCTTTTCCCTGTTCTTCAAGAACTACACACACTTTATTCTCACCTTCATGAGATACTTAGGAAGCTCACTCAAATTGGTGATCTTTGTACAGAAAAATAAAACAAAAATAATTCTTGAATGCTTATTGAAAAATTCAAAAAGGAAGAAGAATTTTGAGTCTTCATTCAAGGAAATTATAATTTATTCTTATCCAATTTATTATTATTATTATTATTATTATTATTTATTCATAAAAAATTTAAGAAAAATGTATTTATAATCATGTTCATTAAATATGATACCTGATTCTCTCATTGATGAGATACATAGGCACTCTCCTTGGGTTCAGTGATCTATGTTCAAAAATTCAAAAGAGGAAATTTATAAATCCTTATCCAAAAATTCAAACAAAACTTAATTCCTTAAAAAATAGTTTTATCTTATTTCATAATCCAAAAAATAATATTTTCCTACTTCATAATTTCACGCTTCTTGAATTACGCACACCTGATTCTCTTCTCGATGATGTACGTAGGCAACCCTCCACGAATTTGATGAACTTGTTCATAGCAAAAAATATTTTATCCTTATATAAAAAAGAAATTTATCAAATCTTTTTTTACAACCCAAAACATCAAAATAAATGCTTTATATAATTCATATTTCAAACATGTTGAACTATGTCTGATCTGATTCTTGTTATAACAAGTTACGTAGGCAAACAATATCTTGGATTAGGTTAACCAAACAAAAAAAATAAAACTTCTTAACTTGGTTGGTATCGACATATTTAGAATTATGCTTAAAAGGGTACTAAGTTATTTGACATCATATAGAGGATCAACATTATTGTGCACCATAGATTCTTTTGGTACCTCTTAATATACCTAAGTGGAACTTGAGAAGGTATCTCACTAAAAATCAGGATTAAATTAATCTGACTTTATCATTTTGGGTGAATTGTGTGGTGAGTTTTAGATTAAAAATTCAATGACGTTGCTTTGTTGATCTATAACTTGGACTGAGTATTTGTCGAGATAAAATTTTGAATAATATTTTGACTAAAAGAGAATTCTAGGCCTTCATTGATCCGATTGTGCCTTTCAAACGTACCAAATGACATGTAATCACTAGAATTTCCCTTTTGAGCCTAGTCTTTTATTGACTAACCACATCTTAACCTAATCCTTTTGAGCATATAAATACACTATCCCTCTTTTGGTCCATCTCCCTAAGCGCATTGATAAAAATCTAAGTTGGGTCATAAAATAAAAGATGATGATGTAAGGTCCAAGAAAATTACATTACAAAAAAATGAAGCAACAGAAAAAAGGAGAAATATAAAAAAAAAGGATGAAAGTAGAGAAAAAAAGCCAACAAGGAAACTCCAAAAAGGGTGAGAAAATTCAAAAAATTAACTCTAGAGGGGAAAAAAAGAGAAGAAACTAAGCAAATGAAGATCAAGTATGAAAATGTGCCATTTTAAGAGAATAGTGCAATGCTAGGGTCCTAATAGTCACTCTATAATAAATGAATATCCTACATTTCTAAGTCTACATTACAAGCCAGTGACAAGCCCTGCCTTATCTCATTCTGAGTGTTATCACATTAGTGAATACTTACATGAGGGCCTAGCTTATGATATCTCAATTGCATGCATTGAACATATATTTGAGTGTGAATTGTCTTTTGGAACATTCTAGGATTTAAATAATTCTATAATGTGTGAAGAAGACTTAATTTGTAGTTATTTATAGTGAAGGCACTCGAAACATGAGGATAAGAAAAATTAAAAATCCTTGATTGAGGCAAGAGGAACAAACCTTGTCAATACCTAAGTAAGTTTGAGGTACCATTTGAAACTACATGAATTACTTCTAAGTTGTCCTCAAATTTTATTCGGAAGTAACTAAAAGGATCTAAATGCATAATGCTAATCGTTGATATCAACTGAAGTTAAGATACGTTCAACTAATGAATTTATTTATTTTTTCTCATTCTCCTATATTCTTATAAAATTTACTCAAAAAAAGAAAAGAGAAAGAAAAAAATCTTTCATCCTACATGACTTACCTCATATCTCAAATGGATCCTTAGTATGTCTATCAAAAATCCGTGCCAACCAGTAGGCTAGGAAAGTGAAAGATCTTGCTTATGAAATTTGACATCATTTATGTCACTCATATGAAAGCACAAGCTTGGCTGATCACTTGATAGAAATTCAGCTGATGATGAGTATGAGTCCTTGAAAATTTATTTTTCTGATAAAGAGATTAATTTCATTGGGGAAGAAGTTTGAGGGTGACAATAAAATATGCAAATTTTACGATGATGGGACTGTCGATATCAAAGACTGTCACGACCCAAATCAAGGCACTGGCCGCGACGGGTATCCCAAACCATGAAGGCTGAGAGACCCCTTAGCTTTTAATCATAAACATAACTCATTAAGTATAATAATGTGGAAGTAAACTAGAAACATGGTGGTTCTGTTATTTTAACTAAATAATACGGGACATACGTCCATAAGAAAATGCATAACCATCTATAACCAGTCTACGAATTCTCTACTAAACTTAAAACAATAATCTGTCTGAAATTGAGACAAGGCCCCCAGTCGGATCTTGAACTAAAATCAAATAAAATCATCATATAGATAAAGGCCTTTCAAAATAAGGGAGGCTCACCAACTCCAAATGTCTGAAAACGGCCTACTGATTAGCGGGACCATGGGACTGTGCCTCAAAACCTTAAATATAGGCGGTCAATACACAGAGGTACTGGTACGTAGAGCAACCCAAAAATAACATATTTTTGTACAACATTGGTGAGAGCAATTTATAAAACAGTTTAGTATAAAGTGAAATGAAAATACATGGGCATAATGTGATAGGCTTCAAGCATTCTTGTCATAATGACTTAACTCTTTGTATTACTTCTGAGAAAGATGGTTCACCCTACATTTCTACGATCCCGCTGGCTATATGAAATCCGTCCTTGACTCGGCGGCCAATCCCTCAATCCATATTTCTCACAAGGATTGGTGTCCTAAATACTATTCTACTATACCAATGCCTCAGGGGAAAGTATACATTGGCCATAGCAAATTATTACTCCCGAATCGGTAAAAATCGGTTACCAGCAAAAAGCCCTTACACTCAATGCCTTCTTTGGATAACCATCTAACTTTCTTCAAGCCCATTTTTAGTTCTTTAAAATATGATTCATGGTTTTAAAATATTCAATACTTATTCTATTAAGGTCACATCATCACTGGATATTGTCATACCCATACTTCCAAGTTATTCTTATCATATCAATTCCACAGCCCTTCTCATTCAAAACATGTAAATGACCACCAAAAGGGTTATCAAATCGCATGAGAGTTCTTATTATCAAAATCATATGAAACTTATTCAAACACACTCTCTTTATAAATCTTGAACACATAGTGGCCATTCCATTTATTGAACACATGAATAATGAATAAGAGACATTTAAAACTCAAGAATTTATCATCATTCATAAACCAGCCCCCCGATATTGGTTATAGAATAATCTCGTGATAAAAAAGGGGGATCTTTATTCATGCTCTCAAAACAATTCACAATTCATATCGTGTAAGGTCCATAAATAAATTTCATCATGAGGAGTGGAATTTGACAAGTTACATTCGTAAATCATCATACGAATTCAAATCATATATGCACGAGATTACAAATCAAACTTATGGTAAAAAAAAAAACCCCCCGTACCAATTATGTAAGTTCATTGAATTGATTTCACAATGTATTCTCTTAAAATAATTTACCAAAACTCATAGCATATATATGCATAGGACAGCGCCCAAGCGCACACGAAAGTGTATGTGATCTACCAAGTAATATAGTGGCCTTCAAGAAAGCCGAATATCCATACTACAGGGACTTTCTTTGACGACTATTTAATTCTAGTTCACAATTTAGATTAATTGATGCAAGCGTAACCAAAATACAGTTTTGAACATGTGTAAACAAAAATAAAGTAAACAATGCATAAAATAAAGGTCTTAATACAATAAATAGGAGAATACCCAAGTTTAAAGCACTTCGAACAATCATACTATGTTATTGAACTTCATTTATTAACTCATTTATCTTGGTTGTTGATTCGTAGGGTTAATTGTATGATCATGGTCCTCCAAACTTTCAAAACTTTAATCGATTAGCTAACTTGGACATTAAAACTACATCATTAAGAAGGAATGTAATAATCCAATTAAGTGCTTAACGTTATCATCCTATATGTGAATCAAATAAGGCTTCTAGGTATATCCCTGTCCTGGAAGCTAATTTGAACTCCTTATTTTATAAAAGAATACAAACCCTACTTTGTTTATCCCCATGTTCTATCTCTCTATTCCCTCTCTCAAGATCAAAAGGTAGACAATATATGTATTCTAAGGGTGATCAGTCCTCAAAATAATTAAAACAAGAATAAAAAAGCAACCAAATATGAAAAGCGAATTAAACAAAATTAATCCAAAATAATAGTAGTCATGTTCTTGGTTTTAATCCCAAAAAGGGAGTTTTTAGCCACTAATATTCATAATCACGATCCAAATAATTGAATACATGTTATAATATAATTGAAATATAAATAAATAGAAGATTAAAACCTAAATCAAAGTGCAGTAGCCTCTCCAAAGTTCAAGACATAACAAGCCGTCCAACATTATTTTACAAAGCGTACACCACGTTGTATTTATAATGAACCAATCACAAGCCGGGTAGGAGTAAGATATTGCATGAATTTGTGCACTGAATTAGAGCATGAGACGCAGACCTTGTATCATGTCTATGAAGGGGGCTACGCGGGCTAAAGTGCATGGCAATGGAGCATGTGACTCTGGCTAAAGTCCCTCGCAACGGAGCATACGACGCGGGCATATCTACATGATGCCACTGGAATTCATCAAAAAAATTATCACTGAGGAAAAGGAGCATTGATGTAAAGCAGGCGTCGTGGGCATATCTACATGATTCTACTGAAAATAGCTTCAAAATATTTGGTCAAGTGTTCAACGTCCATTTATTTGTCCCATGCCTCATAACATTATTTTGTCTTCCCTTTCAAGCTCTTGGTGTTGTTTTCCTTTAATTTCTTGCTTTTTCAACATCCATACATCATCATAATCAGCTCCACAAGCATCCTACATCATCAAACACCATAGATTAGAGTCCAATACAGCAAAACATTCACAACAATGAGCAAAACACCTAGCTCGCTTAATCTCTAACGTTTTGCTTTGGCTCTTGACTTGATTTGATTACACTTTGCACATTGCAAATAAGTTTTTCCACACATAATTACAAAATAAAAACACTAGTAACTTATTCAATACATTAGAATCCAACGTGATTGACTATAACATCACCTAGCTCAAGCTAGTAAAACTAGTTTTCTCATCTAGACTCTAAATGAACAATTTAAACCCAAACATAATTGTAAACACTTTTAAACATTGTAATCACATCCTTGAGCACTTATATGATTGTTTACACCATTATTCACTTATTAAGAACGTGAATTATCCTCAAAACAAGACTAAATATACTAGAATAGTAATCTTAGAGTGCATATATAAACCCAACATCACCACCCAACACTTAAAGCCTTGTTCATCCTCTAACAACTCTTTACTATAAGCATTATAGGCTGAGGATACTATACACTTCTACTACCATAAATACACTCAAGCTAGTACTACGATGACTACACATAATGCAAGTTTCTCTACTAAGCATGTTATGTACACAATTGATAGTTCAAGAACACTACTTCAAAACATCTTAGCCTCAAGAATTGACTCACCTAGTTGGCAAACTCATGCTTACTTCTCAATTAAATACATCATACAAATCACCCATATTCATTAAATATGTGCCTCACAATAAGAGAGTTACCGATAATCACTCATATAAATACAATATATAACATAATGGGTACAAGAATCAAGTTACACTTACTCTTATAAGGAATTCACAAGTTACACATAATGAACCTTACCCATAGTGTAATGCTCCACTAATATCAGAATGTTAAGCTTAAGATCAAATAGGACTTTTCGGGTTGCAATATAGGTTAACGGGCAGGGAGGAACTATTTTAGGAATAGTGACTATCTTTCCTAAGATCTTTAATACACTACATTATACAGATAAAACCAATCTCCAACAACCAAATTACACCACTTTGTCTACCCCATTTATTTGTTCTTCACCCCATCTTATTAAGCTCATTCACAAACACTATGATGGGAGTATGCTAAGCACATATCTTTCAATTTTTCCCTTTTTGCACCCACTTTAAGCTATGCACCCCTATTATAGTCACCCTCAACTTAAGCGTTTTGCTTTAGTTGAGGTACACAATGTCCAAGAAGGACCAGGGCCAAAATACGTTCATTATAACACAATTGGGTTAAAGATGGGAACTTCTTTCAAACAATTTCTTTAACTCCCAACCATAACACAACGACTTTTTTTCTTTTCACACACAAATAACAATCACTTTGGGGCTTTACTTTTACCTTTTTCTTTTTCAATTTCACACTCCTTAACTCGCTAATATTTTTATTAAAGCGCCTAGGATCTTTGGATCAAATTAAGGTCTATCAAAGAAGGGATTAGGCTAGACATGAGGCTGCCAAAGAAAATGCTAAAGGCTTAATAGGTCTTACTATGATTATGCACCTGAGTAAGCTAAAAGAAGGTATAAAACAAGGCTATCAAAGAAATGCCTATATCATCTCCTAAACCCACACTTTTTATTTTGCTTCGCACACACGCCAGGCAAGTTCTAGACATCACATGCAACCTGTAATATACAAATACCTTACATGCATATGGCATATGCTCAACTCATGTAGGATCATCATAGACTCCCACCCAAATAATCACATAAATTTAACTTTAAGACAACAAGTACAAGAGTCATAATCAAGAGCCTAGGAGTCTTAAAAGTAGCAATTCACACAATCAATATACTCACTTTATAAACAAAACACTTGCACTATGCAATCAAATATAGCACCAACAAGAATAACTTACTTCTTCTAAATTTAAAAATTACCCTAAAACTAGGAATTTCCCCACCATATACTTAAAAATCTACTTATTCCCCAAAGTATACTTAAAAGTAGAGATAAAAATACTCTCTGAGGCCTCTAGGCCTAGCTAGTAACATCTTCACACATCAAGGGGGTCAAAGGACCCCACACTTAGTCTTTGTCATGCTCTTTAGCTCAGGTTTTTTGATACTTGACTTCCCATCAACCTATGACTCAACCAAAAACAAAAACTACGTGAAGTAAAAACTAAAAGAAAACTAAAAATAAAACATACCTATTTAACTTGGGTGGCCTCCCAAGGAGCGCCTACTTTAGTGTTGCGGCACGACCTAACTTATGGATTAAAAGAATTCCTTCATCATTTTTCTCACACTTAGAGGCCATCTTCTTACTCATTTTTGACCTCTTGAGTGTGAACTCTCATGGTCAACAACATTCTCAACTTTAGCCTTTTCAGGCTCATCAATTTGTATCATGTCAGGCTTAGGTATTGGAGGCTTGGGCTGCTCAATGAGGGTGTCCAAAGAGGTCTTTGGTGGGCTAACCACCCCACACTTATCCCCTTCAATTACAGTTGTCATGTGCAAGTCTTTTTAGTGGGATAGTATGTACACTTTAAAAACCACTTCTTCATCCTCCAACCTTATTAGGAGTATACCCTTTTTCACATCAATTAGAGCTCCTTCCATTCATAAAAATAGATGTCCCAAGATGATTGGTACTTGTTCATATACCTAAGAACCTAGAAAAATAAAGTCAGCAGGAACAATAAATTTACCAACCTTTATGAGGACATCATCTATCACTCTTTCAGGATGGACTAAGGTCCCGTTTGCCAGCTGTAGTAGCATAGAGATCGATCTAAGCTTTTCCAAACCTAATATGTTGAACAAAGATATGGGGTATCAAGTTGATTCTTTTCTCTAAATCACTAAGTGCCTAAACCACCTCACTATTGCCAATTTGAATGGGGAGAGTGAACTTTCCAGGGTCCTTAAGCTTTTTAGTCATCTTTTGTGTAACGAAAAAACTATATTCCTCAGTGAGTGCTACCGCCTCCACATCCTGCAGCTTAAATTTATTAGCAATCACGTCCCTCAAGTACTTAGCGTACTTAGGCATGCCCTACAAAACATCTAAAAGAGGTAAGTGAATGTGTAGCTCTCTGAACGTGTCAAAGAACTTCCTGAAACATGCATCCTCCTTTTCCTTTATATGCTTCTATTGGAAAGGTAGTTGTGGGATCTTCTTCACTTCTTCAGCAACTTTTTCTTTTGAGTACTTAAACTTTCTTAACTTTTCAAAAACTTTGTCATTTACCTTTTAGGACTCGAATCATCATTTACCACCTTAGTTTTCTTTGGAGCCTTGAAGCTTTTTACCATGTCTTAAAGTGAATATCATGACTTGTTTAGGGTTTTTTGTATCACTTAGAAAACCACCTTGAGGCTTGGTATTTAGTGTCTGTGATAACTTACCCCAACAACAACTCTAAGATTCTTGTGGTTGCTTGCTGGTTCTTTACATCTACAGCCAACTATGTTTGATTAGCTAGAATTTGTTTCATCATCACTTCTAAGTTGCTAGATAACTGATTTCCTTATGCCTGTGGTTGCTGAATTTGCTGCTATTGGGCATTCCAAGGCTTATTCAGTGGTTGAGTTTGCCACTTCATGTTGTAGGTGTTCCTATAATTCTGCCTTTGATCATTTCCAACATACATCACAGACTTAAAATTGGCAGCACACATAGCCGTTGAATGACCACTATTGCCACAAGCCTCATACCAACCATTGGTCTACTGAACTGCATTAACTGCTGTTGCAGGCTGTGTAGCTCATACTTTCACACTGTTGAATTGAGTGTTTAGCAAATTTTACAATGTAGAAACCTGAGCTGATAAAGCAGTGTATTGGTCCACCTCCAGCACACCTGCAACTTTCTTCGTCGAACTCCTAGAATCACCATGACACTTTGGATTTCCTTGTGCAATGCAATTCAATAAGGTGTACAACTCATCATAAGTCAACTCCAGCACTTGACCACCTGCAGCTGAATCTAGAAAATTTTTTGTGTTGTGGTTAAGTGCTTCTACAAAAGTATGATCAAGTACCTCATTGGATTGTTGATGATGTGGGAAATCCTAAAGAAGTGCCTTGAACTACTCCCAAGCATGATAGAGGTTCATATTTGGCCGCCGTTTGAAGCTCATTATCTCACTATGAAGTTTTGAAATCTTGCCAGATGGAAAGAATTTAATGAGGAAGTCTCAACCTAATCTATCCCATGATGTGATTGAATTCACTGGCTCAACTTTCAACCACTTTTTGGCTTCCCCAATAAGTGAATAGGGGAAGAGTGTCATCCTCACATAATCAACATTCACATCTGTCGGAATGAATGTGTTAGTGAGTTTAATGAAATTCTATAAGTGGACTTATAGATCTACATGTGCAAGCCCTGAAAATTGTCCACTGCTAATCAACAGTTGCACGATATTGTTCGTTAGCTTGAACCTCCCTCCAGTAGTTGGTTTTTTATAAAGGTAAGGTCAAATTTGTTAGAAGTGGGATTGCCACTTCTCTAACTATCCTACAGGCTTCTTGTTTATCAACCACAATAGCAGGATTATCTTGATCTTCTTCGATTTGTGGAATACGGCAGAGAAGGATTGCTTTTCTCCTTCTTTAATGGAAAATTACTTAGGTTCAAGGTTTGGTTTAACCAATTCCAGAGCCCCTGCCAGCTTACTACTTTGAAAACATATTTCCTGCTAATACAAAATCAACACCTAGCATAAAATACCAAAGTAATCCAAAAAATAAAACTAAAAATAAAATAGTTGCCAAATTATAAGTCCCCAGCAATGGCGCCAAAAATATAACTGCACACACGCAAGTGTATGTGGTCTACCGAGTAATATAGTGGACTTTAAGAAAGCCAAATATCGATCCCACAAGGACTTATTTTTATGAATATTCAATTCTAGTTCACAATTTAGATTAATTGATGCAAGCGTAACCAAAAATAGAGTTTTGAATATATGTAAACTAAAATAAAGTAAACAATAAGTAAAATAAAAGTATTGAGACAATCAATAGGAGAATAGCTAGGGTCAAAGCACTTTGAACAATCATGCTATGTTATTAAACTTCATTCTTTAACTCACTTGTCTTGGTTGTTGATTCGTAAGATTAATTGCATGATCATGGTCTCCCAATCTTTAATCGTTTACCTAACTTGGATATTACAACAACATCATTGAGTGGGGATATAATAATTCAATTACGTGTTTAACGTTCTTATCCTACATATGAATCAAGTAAGGCTTCTAGGTACATCCTTGTCCTAGATGCTAATTTGAATTCCTTATTTTATAAAAGAATACAAATCCTACTTTATTTATCCCCTCACTCTATCTTATTATTCCCTCTCCCGAGATCAAAAATTAGACAATATATGTATTCTAAGGGTAATCAATCCTCAAAATAATTAAAATAGGAATAAATAAGAAACCAAATATGACTAGCGAATTAAACGAAATTAATCCGAAACAATAGTAGTCATGGTCTATTGAACATTGACATAGATATCTTTATACTTTTGGTGTATATGCAAAGAGTGGTGCATGAAAAGAAGAGACAGACAAAGATTGGGTGACACAGAGTAAGAAGTTCATGTATTCAGAATAGGATATAAGTCAGAAAAATAGTGGAAGATATGGTAGGTAGTGGCACAAAAAGAAGACTTGGGAAAATTTTGGTTCATATTCGTCAGCTAGTGCTCTTTATCCTAATCCTTTGGGTGATCACCATTTTCAGACTAACAATGGTTTTAATACATAGGGTGTCCAATCTCAAGCTAGTGTATCTTAGCCAGCCTCATCATACCCTCCTTGTTTATTTTGTGGGTAGATCACCATAATCAGTATGATGAGAAGAGGATTCAGTACTATAATTATGGTCAGTTTGGTCATATTTAATGATAATGTTTGATAGCCAAAGTTGTCATAGGAGCTAATAAGGTCTTGATCACTTCTTCTTCAACTCCTGCATAAAAGGGTAATACTTCGGGTACTGGCATGGGCTGTAATCATCTTTATGCTCTTGCTACTTGCCAGGAATCTGAGGCATCTCCTGATATTTTCATTTATATATTACAACTCTTCTCTCGTGATGTGTATTATTTTCTTGATCTAGGGTCTATTCTTTCTTATGTCACCTTTTATGCAGCTGTGTATTTTAATTTTTGTCCTGAAACCATTCTAAGCCTTTCTCTGTGTCTACCCTAGTGAGTGATTATATTATGGTTAGAAATGTCTATACATATTGTGCGGTGTTTATCTTTCATAGGAAGACCTTGGTGGATTTTGATGTTATTTTGGGGATGGATTGAGTTCACTCATGCTACAGTTCTCTGGATTGTAGGACCCATAAGGTCCGCTTCTAAATTTCTAATGAACCAATAATCGAATGGGAGGGATGTTTCTTAGTGCGAAAAGCAAGCTCTATTTCTTATCTTAAGGCCCAATAGTTAATTTCTAAGGGGTGTCTATATCATCTGGTTTGGGTTAAAGATTCTAGTTTTGAGGTTCCCTTTTTGTAATCTGTCTCCGTGATAAATGAATTTCTTAAAGTATGTCCCGAGAACCTTCCTGGTATTCCTCCTACTAGGGAAATAGACATTAGGATTGCTCTTCTACCGGATACCATCCTATCTCTGTTCATACTTATAAAATATCTCTGGCTGAGTTATAAGATCTTAAGGAGCAGTTAAAGGATCTTCTTTATAAAGTTTTTATTGGATCTAGTGTCTTTCCATGGGGTGCTCCCATGATTTTCGTGCGTAAGAAAGATGGGTATCTTCGGATATGTATAGACTATTGGTAGTTGAATACGATTACAGTCAAGAATAAGTATCCTCTTCCTTGGATTGATAATCTCTTTGACCAGCTTCAAGTTATTAGATGCTTCTCTAAGATTGATCTTCGTCTGGGTTATCATCATTGAAGATTAGGTAGAAGGATATTCCCAAGACTGCTTTTCAAATTAAGTATGGTTATTATGAGTTTTCGGTTATGTCATTTGGATTGACTAATGCTCTAGCTGTTTTTATGGATCTTATAAATCGGGTGTTTGGACATTTTTTGGACATATTTGTTATTGTCTTCATTGATGATATCTGGGTGTATTCTAAGAACAAGGATAATCATGCCAATCTTCTCCGAGTTATGTTACAAACTTTTGAGGATAAAAAGTTATTTCCTAAATTTTCTAACTGTGAGTTTTGGCTGAATGTGGTGACTTTCCATTGGCATGTTATTTTAAGTTAGGGTATTAAGGTGGATCAATAGAAAGTTAAGGTGGTAAAGAGGTGACCTAGACCAATAACTCCAACTGATATTCTGAGCTTCTTAGGCTTGGCTGGTTATTATAGGAGGTTTGTGGAAAGTATTTCTTCTATTGCTGTTCCGCTGACAAAGTTAACTTAGAAAAAGGTAAAGCTCTTATGGTCCTATGCTTGTGAGGGTAGTTTTAAGAAGTTGAAGGATAAACAAACTTTGACACTAGTTTTGACCTTACCCGAGGGAACGAATAGATTTATGGTGTATTATGATGCATTCCGTATGGGACTAGGTTGTCTTAATGCAGCATAGTAAGGTTATGGCCTATGCTTCTAGGCAGCTTAAGGTTCATTTAAGGAATTATCCAACTCATGATTTAAAGTTGACAGCTGTGGTTTTTGCTTTGAAGATTTGGTGCCATTATTTGTATGGGGTGCATGTAGATATCTATTCAGATCATAAAAGCCTGCAGTATGTCTTTACTAAAAAGAAGTTGAATCTTTGGTAGAAATGATCACTTGAGATTCTAGAGGACTATGATGCTCTTAACAAGTTATCTATGGAGATCTTATCTCATATGGATAAGGAGAAGCAAGGACTAGTGAATGATATTTATTGAGTGGATAATTTGGGAGTTTGTGTTTTGCACTCTAAGGATGGAAGGGTAACTTTTCACGAAGTGGTTAAATTATCTCTCGGTGCTGAGGTGAAGGAGAAGTATGCTTTGGATTCCATTCTTATGTAGATTAAAGATGATATGGGGAAACAAATATTATGGCCTTAGAGATTGGTGGTGACGCTATCCTAAGTTGCAAAGGTTGTTTATGTGTTCCTGATGTTTATTGGTTGTGAGAGAGGATTTTGGCTGAGGCTCAAGTCGAGGTATATAATTTATCCAGGTTCAACAAAGATGTATATGATTTAAAAGAGACTTATTGGTGGAACAATATGATGAAGGATGTGGCTAATTTTATAGCTAAGTACATGGTTTGTTATCAAGTGAAGGTTAAGCACTTACGGTCGGGTGACATGTCCCAAGATATTCAGTTGACCATGTGGAAGTGGGATATGATCAATACAAACTTTGTTACGGGTCTTTCCCAGTCTCATAATTAGTATGATTCAATTTGGGTCACTATGCATAGGCTAACTAAGTTTGAACATTTCATGCATGTAAGGACTACCTACTCTGGAAAGGATTATGCAAAGTTATTTATTTAGGAGATTGTCAGATTGCATGGAACACTAGTGTTTATGATTTCGGATTGAGGTACATAATACTGTTCTCACTTTTCGCATTCATTTTAGAAACGTTTGGGAACCAAGGTGAACCTTAGCACCGCTATTCACCCTCAAACACATGGACAAATGGAATAGACTATTTAAACTTTAGAGGATATGCTAAGGGCTTTTACGATTAACTTTAAGAGAAGTTGGGTGGACAACTTACCTAATCTTGAGTTTGCATATAATAACAATTATCACTCTAGTATTAGGATGGCACCATTCAAGGTTCTTTATGATAGGAGGTGTAAGTCTCCTATTGTGTGATTTGAGGTTTGTAAGACTACGTTGTTGTGTCCTGACTTGGTTCACCAAGCCAATAAGAAGGTGAAGGTGATTAGGGAAAGACTTAAGACTACTCAAAGTCGCCAAAAGTCTTAGGTAGATGTGATTCCAAAGGAGTTGGTGTTTGAGGTAGGTGATTGAGTGTTTTTTGAAAGTTTCTCGTATGAAAGAAGTGATGATGTTTTGGAAAAAGGGGAAGCTCAACCACATTTATGTTGGTCCGCATATGGTTTTGAGGAGAGTGGGGACGGTTGCCTATGAATTGGATTTGCTTGCAAGTCCTGGTTTTATTCATTTGACTTTTCATGTATCGATGTTGAAGAAGTGTGTGGCTGATCCTTCTCTAATTGTGCCAATTGAGAATATTGGTATTTCGGATTTCTTGTCTTATGAAAAAGCCCTGGTTGAAATTTTAGATAGATAAGTTCACCGATTGAGGATAAGGATATCATTTCGGTAAAGGTTCTTTGGAGAAATCAAAAGGTGGAGGAAGCTTCTTGAAATGCCCCAGATTTTGGCCCTAGAAATTTCTTTGAGCTTTGAATTCACTGCCTTGGTAACGACTCACCATACAAGTCGTACAATGTTGTAACGGGTCAGATGGCCCTAGTCATAACGTGTCCAAAGATTGGTGTTTAGGTTACTATCCTAGGTATAACTTGAGGGCATTAGTCATAAAGACTCATAACGATTCGTAGATAAAAATCATCTAAGTTGAAGGCATGATTCTGCTCTGATTACGAGTGGCTCACTACAAGTCATAAAGCCTTGTTACGAGTCGTGGTATGAAATTGTACTATGTCCAGTGTTTAACCCATTTGGTTTTTTTTGTTGATTACGAGTGGACGCTATGAGTCATAGGTTCTCATAACGAATGGATTGGTCAAGTTATAAGGGCGATAGTATATGGGGAGCCTAGTCACTATCTTAGCTACGACTCGTGGTGTTGAGTCTTAATGTGTGGTTACGAGTTGATGGTTGACTCGTAATTAAAGGCGACCCTTTTTTAGTTCTTAAGTTTAGGGCATTTTGGACATTTCCACATCTTACCCAAATAGAAACTCATGTCTTATAATGTAATGACCTGAAATCACCTCCCGGGATGTCTCATGGTGCTTAAGGATACAAGTAGCCCCAAGCTAACCCTTTGAGCCTAATTCTACTAATAACACTCATTTCAAGATGGAATAATTCAAATACTAGCATAGTCATATCATATGAAACGAAATACGAAGAAATTGCTCAGTCCAAACGACTACAATATTGGAAACCCCAACACAACCACAATCTGATGACTAGTCTGACAAAGCCTCTACTAATCCATGAACTAGAGAACCATTGGGACATATCCCCTACTGACTCGAAATGAACTGAAAATAATAATATAGTCTCTCAAATACTGAAATGTCTGACGATAGGTCCTCAAGCCATGAGGACTCACCACTGTAGGGATGTAGACAGAGGTACTCGAAACTCAATGATGAGGCTGAGACTGAGCACCTGAACCTACATTATAAGACAATGTAGCACATAGACGTATATATGGATAAGAACTTGAGAATGTACTAAGTATGTGGGGGTTCATTCATTTATATAAAACAACAGTAGTACTCTTTAATCAAATCATGCATGTAATAAGTAATGAATCACATGGGTTGAATAAGTATAAAATGTGAAGCTTATGAATTATGTAAAATGGAACATGTAACACAATCTCGTGAGTCATTATACGTTCAGGTTTGAAATTTGTACTCTTCTCATATTCTCATTACTCAGGGCTAAAGGAAACTTTAAGCAATACTTTCAATTCATGCATATAGACTCATGGAGAGTAAAACTTCTTCAATGCTCAAGAACTCATAACTCTTTTGAACTCAAATACTTGGAATTTGAAATCATACAACTTTGGAACATACTTGAAGGCATTTCATTCATGTTAGGAAAATATCTCACTTCAGGCTTTAGGGAAAAATACTCACATCAAGGGAATGTATTTTATTTTTAAAGGAAAATATCTTATATTGATGGAAAATATTTTAGTTTTGGGAGTAACTGATCTCGAAGTTAAAATGCCAAGGGAGGTTCTCTTAACCGACATAAACCATGTGAGCTAAATGGAGTCCAATGTCTTGTCCTCCAAAGGAAGAGACCTCACATTGGGGAGAGGCGTCATACTATTGCCAAGGAGTATAACCTAGGTCCAGTGATCACTAACCAAACTCGGCCTTAGACCCAATAATAATCATAAACTCGGCCTCAGGACAAACCTATAGTGGCATGTAGTTTTGGGGTAAGAAACTGTAGTTACTTACCGGCTCGGTGCTAAATACTTCTCCCTATAGTTTTTCTCACTCATCTAATGAAAATTCACTTTAGAATAATCTCATGGTTCAATAAGAAACAAATAATCAAATCTGTAATCTCATGTAGTAGAGTGGATTTAAAAACTCAATGACCATTAGGTCAAAATATTTCTCAATAATATCAAAATACTCAAATCGTGGGTGCTTATAGCATAAGAGTTCATAAAATTGCAAATCTTATGTAGGGCTCAATAACCCATAATTCATTCTCAAGTTAAATCTCATAAAAAGCATAATAAATAGCATATAGATTCATAATTCATGCAGAAATCTGGAAGTTTCTGCAATTTGTCTCAAAATCTCAACATACTCATGCACTTTAATATATCAAGCATTTCAACTATTAACTTCTCGAGGATTAAAATCATGGGGTTTAGACCTATCTGCAATTTCTCAACAAAATATGTAAAAATCATACCATTAGACTCTCAATTCAAGGGAAACATCAAAATCTAGCATCCAATAACAAAGGGTGAAACCCCCCAATTCAATTTCATGTAAAATCTCATAAATTGCAGAGAATCATAGTTTAAATAAGCCTTTGGGCACAAGGATGAAAGGATTACCCTTGTTCGAAACCCCACATACCTTGGATTATGAAATAGGATGAACAAGCTAGCTCTAAACTCTTCTTCTTACTCTTCAGAGAGGGTTCTTGCAACCCTTGAACATGGGAAACTCAACTCTCAACTCAATTTGTAGAATCTATGGTAAGTTCTTGGATTTCTTGGAGAAGGGTTTTAGATTTTCTCTTGAGGGAGAAACCCTAGCCTTTGGATGTTTTGGGAGATAATGAGGCTATCAATTTTGTTTGGATTATATATGAGATTTAAAAGAGAAAAGACCCAAAATCCCCTTGTTAAAATGATTTAAAACACTGAATAGGGGCTGCGAAGGTCGAAATGATGGTCCATCGTAAGTCCGACGGTCCGTCGGGTCATCCATCACATGTTGGCTAGGAATGGGACACATTGCCTCGATGCGAAGGTGGGAGAGATAGTCCGTCACAACTTCGATGGTTCGTCAGATCCTCCGTCAAACAATGGCCAGGGTTAGGGCACACTGCCTCAACGGGACGGTCCCAGCGATGGTCCTTTGCATCCTTGACGGCCCTTCATTTTAGCCATTGCACTTGGGCCAAAAAGGGGAGTTACTACCTTAGTTGCGATGAGCTGAGCGACGACCCATCACAGACTTGATGGTTTGGCGGATCATCCATCGCACCTGGGCGGTTTCGACAACTCTCGGTAAAATGGCCATAACTTCTCACCCCGATACCAAATTTCAATGAAATTTGTATCGTTGGAAATATAATTCAATTCTCTACATGAAAAAGGTTAGATTTGAGAAAATTCTATACGATTTAAACTCCAATCACTTGGGAATTCTATTCTCAAACTTTTAGGGACGGAATTACACTTTACTTGACATGGTCTAAGGGTCGGACTACGAGGGAACTTTGTGGGGTCTTACAATATATCCCCTTGGAAATATTCATCCTCGAACATCACTAGTTAGACTAGGACCACCGGAAAAATAGAGTACATATAGCTGAATCTCTCTAAACTCTTGAATACCTCAAAAATTGCAAGAACTCATGCAAGAGTAGATACATAGCTGCAGTTTTATTACAAGGGCTGAATTAAGGAAGAATAATACCTTCAGGTTGACCAGAACTCGCGGAAAAGAGGTGCGGGTACTTGACTCACATGTCTACTTTTGCCTCCCAAGTAGCACCCTCAACAGAATGGTTCCGCCACAAAACTTTGACCAAGGGAACCTCTTGGTTCCTCAATCTATGGATCTGAAAATCTAGTATCTTAATAGGAATCTTATCGAATGAAAGACTGTTCTGAATATCAGCATTGTCTGCGGGATCTACTACAACAGAATCACCAATATGCTTTTTAAGCATGGAGACATGAAAAATAGGATGAACGACTGACAACTCCGCAGACAACTCAACGTTATAGGGTACTTTACCAACACAACTCAAGACTCTATACGAGCCAACATAACGCGACTAAGATTTCCCTTTTTTACCAAACCTCTTCACCCCTTTCATGAGTGAAATCTTTAATTACACCAAATCACCCACCTCAAACTCAAGATATCTTTTCCTCACATAGGCATATGAATTTTGACGACTCTGGACGATCTTCAACCTCTCTCTAATAAACTTAACATTCTCCATAGCCTCAAACACTGCATCAGGCCCAATCATGGCTGCTACACCCACTTCAAACCAACCTATGGGTGATCTACATCTTCTACCATACAAGGCCTCAAATGGTGTCATTCCAATGCTAGCATGGTAACTATTGTTATAAGAAAACTCTATCAATGGAAAATTCTCATCCCAACTACCCTTGAAATAAAGAGCACATGCCCGCAACATATCCTCTAGGGTTTGAGTGGTCCTCTCAGCCTGACCATCTATCTGCGGGTGAAAATCGAAACTCAAAAGAACTTGGCTACCAAGACCCTGCTGAAACGCCTTCCAAAACTGAGAGGTAAATTGGGTTACCCTATCTGAAATGATGAACAAGGGAACTTCATTCGTCCTGACTAACTCCCGAATATACAATCTAGCATAATCCTCAGCTGTATAAGATGTATGCACGGGTAAGAAGTACGCAAACTTTAGTCAGCCTATCCACAATAACCCAAATCGAATCATGATGATGATGCGAAAGAGGCAACTAGGTCACAAATTCCATATTCACCACCTTCCACTGCCAAATAGGTATACTAAACTCTTGCATCATACCACTAGGTGTTTGGTGATCTACCTTAACCTGTTGGTACATTGCACACTTGGCTATGAATTCAAATAAATCCTTCTTCATACCATTCCACCAATAGATTTCCCGCAAGTCATGGTACATCTTGGTAGTACCGAGATGAATAAAAAACCACGCGCCATACGCCTCATCCATAATCCTCCGCCTCAGATCATCAACACACGAAAAACAAAATCTATATTGCAATCTCAACACACCATCTCTCCCTTGGGAGAAAACCTTTACCTTTTGGTCCTTAACTGCCTATTTCAGTCTGACCAAACTAGGATCCTTATCTTGCTTCTCCTTCACTTCCGAAACTAAAGAGGATTTGGAACTACTCTACCCCAAAGTGCTTCCCTCAGCTGGTTCAAGCAATGTAACACCCAATCTTGCCAAATAATGCACATCACGTGCTAAATCTTTCTTACCTTCCTATACATGGGCAACACTCCCCATAAACAACCTACTAAGGGCATCTTCAACTACATTGGCCTTGCTCGGGTGATACAGCACACTTATATGATAGTCTTTCAACAACTCCAACCACCTCTTCTGCCTAAGATTTAACTCCATATGAGTAAACATATATTCCAGGATCTTATGATTAGTAAACACATTAACATAGACACCATTAAGATAGTGTCTCTATATTTTCAAAGCAAAGACCACCACAGCTAACTCAACATCATTAGTTTGGGAATTCGTCTCATGTGGCCTTAACTACCTAGAGGCATAGGCTAAAACCTTACCTCTTTGCATTAACACACAACCCAAGCAAATTCTAAAGGCATCACAATACACCAGAAAAGCATCTGTACTATTAGGCAAGGTCAACACAGGGGCTGAAGTAAGTCGAGTTGTCAACTCCTGAAAACTCTTCTCAGAAGAATTTAACCACTGGAACTTAACTTTATTTTAGGTCAACCGGGTCATGGGTGATGCAATATAAGAGAAACCCTCAACAAAACGGTGGTAGTAGCCCGCTAAACCTAAGAAACTTCTAATGTCAGACAGAGAGAAAAATCTAGGCCAATTTCATATAGCTTCTGTCTTTTGGGGATCAACTCTAATACCTTCGGCTGAAACAACATGACCCAAAAAGGCTACATACCTTAGCCAAAATTCACACTTACTAAATTTGGCAAACAACTGGTGGTCTCTAAGAGTTTGCAAGAAAACTCTAAGGTGATTTGCATGGTTATTCTCATTACGGGAGTACACAAGGATGTCATCTATGAAGACAATGATAAACATATCAAGATATTTCTTGAACACTCAATTCACGAGGTCCTTGAATGCGGATGGGGCATTGATTAGACCAATGGAAATGACTAGAAACTCAAAGAGACTATAGCGGGTTCGAAAAGCAATCTTTGGAATATCATATTCCCTGACTTTAAGCTGGTGATAGTCGGAACTAAGGTCTATCTTGGAGAAATAACTTGCACCTTGCAACTGATCAAACAGGTCATCAATTCCAGGAAAAGGATACTTGTTCTTAACAGTGATCTTGTTAAGCTGACGATAGTCAATGCACATATGTAAAGAACTATTTTTTTGCATGAATAAGACAGGTGCGCCCCAAGGAAAAATCTTGGGCCTTATGAAACCTTTGTCTAAAATATCTTTGAGTTTCTCTTTCAACTCTTTAAGATCAGTAGGTGCCATATGGTATGGCGGAATTGAAACGGGATGAGTACCAGGAAGAAGGTCAATCTCGAAATCTATTTCTCTATCGGGAGGTACCCCTGGGAGATCTTCCAAAAAAACATTACGAAACTCATTGCCGATATAGATTGACTGAATTGTTGGAACCTCAGACTTAGTATCTTTGAGTCTAACTAGGTGACAGATGCAACCCTTGGATATTAGCTTTCTGGCTTGAGATAGGAAATAAAATAACTCTTGGGAGATACAAAACTCCCGGACCACTCAAAAGCTGGTTCATTAGGAAATTAGAATTTGACCACACAGGTATGATTATCTATAGATGCATAACAAGAATGAAGCCAATCTATACCCAGAATAAGGTCAAAATCCACCATGTCTAACTATATCAAATTTGTAAGTATGACCCTATGATAAGCAGTAATAGGACAATCTCTATAAATTTGTTTAGAAATAACTAACTCCCCTACTGGTGTAGAAAATAGGAAGGGCTTGGAAAATTTTTTAGGATTCATTTTGAAATTTACATCTACAAGTGAGGTCACATAAGAGAGACTTGACCCAGGGTCCAACAACACATAGCCATCAAGGCAAATGACACAGAGCATACCAGTAACAACATCGAGTGAGGCATCCTGCTTCTGATAGAATGGTAAGGCATAGAATATGTTCTGGCGCTAGCTACCAGCAGTGCTGGATGAAGTGCCCTGATCAGAGGCAGGACAGGGTACATGAGCTGGTGCACTAGTAGCTTGCGCCTAAGATTAGGTATCTTTGTTCCCTTGTCTAGTATGAGGATAACCTCTAAGTTTGTTGCCCTACTTGCCACAACCAAAATAACCCCTCAAATCTACAAAACACTCACAGGGATAATCCCTACCTTTCCCCTTGCTCCTTCCTGTCTCTAGGCACAGGAGCACTAGCTGATGAAAGCCCTGGCATAGACAAATATCTCAGAAACTGAGGGCGGTTCCCTTCAATGAACCTAGGCTGGCTAAACTCATGCTGCTAAGATCTAGCTATCTTGTTACCCTTCACTCTCTCTCTCTTTCTCTAATCTTATCCACCTCTATCTGTTGGGCATGCATCATCAACATAGCTAGATCCATATCCCTATGTAGCGTCGCAGTCCTACACTACTTTAATACCAAACAAGAAACACCTGTCATAAACTTGCTCATACTAGCACGGGTGTCATAAATCAAATCAGGAGTATTCTTGGCCAACTGATTAAACTTCAAGTAGTACTCCTTAACAGTTATAGAGCCCTGTCTAAAGTTCATAAATTCCTTAATTTTGCCTGCCTTATCTCAAGAGGAAAGAACTTGTCCAAGAATGCATGTTGGATTACCTGCCAAGTCATAAGAGCGATATTCTCGCCTCTACCCTTCTTCCATGACACAACTCAATCATAAGAAATGTCCTTTAGCCTGTAGGACGTCAACTTAACACTTTCTTCCTAAAAAATATGCATCACCTATGTGATTTTTCTCACCTCTTCAAGGTACAACTGTGGGTCCTTATCTGCTTTAGACCCATAAAACTCTAGCGAATTCATCCACTTAAAATCATGGATTCTAGCCGTGGCTACATCACCTCCCTGCTAATTAAAAACTGTGCTCTAGTTATTAGCCTAAACAATGATGGTGACTTCTCAGGATAATGCCTGAAAGGTCACCTGAAACTCATTATGAGATACCATCTTATTCAAAGGGTCAACATGTAGGGGTTGTTCATCATCGTTCCTACTGGCATTCACTCTTCAAAGAGGCATTTTCTGAAATAGAAGTGTATAAATTATTAGGTGAGAGGGAAAAAGGTAGGGATGATAGAATCCAAAAGAAAGAAACATCTTTTCCTAAAACATCTAGTTGCCTCTTGCTCATAGATGTGGCTCGCGACACACCGATGATCAAGACTCTACTTAACACGACTTGTTAGACTTCCTAGGACTTCTTAAAACCTTAGGCTCTGATACCAGTTTTTTAACGACCCAAAATTATCTCTCGGGATGTCACATGGTGTTTACGCCTACAAGTAGCCCTAAACTAACCCTTTGAGCCTGTTTCTACTAATAATAATCATTTCAAGATGAAATAATTCAAACACTAGCATAGTCATATTATATGAAAGAAAATACATATAAAATTCTTGGTCTAAACAACCATAATACTGGAAGTCTCAACACAACCACAATCTGATAACTAGTCTGACAAAGCCTCTACTAATCTATGAATTAGAAAGCCACTGGGACAGATCCCTAACTGACTCAAAATGAACTAAAAGTAATAACATAGTCTCTCAAATACTAAAATGTCTGACGATAGGTCCTCAAACCATGAGGAATCACTACCGTAGGGATGTAGATAGTGGTACTCGAAAGTCACTGATGAGGCTGGGACTAAGCACTTGAACCTACATTTTTAGACAATGTAGCACATAGTCATATATATAGATCAGCACTTGGGAATGTACTGAGTATGTGGGGGTGCATGCATTTATATAAAACAACATCAATACTCTTTAATTAAATCATGAATGTAATAAGTAATGACTCACATGGCTTGAATAAGTATAAATGCGAAGCTCATTACTCATGTAAAATGGAACATGTAACACACTCTCGTGAGTCATTATAGTTTTAGGTTTGAAATTTGTACTCTTCTCTTATTCTCATTACTCAAGGCTAAAGGAAACTTTAAGCAATACTTTCAACTCATGCATATGTTTCATGGAGAGTAAAAATTCTTCAATGCTCAAGAACTCATAACTTTTTTGAACTCAAATACTTGAAATTCAAAACCATATAACTTTGGAACATACTTGAAGGCATTTCATTCACATTAGGAAAATATCTCATTTTAAGAATTAGGGAAAAATACTCATATCAAGGGAAAGTCTTTTAGTTTTAAATGAAAATATCTTATCTCAATGAAAAATATTTTAGTTTAGGGAGTAACTGATCTCAAAGTTTAAATATCAAGGGAGGTTCTCTTAACCAACATAAACCAAGTGAGCTACATGGAGTTCAACGTCTTGTCCTCCTAAGGAAGAGACATTACATTGGGGAGAGTCGTCATACTCTTGCCAAGGAGTATAACCTATGTCCAGTGATCACTAAACAAACTCAGCCTCGGGACCAATATCAACTCGGCCTCAGGCATATAATAATCATAAACTCAGCCTCAGGCCCAACCTATGGTGGCACATAGTTTTTGGGTAAGAAACCATAGTAACTTACCCACTCGATGCTAAATACTCCTCATTTTAGTTTATCTCGCTCATCTCATCAAAATCTACTTTAGAATAATCTCATGGTTCAATAAGAATCCAATAATTAAATCTATAATCTCATGTAGTAGAGTGGATTTCATAACTCAATGATCATTATGTCAAAACATTTCTCAATAATATTAGAATACTCAAATCATGGGTGCTTATAGCATAAGAGTTCATAAAATTGCAAATCTCATGTATTGCTCAATAACCCATAATTCAATTTCAAGTTAAAATTCATCAAAATCATAATAGATAGCATATAGATTCATAATTCATATAGAAATCTGGAAGTTTCAGCAATTTGTCTCAAAATTTCAACATACTCATATTCTTTAATATCTCAAACATTTCAACTATTAACTTCTCAAAGATTAAAATCATGGGGTTTAGACCTAGCTGCAATTTCCCAAGAGAACATGTAAAAATTATGCCATTAGACTCTCAATTCAAGGGAAACATCAAAATCTTGCAACCAATAACAATGGGTGAAAACCCCTAATTCCATTTCATGTAAAATCTCATAAATTACATAGAATCATAGTTTAAATAAGCCTCTGTGCACAAGGATGAAAGGATTACCCTTGTTCAAAATCCAACATACCTTGGATTATGAAATTAGATGAACAAGCTAACTCTAAACTCTTCTTCTTACTATTGAGAGAGGGTTCTTGAAATTCTTGAACTTGGGGAACTCAAATCTCAACGTAATTTGTAGAATCCATGGTGAGTTCTTGGATTTCTTAGAGAAGGGTTTTAGATTTGCCCTTGAGGGAGAAACCCTAGCCATTGGATGTTTTGGAAGATAATGATGCTATCAATTTCTTTGGAATATATATGAGGGTTAAAAGGTTAAATACCCAAAAAACCCTTGATAAAATGAGTTAAAATACTGAATGGGGGCTGCGAAGGTTGAAGCGACGGTCCGTCGCAAGTCTGATGATCTGTCCGGTCATCTATTGCATATTGGCTAGAAATGGGACATACTGCCTTGATGAGAAAGTCGGAGCAACAGTCCATCACAAGTCCGGCAGTCCGTCGGATCGTCCGTTGCACAATGGCCAAGGTGAGGCCACACTGCCTCAATACGACGGTCTCAGGGCGGTCTGTCACATCCTTGATGGTCCGTCATTTTGGCCATCGCACTTGGGAAAGAAAAGGGATTTACTACCTTGGTTTCAATGGGATGAGCGATGGTCTATCACAGTCTCGATGGACCGTCGGATCGTTTGTCGCACCTGGTCGGTTTTGATAATTCTTATAAAAGGGAAATAACTTCTCACCCCGATATCGGATTTGGACAAAATTGGTATCGGTGGAAAGATAATTCAATTATCTACATGAAATAAGGCCAAATTTTAGAAAATTATATATGGTTTAAACACCAATCACTTGTGAAGTCTCTTCTGAATCTATTAGGTCCAAAATTACACTTTACTTGACACGCTCTAAGGCTCGAACTACGGGACAACTTTATGGGGTCTTACATTTAACCCCCTTAGGGTGACATTATCCCTCAAAAATAAATAAAATAACTTTGTAAACACTCTAAAAGGTTCTCTCTATTCCTTTAAGCAAGTCAAGATAGGGTTTTCAAGAGGTTGATCAATTAGGGCTTTAAGGATAATTTATCTCCAAATTTCTTAGTGTTAAAGTCATATTACTCTTCCTTAATTGTTAAATTTTTAAAATCATGTTCTTAAAGCATTGTTCCTTGTATATTAATGTTGGGTTTTGAGCTATGGGTTGAGCGTTTTTTATATAAATTGTTTAACTATTTTTTCCATAGTATATATGAATCTATTACTCCTAAATTGATGGTTGGTAAATGCATTTGGGTGCATAGGAATGGTGGATGAAATTAGGGGTACAATGGAATCCCCAAATTAATTGGTTTGGTATGGAAATTGGTAATAACCTCAACCCACTTGCATAATTGATTTTGGTTTATACATTATTACTTGGCGTGGATTGTTTCTTGAAACTAATGCAAGGTATAAATGGTTACATGGTTAAGGATGGTTTTAAAAACCCTGTGGGGTACAATGAAATCACCTAAGTAAATGATTTATGAAAAACTTGTGGGGTACACAGAAATTCCTCTGGTGATTTTAATAATGGAGTCTACAGGGCACTAGGGAATCCCTTAAGTATTGACTAATGACATTGGTTGTAAGCTATAATCGGTATGATGATACCTCTTAATAATGGCTTAGTAATTAACACCTGTAATTAGTGGTTTGGTTATGTGTTAAATGTTTTAATTGGGCAGTAATGGGGGTTGTGTTAGCTAACTGTGAAGGTGTGAGTCTGAAAGGTTAACACTGTGTGGTACAAGGGAATCCACCAAGTATATACATGTACATATGTATCATAGAAGGTGAAGGGTACAAGGGAATACCCGACCACTTATGGTATCTCTGATTCATGCAACTTACATGCATTGGGGCCCGTCTAGGAGGTAACACTGGACATACATAGCCTCTGGGTGGATTATAACGATAACTCTTCACAACCCATGTTAATGTTTTAAAGTGTATGTTAAACTTGTTTTATATCCCAGCATGGTGTTTATACATATATATATATATAATATATATATATAAACACACAAATATATATAAACATATATATATGTATTTACATATGGTTATGTGCATTGGTTTGACTTAGTTTTAGATTAATGACATTACTTTATTTTTATCCATGAGTTACTTTCTAGCAATCAGTCCGCTAACCGTCTTCGGACGCAGTATCCCCACACAATGTAGGAATCGACAATACTTTTACTTCTCATGCTCAGTGACTAGGTGATTCAGGGATACCTTTTGAGTCAGACTGAAACGGTGAGCTTATATACTTTTGAAGACCCCATTTCATGCTATGGATTTATTTATGTCTTTACTAGTCCTTTTGGTCTTGGTTTTGTATATGGTTGGGGGCATATCCTGACTAGATATTCTCTGGTTTTGATTAGAGGCTTTATTGGACTACTGTGGATATGGCGGTATTGGTTGGTTGTTGGTGGTTAGTTTTTGTTATAGACTCATCATAATGTATTTAAATAGATATTCTCTTATCTTATTATATGTTTGAAATATGACATGGTGTGTGAGGTAGTTATTGGTTGGGTATTGAGGGTGGTCTCTAGTCCTGGTTGGATTTGAGATACCTATCACGGCCAAGCGCTGGTTCGGGTAATTTCAAGATGGTATTAGTGTGCTAGGTTTATGGTCAATTGTATGTCTATAAAGACGTGTTGAGCAGTGTCTCTTTTCTGGCTGTGTAGTGTGCCACACTTATAAGGAAGAGCCTACGAGATATTTAGGAATGTTTCCATTTCGTGATGTTCTATTCTCGGGCTATAGAGTCTAAGGTCTTGAACTCTCTTCTAAACCTTCTTTTGGTCGCCTTTCAGATCATGCCCTCTTGGTTATCTGAGGCTCATTGAAACTCATCTATGCCACTTGAGGATGATGTGGATGGATCTCGTCCAACTTATGCGGTAAAAACCCAATCAATTATCCCTACTTCTGATTTCCCCCGTGGAGTTCCATTAGTCTCCATTGACCTTACTCTGAAAGGTGACACTTATGCTTAGTCACCTCAAGGATATTTTACCAATGTCGAATTTCGATGTTCTATTTGTTTATTAACCAAAAATAGTGGCCACTATGTCACTCCATTCCAGTATCACTTGGCCACTATTTTATTAACCAAAAATAGTGTCGGAATAAGGTCAATCAGAAAATCAATATCCTTTTAGGGAGGGACACCAGGAAGCATCAGGAAAAACTTAGGGAACTCATTAACCATGAAAATGGATTATATGGAAGGACCATCAGAGTTAGAATCATTAAACTTAACCAAGTGATAAATACATCACTTAGAAATCAACTTTCAAGCTCTAAAATATGATATGAACCTTTCCTTAGGCTCTAGAAAACCCCCTTCCCACTTAATGACTGGTTCATTAGGAAATTTAAACATGACCTATGATTTCGACAATCTAAGGAGGCATAGAACGAGTGCAACTAGTCCATCCCTAATATGGCATGAGAATTAACCATGTCTAACTCTTTCTACTCAACCAGAGTTTCTCTACCACCAATAGATACCACACAACCCCTATAGACTTTTTATGTAACCACAAAGTTACCCATCATGGTAGACATAAAAAAGGAATCAGGGATACATTTGGGACCAAAAACAAAATGTACAACAATAAAAAAGGTCATATAAGAAAGAGTAGACCCCATATCAAGAAAGCAATACACCGCACAAGAAAAGAGTTATAATATACAAGTAATGACATTGGGAGATAGCTCAAAGTCCCAGTGGGTAGGAAGGGCATACAAACAATTTTGGCCAGTATCGGTACCAGAAGAGGAAGCCACACCCTTTGGTGTAGGAGCTGATAAAGTGGCAAAAAGAATCATATTCATCCTAGAATCAACCTTAGACTAATAGTGTCTCTATAAATGAACAATTTTATTATATTTAAAACACTTGTTCCTTTCCTCTTTACAAAAACAACGGTGTACCTGCCTGCAGAATCAATAAGAAGGATATCATGGAGTTGACTAAGACCGATTAGCCTAATACTGAGCTTTTGAAGCTCTAAACCTACTATCATGCTAAGAATGATGATCACCCAATACCTTAGATAAGAAAAACTAGATATAGTGTAGGAACCAGAATTCCTCTAGTTCTTCTTAGAACATTTTCTACTATCTCTACCACTCTATTCTTAACCCCTACCCTTATCATAAAATCTAAACTTCTTACTCAGCCTCTCCCCAATTTTAACCCACTTCTTCTTCTCTACCTCAATATTCTACATATAAAGCACAAGCTGAGAAATATCCATATTTTTTTTTTATCAAGGTAGCCTTACTCTCCAGAATCAAATCTCTTGACAAAGGCCTAGTCATTCTGGATATCTTAGGTCCAAAAAGGATGTGAAACCACCCCAGTACCTAAATCATTAACCACCTTATCCCATGTTGGATGAATTCCAAACCTATAACATGATAAGAAAATTAGGTATCAAAGATATTATATAAGATTATAACCAATGAGCAACTAAATCATCCGAAGTCCACAGTGGTCCAATAAATCCTCTACCAAATAGAACATCAATAGAGTGTTGGGACATGCCCTGGACTATAGATAAAAATAGTACCTAATAATCTATAACTCAATAGAAAATATGATCTGAAGTGGACCCTTTTTAAGTTGGAAACTTACTGCTTCAAGTCGAATTTCAATTAATCCATAATTACTAAGCAAGAGAAATAGAGGTATGGCTAAGTCCTGTATGGTGTGGGGAAAGTCCCCATAAGACTTACGAAGTTTGGTTTTGTTCTTTGGGCCATGGTGACTACTTGGGATTATAAGGGGTAGTATCTCAAAGTATTCTAGAATCTTAGTTTGGTTGTGTCGTGATCCGACACTAGTTCTGAGAATACCTTGGGTATGAGATAGATACTCATCTAGAGTTAGCACGTATTCCCTGCTAGCCTAGAGTTCTAGAGAAAGGCTATGATTTTGAAAGTATGGAAATAATTTTGTGGATTTATCTCAATATTAATTGGCCAGCCATTTGGGATCAGTTTGTGTTCTCTCCATATTGATTCTTTAGGAATTACTACGACTATAGAGAGACTGACTACTAGGATAGAAACTGTATTTGGCATGGGATTTCCAGTCATTCGGCTCATTTAATTTAGCTTGTGAAATTGTGGCATCATAAGTAAGAGATTGTGCACCTGGCACCTCAGTTAATGATAAGTCGGTCAGTCTAAATTGGACCCGTTAAGATTTATTTTCCTTATTCCCATAAGTCATGTAATTGCAGATGTCACCATGATTGGTGTACTTTTATTTACCGTTTTTATCTCTTATTATATGTATTGGGGTTTTCATACCCATTGATGATTATATAACTTGATGAATTGATATCGATTATTATGTTCGTTGTTATTGGATTTATGATTATATTACTACTTCATGGTTCATTACTTTTAGTAGTTGATGGAGTAGATCTATATTGATGTTTTCCTTTATGGGTGTGGTTTTTGGGTTTGAGTCCTATTATCTTGGCATGTTAGCTCTATTGTAGCCCTTGAATGGTACATGATATTGATGTATGTTTTGGTACCGCGTATTTAGTATGTTGATATTGATATTATTCTTGTTATTGCTACCACTACGTGAGGTTATTGGTATTATTTGACATTATCACTTAATGTAAGTGATTCTTGTTGGGTAGCTATATAGACTAGTGTTATCTAGCTAGACTTTTGTTTTCTTGAGATATTATTTTGTGGCTTGAGCAAATATAGCCCAATTTGATGATTTCTTTCCCCTGGTGTGGCAAGGTTGATTGTGTTCCCTCTTGGTTAGTTGCATTAGATTGATTTGGGGATGTGTTTTCATATTGAAGGTAAGTTGACCTTTTATAGTTCTATGTGGTTTTGAGTCAACAATTTAGTCATGTTGCTCGTTCTTGAGTTCGAGATTCTTAGACTTGCCTCCTTGATTGCCAAGGTTTTTGTTCTGGATATCCCTTTTCGTATAACCCATTTGTGAAATGGACTAGTTTAAGGTTCAATCTTTATTTATGTCCATTTCATTATTCAATAGCAATCTTGATATTAATATTGAGATATGGTGGATTCATCTCATAGGTTTGTTGGATTCGTTTCCTTGGGATGGTTTGCGCTGTTGTTTCTATGGAGATTAGATACTCTTCAGTTATTGTGATATGGTTTTGTCTAGTAGAGTTGGAAAGATAGAGGTAGGTGGCCTTTCGTATGATCGCTTCTTGAGTTGAAAAATTGGAAATTCTTTATCTTGAGTTGTCGATTTTTTTTTAGTTTTTTTGACTTTGACCATGGTTTCAAGATTGGTATATTTCTTCTTCGATTATGTAATTATGGGGTAGATTGAGAAATTTCCATTTTAGAGTTTGTTCGACCTAATGAGGCTTAGTGGAGTATTTTTTCTTGGTGGTACGTACCTATGGCAATTTCTTTCCGAGTCAGAGTATTAGATTGGTTTGTTTCTAACTTAAGTTGCATTTTTCTAGTTACTAGAGTGTTTTTCTTTTCTAGTGTAGTTTTTAGCATTGGGGAATTTTTGAGTATGTTATGATAGTTCATGCCCTCCAGAGGATACGTGGTGGGTTGATTGCATTTTTAGTCGGTGATTCATCCTTTTACATTATTTTTGTTAGTAGCTATATTCCGTGCCCTCTAGCTGATATAGAACTGGTTTCTTGTGTTTTCAGTCGGTGGTTATCCTTATGGTGACTTTTTTCTTCAGGTATATCTCGAATATGACTTGGTATGATTTATCTCAGATATGTCAGATCTAGATACTAGAGTCGATTTGAGATAGTTGACATTGATATAGCCATATTGGCTCAATTTTTTATTTGATGCCTGAGACCCACGATTTAGAAATGTGATGAATTTAGAGTGTTAATGCCTACCAGTTTTTAGATTTTTTTAAGATATATGAGATCGAGCGATTTAGCCTTGGTATTAGGATTTCTATTTGGTGTTGTAGAAGTTGGATGCATCTTTTGTTTTAGACTTGGTTTTGTCCAAATTTCATTTATCGGTTGGTCGAGACTACTTCGTGGATTTCCTATTTGGTCTTCTAGACTTTGATTGGATTATAGTCGATAAGTTTTTAGATAATAACCCATGCAACCGATATTAGTTATCTTAGTTCTGACCTTGAGTTTTAGTTTTCTTTGGAGATTTTGGAAGATTTACTCAGTGAGAGTAATATACTAGAATTGGATTTAGTACAGATTTATTTTTGGTGTATGGGACATCCTAGAGTGGAATATTTAGTAATGAGTAGTATACCTTGGACTTTAAGATTTCAATTTGATTTTTATTTAGACTGATTGCAATATTTGCATGGATTGCATTCCTTAATAATCTCCATTTGTATTCCCAGATAGTTCCTCATGAGTTTATTCTCATATTTACCTAATGGACGGTCAGCAGATCATCTTTAGTTCTTTGAGTTCTCTATGATGACATGGTGGAGATGAGATGTAGGTGATTTTCTTTTTGGTTTTGAGTGGACCGCAGGTGCAAGAAGGTAAAGAAAAATGATATTTGGATTTGAAGTTAGTGATATGACTCATGTATTGGTTATATTTTCCTTGGATCAGCCTTTGAAGGGTTATGCTTTCATCGAGATTGTATCAGTGTGTTGTTGTTATCAGCCTTTTTAGATCAATTGGATGCCAGTTAGTGATCAAAGTTAATTTTTTGGCTGTTTGGAAGTGGGTGTGAGTGCTGGTTAACAAAGGGGTACTTGTGGCAAAATGCCTTAGAAGCATTTTCTCATCGTTGAAGTTATATGAGAAGTCATTCTCTAAAGATACAGGCCCAGTACCTCATCCCCTCAAGTTTTTGAGATTCTTTCTATCCATTGACTTTTGGGGATGAAAGTCCTTTTAATAGTGGATAATGTAATGAACCTCAGGTCATTTTCAATATTTTTACTTATTTCCATCATTAGAGCTTCTCTATAGCTTCCCCAAGTTATTCATGACTTGGTGGGACCTACGGTTCGTTTATCGAGCAATTTATTTTTTTATTAGAGCTAATTCACTATAAAGTCTTTGTTGGTTCAAAATGTCCATCGGGCAAAAAGTTCAGTGAAACGATCTTGGATGTGAATTTTATATGCGCCAGTAGCTCCAAAATATCAAATTTAGGATAGGTAGACATTTGGTTTGGGTCTAAGGCACCTGAGCTCATTTTGACCTATTGGTCAAAAGTTTAAAATAGAAAAGAATGGGTGTGGGACCCATATTTTGTCAAAACGACCTCAGATAGAAAATTTGAGTTCTCCAACGCATTCAGAATGTCAAATTTAGTATGGTTACATATTCCATTTGCTTATATTAGATTTCGAATGCCTCCCGAGGCATTGGCCGAACTTGGAAAATATTCCAAGATTCAACTGCCATCTAGTACAGCAGAGGATACCGTGATTACTAAGGAAGAAATCAATCACAGTTCACGTGTTCACGATTGCGGGAATCGAGAACCTGGGACGACATATTTAAATGCCATTTCTGTTGAGTATTAGCCATTTTCTTCTTCCATTAAGACCAAAAATCCCAAATATAGTATGATAATTATAAATTTGTCATGGAGGGTGACTTGGGAGCTTGATTATCATCTACTATCATGAATATCTTTGATTTTAAGGTAAAAACCATTCGAATTCATGCTTAAATTTCTTAGTTTAGACCCAAAACCCCAATTTAGCTTAGGGCTTGATTTTGGCCCAAAGTATGCTTAGTTTTCACCCATTTCTTAAGGGTTATAAATCCTTGTACATGTGTGAACATTGCGTTCGCCTCGAAAATGCATTTTCTATAAGTGGTACACGCTTGAGGTTTTGCGATCGTTTTTGGACTCAAAGCATAATAGTCCCATATGGATTTTGTTAGGCTCATATTGATGATGTAAGACCCCGTAAAGTTACCTCATAGTCTAAGCCTTTAGAATATGTCAAGTGAAGCCTTAT
>JAPEIP010000005.1:66604482-66625529 GCA_026120095.1 Capsicum chinense | reverse complement strand
TGTTTAATGGTTGAAGAGTGTTGAAAAGGTTGGTAAATTACATATTGATGATAATTATGGAATGATGATCAAAAAGCGATTAACTTTTACTATTGAGTTACTTGACTGCTTTATTCTTTTCTTGGGTGTACTCTCCAATCGTATGGGAGGCTGTGATGAGTTCTTTACTTTTCTGCACAATTGGCGTATGGGAGAAAATTTTATAGTTATGTTTACTTGTCATGATGCTCCATGATGCGTTATTATTCTGAATTGCTTATATATGTTTGTATGATGATATTGGCATGAATTGATGCCTTATGTTATATTGTCTTTCCATCTTACTTGTTTATTGTATACAACGATGTTGGGGATGATTCAGGTTCAATTTTATACCTTGAATTAGTTTATATTATCTTGCATTTTATCATACTTATATCATGATTTAGATCTATTGGCCAATGATGCCTACTAAGTACCAATTGTTTGGGTACTCATGCTACTTTTTTGTAACTTTGTGGTACATATTTAAGTACTTGATGTAGTCATTGATCGTTGATTCATGTAGAATTGATCTTTTAGAGATAGGGTGAGGTCTTGGAGTACCGAGTCCCCCATTTCTTTCTATCTTATTGTTATTTAGTCTTTTGTATCGAGACAGATCTATTGACTTGATTCTAAGTCATTTGGGTTATAGTAGTGCCATTAGATGCTCTTATACTAACTCTACCAGTTATTGGGATTGATTTTCATATGTTGACTTATTTATCGATTTAGAACACCTTGTTTATTTATAACTTATGTTCACTGAATTTGGCCTATGTTGGATATTTCCTACCGAATTAACCCATTGTGGTAGCTCTGTGTTATGGTTTTTCTTACCTACTAGCGATATTTAGTAAGTGTCATCATGACTCACAAATCGGGTCATGAAAAAAGGCCTCACCCGATTTTGCAAGGACTCAACAATTCAGGAACTCATTTTCCCATAGTGATATATTTTTTCTTGCGTCTAGAATTTTTTGAGGTTTTCTTTTGATCTTAAAATTGTAAACTCATCTCTCACACTAAGATTTTATTGAGTAGTCTATTCAGCCTTGTTCATTTAGTTTTGAGTCATTTGGTAGCTAGAAACAACTAATGGAGAGCTCATAGTTGTATATTGTGAGAAGTATTGCAATAAGGTTATTGCAAAGTTTTAGGAATTAGGAAGTTAATTTATAGGTTGTAATAGTTGAAGGTTGTTCGGAGTTATTAGCGGAAGTTTTTGGTGAAAATCTACTGTGGTAGCTCAAGGTTTTCCTCCCTTGGTAAAAGAGTTTCCACGTAAATATCATGTATCTTACTTTACTACAAATTTATATTGAGTGTATATGGCTCTTCTGTATTCTTGTATAGGGACCCAATATTGCATTAGGTCTGTATTGGTGGACTCGTGCAAATCCTTAATTGGTGTCAAAATAGTTCATCCTACAATGCTATGTCAAAATAGGTCAAAATAGTCCTTACTCAAGAATTTCTTCCTATAATGCTATGTCAAAATAGGTCAAAATAGCTCATAAAAGGATCGTTTTCAAGATGACTACTTTACATAGTCTTGAGTAAGGACAATCGACTACTTCACCTCCAAGGTTCAATGAATAATTTTATAGTTGGTGGAAGACTTAGATGCATGATTTTATCATGGTGGAGGATAGTGAGTTGTAGGATGTTATCTTTAAAAGTCCATGTGTTCCAATGGAAACAACTAAATTAAGTTATACTTCACCACCGGAAAAGTAGAACGGATTATACTGAGGTTCATCAAATGAGAATTGAGAGTAGTTATAAAGAAAAGAAAATCCTCATCTGTGTAATAAGACATGATGAGTATAACTAGGTCTTCACTTATCAAACTGCTAAGGAGATATGGGAAGATCTACTAAGTTCTCGTGAGGGAACTAGTCAAATGAAGCAATCAAAGATTGATATGCTTACTACTCAATACAAGTTGTTCAAAGGTATTAACAGGAAATGGTATATACCTTGAAGTTTTACAAGTGTAATCACAGAAATTAAACAACAATTGAAGGACAAACAAGTGATTTTTCAGAATATATGCAGAGAGGGAAACATGTTAGCGGATTACCTTGCTAATTTAGCCATAGATATAGGAGCAGTAACTTTTACTAGCTTTCATCGGCTACATAAAAGGGGTAAACCTATTCTTAATAGTGATAAATGGCAAAGTCCTTATTTAAGGATTACACCAGTTTGAGGTTAAAGGATATATAGAGATTAAGGCAGGATTGATACATGTCACATATTGATAGAAAAAAGACCAACAAAAAGAAGATAGATTTCAGATTATCCTAAGCTATCAGCAAAATGGATTTTTAGCATCAACACAGGTTTTAAAGGTGGAAAGGAGCTGCTTATATGAGTGTTTCAGGCAATTTCAGCAACAATGGAGATCTATTCAGATAGTATCTTCTTCCAATACTGATCTGGAAAGAAATGATCAGAAGTTAAAGGAAGAAGTACTAAAAATCAAGTGACTATATCATCAAATGAAGGGTCAGCACCAATAACTTTGGAGAATTTGAATACCAGAGAAGAAATACATGCGTGATTGAGAGCTAAAATCACAAAATTGAAGGCAACAGGATGGAAAATACTGAAGATTCAAGTAAGATGGATGAGAAATGACCCACTAAAGAAGAGGCGCAGCATTTCAGCTCAAAAGGAAAAAGGAAACAAACTTTAACTTTTTTGGAAACCCTACTGATCTCAAGTGTTTTTTTTTTATTTTTGTTTTCTTTTAGTTAGACCAGGGTTGGACCGGGTCAGCCCAACTAATTTAGGATGTTTTTTGTAAATGGGTTGGTCCATTAAAGTTTAGCAATTATTAATAAAAGCTTAAATTTAACCAAAAAAAAAAAGTTGTTCAAAATGTTTGAAAATGAATATATTCAGGATATGCATACTTGATTCACTTCTATTGTAAATGAACTCAAGTGTTTAGGAGAGAATATTCAAATGTACAAGTTGGTCAGAAAAATCTCGAGTATCTTACCTTTTAATGGTAAAGTAAGGTAAATGCTATTTCAGAGGCAAAAGATTTGCAAAAAATAATATTGGATTAAATTATTGGGAATATTAGAACTTACGAGCTTAAAAGGTAACAAGACTCTATGAAAAGAGATTCCAAGAAGGAGAAAAGTACCGTTCTAAAGACTATCAAGGATGATTTAAGTGATAAAGAGGAAAACATGACTTATCTCACTAGATGATTTTAGAAATTGGTGAGAAGTGGAGGTTTTCAAAATAGAGAATACCCAGGCAGAGGATTCATAGGTAATGATAGATGTTTCAATTATGGTAAATCTAGTTACTTTATTAAGGATTTTCCTCTTATAAAGGGGGATTATAAGGAATACATCCATAGCAATCCAAAGAAAACTCAAAGAAGGGACTGGGTTTGGAGCAGGTTCAGAAGTAAAGAAGCGATAGATAAACAGGTCCAACAAGCCATGGATATGCAAGGAGATACTTCAAGAGAATTTGAACCTAAAAATTAAGAGAAATATTCTTCCATAGTTTCTATTGAATGTAAACCTACTTAGTTTGATTCCTTGTGTGCAGTTATGGCAAATTTCAATACGAAGAAGAGGGGGAAGTAAGTTTTCTTAATGTTTAGCAGAATTTGAAAATTTATTTTCATAGAGAACTGAGATCCTTGGTCAAAATATTAATAAATTCATATTATGGTATGGTAAAAGAAAAAGAGTACCTACTTGATACTCTAACTGATTATGAGATTGAAGAAAACTCTTTGTTTTAAGGATGCATGATCTACAAGAAGCCTTAAAAGAATCTAAGTATGAAAATGATGAATTGAAAGCTACACTATCAAGCTCTTTTAAATGATTGTGTTCAAGGAAAGAGGGAAGCCAATAATGTTAGGCTAATCTTAAGACTGAGCTCAATAAAGTCATTCTTGATTTTAAGTCTCACTAGATCGTAATATAAACCTTGAAAAATAGTTGATAAAAACAAACAAGGATCTTAAAAGATTTTTTTTCAGTAGACTACTTCATTACAGATTCGTGATAAGATGAATAATTTAAAGTCAAACTCTTATGAGGGTTTTGGTTCTTAAAGGAATAAGAATACTTACAGTCCTTATTATAAGTATGTATCTATTCGTAACAATTAGCTATGCTCATATTGTGGTCAAAATGGACATTACAAAGATCATTATCAGTCTCTTGTCAATGATAGTAGAAGAAATTAAAAGTACATTGAATCCATCAAAGACTAAAGGGGACAAAATCTCTCAAGAAAGAAGCCCATATTACTATCTTGGACTAAAAGAACTCTAATTCATCCCTATCTGAATACCAAGGGACCCAAACTCATTTGGATTTCAAAAATTAAGAAGTGATTAGATGGGAGGTTAAGGTGAGATAAAACAACTAAATAGGGAAAAATAAATTACTTGATTTGTGGTTTCTTGAAGCATGGGATTATCTTATTTGTAAATATCTTCTCAATTACGATATTCATAAAGACTATGTGTCTTTTGAATTGAAAAAAGGGGTGATCTATCACTGAAGAAGCTATATGGAATAAGAAATTGAGTATCATTGGTTACTACATGACAAAATATACCTATATAAAGGGCCTAGTGTGTTTGTGAACTGTTAAAAGAAAAGTCTCATTTAGGGAAGAGGCAGATGCTTGTGACTTCTAAAGACTATTAAAGGTCCCTAAGTAGCTCATGTTTTTGCTAAGACAAGAAATCAATAGCTGAGGTTGAATTCAAGGTTGATATCCCTCAGAGAAAGCTTAGTAGACTGAAAGAAATTCGATTTGATGGGAGGTGTACATGAAATCGTGTTAAAAAAGGGAAATTTACAAGTGTCAAATTCCTTTAAATACATTTTACATAAAACAAGGTGACAATTTTTTTTCTATAACAAAAATGAAGGGAGGTATAATTATATGTTATATTCTTATAGGTATAAATTCATGTAGGAGTCTTACTTGAGCAAGGATGGAACATAAATTACTTTGATAATTTAATTTAGTAACCTGATTTTCTACTCAAGTTAGTGTTCTTGCGTCTACATGTTGACTATTAACTATGCACTCATATTCGAACATTCTGTAACAATAAAGAATTTCCCTATCAATTTTTTTTCCTTTTATGGTCAACCTTCATTTAACTTTAAAAGTAGAGGACACGTGGAAAACCTTTCCTTTTTCTGATACACAAATCCTTATCATACATCTATCTTTTGTTCCCTCCTGCACCTAAACTTTTTCCTCAATAGTTTTTGTACCCCTTTAAAATAGACCTGATTACTAACACCTTGTTCTAAAAAAAAATTCTCTTGAGTCCTTTAAAAAAGATTCTATGTTATTTTTCTCTCCATGGAAAGAAATTTCATCCCCAAAGTCATACCAAAGTTTGCTACAGATTCATTTCATAATAATTTTTTGGTTGAAACTGGTTTTGTATTGTCTCACTCTTTTAAAAGCTCAGTTAAATTTGAAACATCCTCCTCCATCACTGTGTGCTGATAATTTCAACCTCACTTCAGCATCTAAAAAAAAACTTAACTCATTGAGTAAAGGTAACAAAGTGGACTGTTGAGGCTATCTTGAAATAGTAATTTAGGTGTAATTAACTTAGTTGCTTATGTATAAGGATAAATTGCCATCTTAGGGCTAATTATGATTAGTTAATATCTATAAATTAATTGAAATACCTTATACTAGTTTGGGGTCAAATTTTCCAAAAAATGGATTTTGAAGATCAGAAGTGAGCCCCTTCGGCCGACCTTAGTCCAAGACTTGTGTTAGATTTTGTAGACTTATTTATTGTAGACTTAATTACGTATGTTATAACCATTCTAGTGATTGTTTTGGGACATTAATGAGATTAAATATTTAATGAGTATGCTAATTTGGTATTGGGAGTTGATGCTAATTTCTTGTAAAACCCAGTAGTTTATTGGTATACTTTACTTATATGGTTTATTGGTATGGCATATGGTTATGGTTTGTTTATATGAGTTCTGATTCAAGTAAAAAATTCATGATAATATTGTATAATGAACCTTCAGGTTATTTTCTATATTTCTACTTATTTTTGTTGTTAGAGATTTTTCATACTGACCTTAGTCATTTATGACTTGTTGGAACTGACAGTTCAGTTACTGGGCCATTTGTTTGGTTTTTAGAGATAATTTCCTATTTTGAAGTCTTCATTAGTTCCAAAGGGCCATTGGACAAAAACTTCATTCAGACGGCCTCAAATACAAATTCTGACTATTTCAATAGCTCTAGAATATCAATTTTAGGCTAGAAGGACTCTTGGTTTAGGTCCCAAGGCACCCGGATGGAAATTAAGTATGGGACCCACATTTCCTTAAAATCACCTCGGATGGAAATTTTTACTGTGCCATTGAGTTTAAAACATGACATTTTGTGTGGTCACATAGTTCATTTTTGTATATGAGATTTTGAATAAATCTCGAGCGCTTGGCAGAGACTTGAAAATTTACCATGTCTCAGCTATAATCTAGTGCACCCGTGATTGTGGTCTGGCAACACCAGCAAGTGTCGCTATCGCGACACTTCAAGTCATGAACCTGACTTCATGCGTAGGCCAATAGAACAACGATTGTGATGAGGTAATGTAATAATCATGACATCCTCATCTAATGCCATACATCAGGATGGCGAAGGTCGGGTAGCGATAGAGAGACTAGAGAACCTGGTAGGGGTATAAATACCCTATTTTAGCCCGACTTTACTCTTTTCATTGAAGAAATTTCCATTTCTTGTCAAAAATCCTAAAACCCTAGGGGATTAGTTTTAACCCCAAATTAGCTTGGGTTTTACCTATTTTAGAGAGTAATGACTCCTTGAGCATGAGGGAACATTGGGTTGGTTTCAAAAATATGATTTTTCGTAAATGAGAACCGATTTTGAGGTGATTTTTGGACCCGAAGTACAACAGTGCAATATGGGTATCATTATTTTCATATTGAAGAGTATAATATTGTTTTGATAGCTTGGCATCTTGTGCAAGCTTCTTTGAAAGAAAAAATAGTGATTTAGTGGATCTTTTACCTTTCTTCAATGTCGAGGTATGATAGGTTTTACCCCTTCTTATATTGAGCTAATTGATAGTATGTTTATGATATTGTGTTAGATTTGAGATATTTTTTAGGTGTTTGTATGATGAATATAATGCTTGGGTTAGTTTGACCATTTAGGCTATTCGAAAATTATAATTTAGGCATAATTGATCTAGTTGTTTATATTTTAGGTGAATTTCCTATCTTAGGGATAATCGAGGGTTGTTTAACATCTAAAAGTGTATTTAGATACCTTAAGCCTAGTTTGGGTAGAATATTTGAAAAATGGACCTTGGGGATTAGAAGTGGGTCTTTGACGCACTTGAGGCTAAGACACATGTTAGCTTGTGTAGACCTTTATACACTTGTTAGAGTCTTGAAAATGCTTATTGATGTAATATTGAGAAACCTTGACAATTTTTGGACATATTGATTGATGCGAGGGTTGATGCCTATTGATTATGCTATTACTTATGCTATTGATAATACTATTGATTATGTTGATATGTTTATGATCGATTCAAGTTTGAATAATTCATATAATATTGATGATATTTAACCGATTCGTGTCTGAAGGATGATTATGAATTTGATGATATATTTTCTTGTTTGACTCTGGCTGTAGATTATATTTACTAGTTCAAGAATGGTTATTGATTATATATTTATCCATTCGAGTCTGGCTATTGATTATAATTTACCAATTCAAGTTCGACTATTGATTATATGTTTATTGATTCGAGTCTAGCTATTGATTATGTTTATTGATATAAGTCCGGATAATGATTATATATATATATCGGTTCATGTCCGGACATGATACTATGCTATGATGATATACTTATTATGATCTGATTATATTAGGGTGTGAGATTGATAATCTAGCTAAGTTAAAAATGAGGAAATAGTTATAATATAGTATGATATAAATGGATTCTAGTGAAATAATGATTACTTGATAAGTGTTGATTAATTAAAAAATGATGAATATGGATAAGCAATGGCTATAGTGTGGCATGACTTGGATGAATTCTAATTGTATTATGAGAGTTGATAAGTGATAGTGGTGGGTTATTCTATCTTATTTGTACCTTCTAGGCTTATGGGGGCTTGTAATAGGTAATTTACTTTTCCGTACTACGGGAGTCAATTTTGTAGTTTTGATTATATGTGTTGATGCTTTACGTTTTGTTATGCTATTATTTCAGTTTATTTACCTATTATGTCCAAGGATGTGGGAGATGATTTAGGTTTGTTCCTACCTTGATTTAGTTATGTTATATTGCATTTTATCATATTTATATCATGATTTATCTTAGTCAATCGATGATGCCTACTGAGTACCTATGGTTTTGGTACTCATACTACACTTCTGTATATTTTTTGTATAAATTCGAGTACTAGTTGCCATTGTTGATCGACATTTGTGTTATGTTGATATCAAGAGATAGGGTGAGCTTTCGGAGTCATAAACAAGACTGAGCCAATTCTCTTAATAATGGCATCACCCAATGTATCATCGGGAAAGGGAAGCATTCATGTCTCTCGAGTTACTTAGACTTCACCCGTGGGTTCCATGTTAGGCATGTTGATAAAAAAAAACATGGATGCCATATTTCTTAACAAACTACTTAAACTAATAACTACCAGTTTTCAACATTTAGGACCAATTGGACTCAAAATTATTCTTCAAGAATAATCACATCATGCCCTACGAGAGATCATATTAACCATGACAAGAATTCAAGGCATTCCTCTCTTATTGTCATTTCAATAGACACATGGCGTAATGTAAACTAAGAGCTTTGAAAAAAAGAATATAAGCACATGTGAGAAATCTCATCTCACCAAGTACTCTCCAAACACATTCATGGTGCTCATACTATCCTAGTTTAGCCACCCACCATACTAATTATATATGAAAGTTCAACTGGATTAATTACCAATTAAACATGTAAAATGAGGCAACCATTCTAAAATAATGACTCTAACAAGCATAAGCCATCTCAATAAGCTCACAAAAATCAAATTCAAATGAAGAATCATCATAGGATGTGAAGCACCATTTCTACTTTCAAGAGAGTCCAAAGAGAACACCTTAAAATATTAAACCTTTAACTTGATTGAAGAGAGGAGAAAAATGAAACAAATGTCCAATTTAAGTACTCAGAGATTAATTCTTATTATAAGAAGTGAAATTTAGAAGTGAGTTTGAAGATTTTTGAACTTATGAAAAAAAAGAACATGTTGAAATTTTGAAGAGTGACAAACGACCTCAAATCAGTGCATTGTGTTTAATATGTGTTTGACCTGCACCTTGAATTCTCAAGCAGGCCGAAACAAAACCTGCCAACGATTTTGGCTCAAGTATGGGCTTACCTGTATCTACTATGTGCTAGAACTAAGTTTGGACGACTCAAGCAAGTCCACCAAAGGCCAGAACAAACTTCCAAGTAGTTTTTTTGGCTTACCTGCACTTTAGTTGTGCTTGGTATGCACCTAGACTACTAAATCATATCTACCAGAGGTCCATGCAGTGTATGCTACCTTCGCATGCACTCCAATTATATCTGGACTGCTGAATTATGTCCAACATATGTCCAGACTAGTATATCATGATTTTGAGAAAAATTTCAAATTAAATATTTGCCCAAGGCACAGTTTTGAGCCCTAGAACCTTCCTTTACACATCCCGACATATAATATCACCTACAAATACCTAAAATAAGTTTAAATTATAATAAAAACATTACAAAACATTAGTAAGAAAAAACCTTACATTCCCTCCCAAGAAGTACTTTATTTGTAGCTTGACACGACATCATTTGATTATTATTGTAGATCCTTAAATTAAAGTGACTCAATCATAGCCGCTATGAATCCATCCATGTTGTAATGCCTTAATCCTTTTCCATTCGCCACCAAATTTTTCTTATCATGGTCTTCTGATTCAATTTTTCCATTTGGAAAGACATTAGAGACCATTAATATACACGACTACTTAGTTTTAAACTATCTCGTAAAATATTTTAACCTACATTGTAAGAGGAACATATATACACATCTATAAAATTCATGATAAAATATCTTAACTTCATGCTGCCTTTTTTTGGCTTTATTTGAACAACTTCTAGGAATAATACCTTTTATGTCCTCTATGCTCCACCCAATAGCACGAATGAACTTTTTCACCATAAAATTTGAGTCTGTCATCTTTTGAGGCAATAGATCATCCATAACAACAGTTGGCAAAGTGTTGTTCTAACAAGTGTTTATATTGTAAGAGAAAAGACTCATCAAAAAATTAACTACCTCATCCTTTCTTCAATCACCTTAGTCCCTAAGTTTTGCAATGCACCCACCGATGGGTTATCCACAAGATTTGCCTTTATGGGTCACCTCATCATCAATTATATAAATTATCAAAACAACTTGCAAATCCTTACGTTGTTTTACAGATTGATATATGTTGAAAGATACCTCTTTATTATTCACTTGAAACTTTATTTTACCACGTTAAACATCCATATATATCCCATGGGTGTTATTAATATGACAGCCAAGCTATACAACCCAGGCTAAGATTTCAAAAGTTCATGTTAAACCTTGTTACCTACCCTGACATATTACTTATGTATGTATATGATGATATGCATAAGTTTTTTATTAGTTTTGACTTGACATTATTTTTTCCTATATCCCCAAGTTACATGCTAGTGCTCCAATCGATAACCATCTTCGAATGTTTTATCCTTATGTGATGCAGGTCCCGAAAATTCTTTAATTTTTTTGTGCAGTGATCAAGAACTCAAGTTAGTTCGTGAGTTGATATTGAAGTAGCGAGCCTCCATACTTTGGAAGGCATTATTTCATGGTATTTTTTTCCTATGTCTTAGACCTTGTTTAAACTTTATTTTGACTGTCTTGTGGGATATTAGTTTTGGCTATTGTAGGGGGCATGTCCTGACACCTTATTGATTTTTGTTTTGTAGAGGCTTTATTGGATTACTGTGGACTTGGGTGGTTGGTGGATTGTTCGGTAATGGACTATTATTTGGTTACCGATGAATGGTATAGTATTTTATGGATTAATAATAGTCTAATAGTATTTTATGGATTAATAATAGTCTAATAGTATTTTATGGATTAATAATAGTCTATCTCACTCTATCGTGTTATACGATTGGAATTCATTCGACACTTAAGGTTGTTGTACTGACTAGTTACGTGAAGGGGAGGTTTTTGGTGAACATGGACTTGAGATACTCATCATAACCTAGCCCTGGTTTGGGTCATGACAAAGTCGGTATTAGAGCCTAGGACATGACTAGAAATTCAAAGTGACCATACCTAGTTTGGAAAGCTATTTTCGAGATATCACATTATTTTACTCTAAGCTGATGATACCTTATCTGAGGTCTACCTTGGAAAAGTAACTGGCACCTTGAAGTTAGTCAAACAAATCATCGATTCTAGGAAATGGATATTTGTTCTTGACTTTGACCTTGTCTAACTGATGGTAGTCTATGCATATTCTGAGAGAACCATCTTTCTTACGCATGAATAGAATAGGTGTGCCCCATGGGGAGATACTGAGTCTGATGAATCCCTTATCTAAGAGATCCTTCAATTGTTCTTTCAATTCTTTGAGTTCAACTGGAGTCATTCTATATGGTGAAATAGGTGTAGGTTGAGATATGTGAGAAGGTCTATTTCGAAGTCGATTTCCCTTTCGGGAGGAACTCCAAGAAAATCTTCAGGAAATAGTTATGAGAATTCATTTACTACTGGAAGTAACTCAGGAGTTGGAGTTTCTGAATTAGAGTCTTTGACTCGTACAAGAAGCTAGACACACCCCTTGGATATCATCTTTCTGGATCTAAGGTACGAGATCAATTGACCCCTAAGATCTATAGTACTACCCCTCCATTCAAGGACTAGTTCATTTGGGAACTAAAAATGAACTATTCTATTTCTACAATCAACTGATGCATAGCATGAGTGGAGCCAATCCATGCTGAGAATGATGTCAAAATTCATTATCTCTAACTCCACGAGATCAATTGAGGTAACTTTCTAAAATATTGTGACTAGACAGTTCCTGTATACTCGTATGTCAATAATAGAAATGACTACTGGGGTAGACACTAAAAAGGGCTCTGGTAGAGTTTTGGGACTGACTCCGATATTGACAGCTATATATGGAGTTACAAAAGAAAAAGAACTCTAGGATTTAGTAAAGCATAAACATGTAAGTGAAAGACCTGAAATGTACCAGTAACTAAGGAGAATTTTCCTAATCTTTGTGGGACTGAAGATCATATAATCTACTTAGACACTGACTACTGGTAGGACTGGAAGCGGTACCCTATTGAGTTGGGCGGACGGATGGAACTAACGATTGATGAGACTGGCCTTTTTAGTGCACATCCCTACCCTTCTGAGTAACTACCTGACACTTTCGAATCTGATGGTCTGGATTCCCATACCCAAAGCACACATCACTGCCCGCTCTACACTCCCCCTAATGGTGTCTGCCACACTTCTGACATAAAAGATTAGTACGAGCACTACTAACAATGACCTGAGACTTAGATCCTGGTGCCCTATCCCTATTGTCATTTCTAAAATTTGGTACTGGGGCTCTAGCTGAAGAAGGTATTGGGGATAAAGACCTCTGATGGAACTGAGGAAGGTTACCACCTTCTGACTTTGGCTAATTAAAATTAAAACTACTCATCCTAGCTCTCTTGTTTCCTATCTCCCTCTCCATAATCTTTTGCTCCTCTATATATTGAGCATAGACCATCAATCTAGACAAATCCATCTCACTAATCAGCATTGCGTCCTACACTCTTTGACCACACTATCAGAAACACTAGACACAAACTTACTCATCTTGGACCTACTATCAGCCACCATATGAGGAGCATATCTAGCTAACTGAGTGAACTTGAGAGAATACTTCCTCACACTCATGCTGCCTTGCCTCAAATTAATAAATTCAGACACTTTGGCCTCCCTCAACTCTAATGGAAAGAATCTATCCAAGAAAGCTGTGGAAAACTCTTCCCATTCTATAGGCCCTGCATCAAAACCTCTATCAACTTTCCACTTCTATCAACCTCATCACTCTGACTATACCTTCAGAGGTCACTTCTAGAAGGAATTTCCACTTCTAGCTGATGAGGCTAGAACCGAGCACCTGAACCTACATTATAAGACAATATAGCACATAGACGTATATGTGGATCAGTACTTGGGAATGTACTGAGTATGTGGGGATGCATGCATTTATATAAAACAACATCAATACTTTTAATCAAATCATGCATACAGTAAGTAATAACTCACATTGCACGAATAAGTATATAATGTAAAGCTCACGAATCATGTAGAATGGAGCATGTAATACAAATCTTGTGAGTCATCATAGTTTAAATTTAAAATAGATAATATTCTATTATTCTCATTACCCATAGGCTAAAGGAAACTTTACAATACTTTCAACTCATTCATATGTCTCATGGAGAGCAAAACTTCTTTAATGCTCAAGAACTCATAACTCTTTTGAACTCAAGTACTTGGAATTCAAAATCATATAACATTGAAACATACTTGAAGGCATTTCATTTGCTTTAGGAAAATATCTCATTTCAAGCTTTAGGAAAATCATTCTATCTCAATCGAAAGATATTCTAGGTTAGGGAAATAACTTACTCATAGCTTTAGAGAAAATACTTATATCAAGGGAAAATACTTTAGTCTTAGGGAGCAAATCTGCAACTTTACTATTATGAAAATAATTTGTATCACGAGAGGTTCTCTTAAATGCCTTAAGCCATGCAAGCTACATGGTGTCCAACATTTTGTCCTTCTAAGGAAGAGACCCCACGTTAGGGAGAAGCATCATACTCTTGCCTGGGAGTATAAACTCAATTCAGCGATCACTTATCTCGGCCTCGGGCCCAATATCTCGACGTTAGGCTCAAAATGTCAAACCTATGGCGGCATATAGTTCTGGGGTAAGAAACCATAGTAACTTACCCAAATCGGTGCTAAATACTATTCCCTTTAGTTTATCATGCTCATCTCATGGAAATCCACTTTAAAATAATCTCATGGTTCACCAAGAACCCAATAATCAAATCTGTAATCTCATGTAGTGAAGTGGATTTCAAAACTCCATGACCATTAGATCAAAACATTTCTCAATAATCTCAGAATACTCAAATCATGAGTTCTTATAGCATAAGAGTTCATGAAATTGCAAATATAAAGTAGGGATCAGGAACCCATAATTCAATATCAAGTTAAAACTCATCAAAAGCATAATAAGTTGCATATAGATTCATAACTCATGTAAAAATCTGGAAATTTCAGCAATTTGTCTCAAAATCTTAACATACTTATATGCTTCAATATCTCAAACATTTCAACTTTTAATTTCTCAAGAATTAAAATAATAGGGTATAGATCCAGTTGCGATTTCTCAAGAAAACATGTGATAATCATGCTATTAAACTCTCAATTCATGAGAAATATCAAATTATTGAATCAATAATAATGGGTGAAAAACCCTAATTCAAGTTCATGTAAAATCTCATAGATTGTAGAAAATCATAGTTTAAATAAGCCTTTGGGCACAAGGATGAAAGGATTACCCTTGTTCAAAACTCCACATACCTTAGATTATGAAATTGGATGGACGAGCTTGCTCTAAACTATTTTTCTTAATCTTGAGAGAGGGTTCTTACAACCTTTGAACTTGGGGAACTCAAATCTCAACCCAATTTGTAGAACACATGGTGAGTTCTTGAATTTCTTGGAGAACGGTATTAGATTTGCTCTTGAGGGACAAACTCTATCCTTTGGATGTTTTGGGAGATAATGAGGCTATCAGGTTTGTTTGGAATATATCTGAGGGTTAAAAGGAAAAAAACCCAAAAGCCCCTTTTAAAAAGGACTTAAAAATACTGGACGGGGGCTGTAACAGTTGAATTGACAGTCCGTCGCTTGCCTGAAGGACCATCGTGTAGTCTATCGTACATTGGTCAGAAAAAGAACACACTACCTCAATGTGATGATCAAAGAGATGGTCCATCGCTTATCCTGATGGTCCATTGGATCATCCATCGTGCATTGGCCAGGATAAGGCCACACTGCCTGAGTGCGACGGTCCCAGTGATGGTCCGTCGCAGCCTTGACGGTCCGTCATTTTGGTCGTCATACTTGGGCCATAAAAATAGAGTTACTACCTTAGTTGTGACGGGCTAAGTGATGATCCATCACAGACTCGACAGTCTATCGGATCGTCCATCGCACCTGGGCGATTCCAATAACTCTCAGTAAAATGGTCATAACTTCTCACCCCGATATAGGATTTGGACGAAATTGGTATCGTTGGAAAGCTAATTCAATTCTCTACATGAAAAAAGTCAAATTTAAGATAATTCAATATGTTTTAAACACCAATCACTTGGGAAGTCACTTCTCAATCTTTTATGGTCGGAATTACACTTCACTTTACACGCTCTAAGGCTCAGACTACGCGGGAACTTTACGAGGTCTTACAATATCTCCCCTTTAGAAATATTCATCCTCGAATGTTGCTAGTTAGACTAAGAACATAGGAAAAAAGTATACATAGCTGAAGCAAGTTGCTAAAACGATCTCAAAATCTCTCTAAACTCTCGAATGCCTTGGAAGTTGCAAGAACTCATGCAAAAATAGATACATATAGCTAAATTTTAGATTAGAAGGGCTGAATTAAGGAAGAATAATACCTTCAGATTGATCTGAACTCGCGGAAAAGAGGTGCGGGTACTTGGCTCGCATGTCTGCTTCTGCATCCTAAGTAGCGCCCTCAACTGAGTAGTTCCGCCACAAAACTTTGACCAAGAGAACCTCTTTATTCCTTAGTCCACGGATCTGAAGATATAGGACCTCAATAGAAATCTTATCAAATGAAAGACTGTTCTAAATATCAGCACTCTCTGAGGGATCTAGTACAACAGAATCACCAATACGCTTTATAAGCATTGAGACACGAAAAATAGGATGAACAGCTGACAACTCTGTGGGAAAATCATCCTCATAGGCTACTTTACTAACACGGATCAAGACTTTATACAGGCCAACGTAATAGGGACTAAGCTTTCCCTTTTTACCAAATTTTTTTACCCCTTTCATGGGTGAAATCTTAAAGTATAGCAAATCACCCACTTTAAACTTAAGATCTCTTCTGCTCATATCGGCATATGACTTTTGATGACTCTTAGCTATCTTCAACCGTTCTATTATCAACTTAACTTTCTCCCTAGCTTCAAACACTGTATCAAGCCCAATCACGGCAGCTTCACCCACTTCAGACCAACCTATGGGTGATCTACATCTCCTACTATACAAGGCCTTAAATAGTGTCATCCCGATCTAGCATGGTAACTATTGTTATAGGAAAATTTTATCAATGGCTAATGCTCATCCCAACTACCTTTGAAATTAAGAGCTTACGCCCTTAACATGTCTTCCAAGGTCTGAATGGTCTTCTCAGCCTGACCATCTATCTGCAGATGAAAATAGAAACTCAAAAAAACTTGGGTACCAAGACACTGCTGAAATGCCCTCCAAAACTGAGAAGTAAATTGAGTGACCCTATCCAAAATGATAGATGAGGGAACTCCATGTAGCCTGACTAACTCCTGGATATATAATCTAGCATAATCCTCGATTGTATAAGATGTATGCATGGGCAAAAAATGCACGAACTTAGTTAGCCTATCCACAACAACCCAAATAGAATCATGATGACGACACGAAAGAGGTAATTCGATCATGAAGTCCATTTTCACCACCTCCCACTTCTAAGTGGGTATACCAATCTTGTATCACACTACCAAGTCTTTGGTGCTCTACCTTAACCTATTGGCACGTTGCATACTTTGCTACAAACCCAGCTATACCCTTCTTCATACCATTTCACCAATAGATTTCCCGCAAGTCCCAGTATATCTTGGTAGTGCCGAGATAAATGAAATACCATGCGCCATGCTTTTCATCCATAATCCTCTCCCTCAGATCATCAACACACAGAACACATAATCTACCCTGCAATCTCAACACACCATCTTCCCCTTGGGAGAAAACCTCTACCTTTTGATCCTTAACCAACTCCTTCAGTCTTACCAAACTAGGATCTCTGTCTTGCTTCTCTTTGACTTCCAAAACTAAACAGGATTTTGAACTACTCTGCACCAAAGTACTTCCCTCTGCTGAATCAAGCAACCTAACACCCAATCTAGCCAAATGATGTACATCACGAGCTAACTCTTTCTTACCTTTCTCTACATGGGCAACACTACCTATAGACAATCTGCTAAGGCCATTTGCCACTACATTGGCCTTGCTCGGGCAATACAACATACTCATATCATAGTTTTTTAACAACTCTAGCCACCTCCTCTACCTAAGGTTTAACTCCCTCTGAGTAAACACATTTTGTAGGCTTTTATGATCAGTAAACACATCAACATAGACACCATAAAGATAGTGTCTCTAGATTTTCAAAGCAAAGACCACAACAGCTAAGTCAAGATCATGGGTTGGATAATTCTTCTCAAGCGGACATAACTGTATAGAGGCAAAGCTATAACCTTACCTTTTTGCATCAACATGCAACCCAAACCAACTCTAGAGGTATCTCAATACACCATAAAACCATTTGTACCATCAGGCTAAGTCAACATAGGGATTAAAGTAAGTCGGGTCTTCAACTCCTAAAAACTCTTCTCACTAGAATCTGACCTCTGGAACTTAACTTTTTTTTGAGTCAACCGGGTCATAGGAGACGTAATAGAAGAGAAACCTTCAACAAAATGACGGTAGTAGCTAGCTAGACCTAAGAAACTTCTAATATCAGAATGGGAGATAGTTTTAGCCCAATTTCTCATAGCTTTTGTCTTTTAGGGATAGACTTTAATGCCTTCAACTGAAATAATATGACCTAGAAAGGCTATAGACCTTATCCAAAATTCATACTTACTAAAATTGGCAAACAACTAGTGATCTCTAAGAGTTTGCAAGACAATTTTAAGGTGATTTCCATGGTCACTCTCATTATGGAAGTACACAAGGATGTCATCTATGAATACTATGATAAACATATTGAGATATTTCTTGAATACTCAGTTCATGAGGTCCATGAAGGTGGCTGGGGCATTGGTTAGCCCAAAAGACATGACTTGAAACTCAAAGTGAACATAGCGGGTTCAGAAGGCTATCTTTAGAATATCACATTCCCTCACTTTAAGTTGATGATAGCTGGATCTAAGGTCTATCTTGAAGAAATAAATTTTACCTTCCAACTGATCAAATAGGTCATGAATTCTCGAAAGAGGATACTTATTTTTGACTGTGATCTTGATAAGCTGATAATAGTCAATGAACATACGCAAATAATCATCTTTATTTGGCACGAATAAGATAGGTGCGCCCTAAGGAGAAATACTGGGCCTAATGAAACCTTTGTCTAAAATATCTTTAAGTTGCTCTTTCAACTCCTTAAGATCTGTAGGTGCCATACAGTATGGAAGAATAGAAATAGGTTGAGTATCGGGAAGAAGGTAAATCCAAAATTACATCTCTCTATCGGGAGGTACCCCTGGGAGATCTTCTAGAAAAACATCAGAAAACTCATTAACAATATTGATTGACTAAATAGTTGGAGCCTCGGATGAAGTGTCCTTCACTCTAGTTAGGTGATAGATGCAACCTTTGGATATTAGCTTTCTGGCTTTGAGATAGGAGATAAAATGACTCTCAGACTACTCAAAAGTTAGTTTATAAGGAAACTGAAACTTGGCCATACAGGTACGATATTCTATAGATGCATAACAAGAATGAAGCCAATCTATACCCAAAATAAGGTCAAAATCCACCATGTCTAAATCTATCAAATCCGCAAGTATAAATCTATGAAGAACAGTAGCAGAACAATCTCTTTATACTTGTTTAGCAATAACTGACTCCCCTACTGGTGTATAAACTAGGAAGATCTCAGAAATCTTTTCAGGACATAATTTGAAATTCACATCTACAAGTTGGGTCATATAAGAGAGACTTCACCCAGGGTCGAACAACACATAGACATCAAATTAAAATACATGAAGCATACCGATAACAACATCGGGAGGGTCCTCCTGCTCCTGATGGGATGGTAAGTCATAGAATCTATTTTGATGTTGATTACCAGCAGTGCTAGATAAAGTGCTCTGAGCTGGGGTAGGACGGGGTACAGAAGTTGGTGCACTAGTAGCCTGTGCCTAAGGTCGGGCATCTTTGTTCCCCTGTCTAGTATGAAGACAATCTCTAAGTGTGTGGCCCTTCTTCCCACACCCAAAACAACCCCTCAAATCTATGAAACACTTACTGGGATGATCCCTACCACACTTAGCATAAAGAGGATAACGGGTCCTATTACCAACACTATTCTGCAACCTAGACATAAAAGACAGCCCCCTTGCTCCTGCCTGCCTCTAGGCGTAGGAGCACTAGCTGATAAAGGCGATGGCATAGATGAACGTCTCTAAAATGAGGGCGGTTCTCTCCATAGAACCTAGGCTAGCTACACTCATGATTCTCAGATCTAGCCCTCTTGTTACCCCTCACTCTATCTCTTTCTCTAATCTTATCCACCTCTATTTGCTGGGCATGCATCATCAACCTAGATAGATCCATATCCCTATTTAGCATCATAGTCCTAGACTCCTGCATTACCAACCTAGAAACACTAGTCACAAACTTGCTCATACTAGCCCGGGTGTTAGAAATCAAATCAGGAGAATACTTGGCCAACTCGTTGAACTTCAAGCAATTATGGAGCCCTGCTTTAAGTTCATAAACTTCCGAATATTTACCTTTTTTCTCTCAAGAGAAAAGAACTTGTCCAAGAATACATCTTGGAATACCTGCCAAGTCATAGGAAGAGCTTTATCACCTCTACCCTTCCCCCATAATACAACCCAGTATAAGAAATGTCCTTCAGTCTGTAGGACACCAACTCAATACTTTCTTCCTCAAAAACATGCATCACTTATGTGATCTTTCTCACCTCCTTAAGGTAAAACTGTGGGTCCTCATCTGCCTTAGACCCATAAAACTCTGGTGGATTTATCTACATAAAATCATGAATCCTAGCTACAGCTACATTACCTCCATGCTGATTAGCAACTATATCCTAGTTATTGGCCCAAACATTGGCAGTGGCTGCTTGGGCTAATGCCTAAAAAGCTACCCAAAACACGGTATGAGACACCATTTCATTCAAAAAATCAATAGGTAGGGGTTGCTCATCATCATTCCTATGGGCATTCACTCTTTGGAGAGGTACTTTTTGAAATAGAAGAGCATGAATTATTAGATGAGAGGGACAACTGTAGGCATGATAGAATTTGAAGAAACAAACAATTTTTTCCTAAAATTTTTCATAGCCTCATGCTCATAGATGTGGCACGCTACACACCGATGATCAAGACTCTACTTAACGCACTTGTCAGACTCCCTAGGACCTCTTAAAACTTTAGTATCTGATACCAAGTTTGTAACAACCTAAAATTGCCTCCCAGGACATCACACGGTGCTTAAGGCAACAAGTAGCCCCAAGCTAACCCATTGAGCCTATTTCGACTAATAATACTCATTTCAAGATGAAATAATTCAAACACTAGCATAGTCATATCATATAAAGGTAAATACAGAGAAAATATTTGGTCCAAATGACCATAGTACTGGAATTCTCAACACAATCACAATCTGATAACTAGTCTAACAAGACTCTACTAATCCACCAACTAGAGATCTATTGGGAAAGGTCCCCAACTGACTTAAAATAAACTAAAAGTAATAACATAGTCTCTTAAATACTAAAATGTCTGAAGA
>JAPEIP010000005.1:66566247-66604382 GCA_026120095.1 Capsicum chinense | reverse complement strand
GGGACAACTGTAGGCATGATAGAATTTGAAGAAACAAACAATTTTTTCCTAAAATTTTTCATAGCCTCATGCTCATAGATGTGGCACGCTACACACCGATGATCAAGACTCTACTTAACGCACTTGTCAGACTCCCTAGGACCTCTTAAAACTTTAGTATCTGATACCAAGTTTGTAACAACCTAAAATTGCCTCCCAGGACATCACACGGTGCTTAAGGCAACAAGTAGCCCCAAGCTAACCCATTGAGCCTATTTCGACTAATAATACTCATTTCAAGATGAAATAATTCAAACACTAGCATAGTCATATCATATAAAGGTAAATACAGAGAAAATATTTGGTCCAAATGACCATAGTACTGGAATTCTCAACACAATCACAATCTGATAACTAGTCTAACAAGACTCTACTAATCCACCAACTAGAGATCTATTGGGAAAGGTCCCCAACTGACTTAAAATAAACTAAAAGTAATAACATAGTCTCTTAAATACTAAAATGTCTGAAGATAGGTGCTCGAACCATGAGGACTAACCACTGTATGTATGTGGATAGAGGTACTTGAAACACACTGATGAGGCTGGCACTGAGTACCTAAACCTATATTATAAGACAATATAGAACATAGACGTATATGTAGATCAGCACTTGGGAATTTACTAAGTATGAGGAGGTGCATGCATTTATATAAAACAACATCAATACTCTTTAATCAAATCATGCATGCAATAAGTAATGACTCACACAGCTTGAATAAGTATAAAATATAAAGCTCATGAATCATGTAGAATGGAGCATGTAATACAAATCTCGTGATTCATCATAGTTTAACTTTGAAATCAGTAATCTTCTCTTATTCCCATTACCCATAGGTTAAAGGAAACTTTAAACAATACTTTCAACTCATTCATATGTATCATGGAGGGTAAAACTTCTTTAATGCTCAAGAACTCATGACTCTTTTGAACTAAAGTACTTGGAATTCGAAATCATATAACTTTGAAACATACTTGAAGGCATTTCATTCAATTTAGGAAAATATCTCATTTCAAGCTGTAAGGAAATCATTCTATCTCAATGGAAAGATATTCTAGTTTAGACAAATAACTTATCTCATAGCTTTAGAGAAAATACTTATATCAAGGGGAAATACTTTAGTATTAGGGAGCAAATATGAAACTTTACTAGTAGGAAAATAACTTGTATCAATGGAGGTTCTCTTAACTGACATAAATCATGCGAGCTACATGGAGTCCAAAATTTTGTCCTCCTAAGGAAGAGACCCCACGTTGCGGAGGAGCGTCATACTCTTGCCAGAAAGTATAACCTCAATTTAGTGATTACTTATCTCGGCCTCAGGCCCAATATCTTAGCCTTAGGCCCAAAATCTCAAACCTACCATGGCGCATAGTTCTAGGGTAAGAAACCATAGTAACTTACCCAACTTGGGGCTAAATACTACTTTCTTTAGTTTATTTTGCTAATATTATGGAAATCTACTTTAAAATAGTCTCATGGTTCATCAAGAACCCAATTGTCAAATCTGCAATCTCATGTAGTGAAGTGGATTTCAAAACTCCATGACCATTAGGTCAAAACATTTCTCAAAAATCTCAAAATACTCAAATTATGAGTTCTTATAGCATACGAGCTCAGGAAATTGCAAATCTCAAGTAGGGCTCATAACCCATAATTCAATATCAAGTTAAAATTCATCAAAAACATAATAGAAAACATATAGATTCATAACTCATGTAGAAATCTAAACATTTCAGCTATTTGTCTCAAAATCTCAACATACTCATATACTTCAATAACTCAAATATTTCAACTATTAATTTTTCAAAAATTAAAATCATGGGGTATAGATCCAGCTGCGATTTCTCAAGAAAACATGTGAAAATCATGCCATTAGACTCTTAATTAATGTGAAACATCAAAATATTGTAATCAATAATAATGGGTGAAAAAACATAATTCAAAATTAAGTAAAATCTAATTCAAAATTAAGTAAAATCTCATAGATTGCAGAAAATCATAGTTTAAATAAGTCTTTGGGCACAAGGATGAAAGGATTATCCTTGTTCAAAATCCCACATACCTTAGATTATAAAATTAGATGAATGAACTAGCTCTAAACTCTTCTTCTTCCTCTTGAGAGAGGTTTCTTGAAACCTTTGAACTTGGGAAACTCAAATCTCAACTCAATTTATAGAATCTATGGTGAGTTCTTGGATTTCTTGGAGAAGGGTTTTAGATTTGCTTTTGTGGGAGAAACCCTAGCCTTTGGATGTTTTGGGAGATAATGAGGCTATCATGTTTGTTTGGAATATATCTATGGGTTAGAAGGGAAAAGACCTGAAAGCCCCTTTTAAAAAGGACTTAAGAATACTGAATGGGGGCTGCGGTAGTCGAAGCGACGGTCCATCGCTAGCCTGATGATTCATCAGGTCGTCGCTAGCCTAACGGTCCATCGGGTGGTCTATTATATGTTAGTTAGAAAAAAACACACTACCTTAATGTGATGGTCGAAGTTATGGTCCATCGATCATCCATCGCATGTTGGCTAGGATGAGGCCACACTGCCTGAGTGCGACGGTCCTAGCGATGGTCCATCACAGCCTTGATGGTCCATCATTTTGGCTATCGCACTTGGGCTAGAAAAAGGGAGTTATTACCTTGGTTGCAATGGGCCGAGTGATGGGCCATCGCAGAATTGACGGTCCTTTGGATTGTCCTTCGCACCTAGGCGGTTCTGATAACTCTCAGTAAAACGGCCGTAACTTCTCACCTCAATACAAGATTTTGATGAAACTAGTATTGTTGGAAAGATAATTCGATTCTCTACATGAAAAAAAAACTAATTTAAGAAAATTATATATGGATTAAACACCAATCACTTGGGATGTCACTTCTTAATCTTTTAGGGTAAGAATTACCCTTCACTTGACACTCTCTCAGGCTCAGACTATGAGTGAACTTTGTGGGGTCTTACACTCTTATGACTTGGATCTCGTGAATGAAAAAGGATTCATCCGGGTGAAATCTTGAATTCTAGTTGCAACAGTATTGGCAACTGGGTTGGCCAGGACAGTAACTGGACGTTCATTCTATGCTACTACGGACTTTTATAGAGTAGTGAATGCAACCTTAAATTCTGTGTTAGAGACATACTCATCCAATAGATCTACCTGGATGGGCTGAGGGGCTGGCTGAGTTCTTGTTATTCTGTTTTTCTTCTTGGGAGGCATGTTCTGTAAAACGAAGGAGGAAATGAATTAGACTGGGAGTTTAACTTGAGCTCATGATCAATCACACAACATGAATACTTTAAAGAAGGGAAACTTTATCCTAAATACCTTGCATCCTCTCATCCATAAGTGTGGCACGCTACACACCCATGCACAAGACTCTACTCAGTACGACTTTTACACTTCCTAGGACACTTTAAAACCTTATGCTCTGATACTAAGTTTGTAATGACCCAAGACTACCCCCTAATTGTTACACGGTGCTTACGATCTTGAGGGTCCATAAGCTAACCCATAAGCTAGTACCTTTTATGAGAATTGAATAATATAATCATCAATACAGAAGAATAACTTTATTGTCATAAGGTTTTAATAATAAAATAAATACTGAGTTATGAATCCATTAAAATACTGAATTCTATATAGTATGAATAGTTGACTGTAGTGTCTGAAAAGGCTCTAAATTGGATACTGTGAGTTGATGGAGTAGGCCCAAACTAACTCTACTAAATACTAACATAAGGACATAAAGTAATATAATATGTCCTCAGATGATGAGGACTCACCACTGCTATTGTACTACTAATAAATCTGAGAATCTAGGTTTGATCCGGGAGATGAGAGTCAGTACCTATGATATGAGACATCATAGCGTAAAAGAAAAGGTATGCAATCAGTACTTTGAATGTACTGCTATACCAAATGAGGTAGGTTGATATGCATGGTATCATGAGTAGGAATGATAATAATTAGCTGGACATATATATAAAGCATGGAGTACAGAATAAAGAGCATAGAATCTGTAGATACTGAACATGCAGGAAAATCTATAAACACCATAGATATATGAACAAACATATAACATAAACTGAGTAAAATTTTTATACTGATATACTAAGATAACTGAAATCATATGCTTTGGTCAAATAATTCTAAGACTGAATAACTAAGCAGGGATTGTAACTGACACTATATCTAAGACTATGGGAGGTATTATCTAACCGACATTCCCTAATTTGAGCTAATCGAGGTCTAACCTGTAACCTTAGTAGGAAAAGTGTTAATACCAATACATGTATACTAACAATGGCTATGTGTATCCACTGAACTAATATAATGTCCAAAGAACTAAGATTGTCAAGCCTGAACTGACGGGTGACCCCTGTGAGATTGTCAAGACTAATTTGATGGGTGACTACTCATATCCTACACTGGCTATGTAGTTTTGGAGTATATGTACTGCTACTAACGACTTTGCATATCTGATGGGGAAGCCACCATCCCTACACTCGCTCGGTGCTAAATCCTACTTCCAACTATAAGACACTGAGATACTAGACTATTATGAGTTGAATAACTGATATCTGGCTATTCTGATAATACTCATAATATAATCTGAAGACTATTCTGTAATTTACTGAGACTAAAAAAAAGAAACAACTATGTTATTTGGGTATTCAATACCCCCAGGACTCAAAACAATAATATTGAAAAGACAATAAAGCTTGAAGATAAAACATGAATGTTCTTAGTAAATAAATTACTCTTGTAGGCATTTTATCAAACACTTGTACTTCATTGTTTAGTCAATTCATGGGAATAGTATAGAACTTGAAATAATAGCATGACTTAAATATTTATAACACTAAATCATGATCTAATTTAAAGAATGACAATATTAAAATATGGGGGATTTGATAACAACGATAATTCCATTAAAGTAAGGTATAAAAATCAATATTCAAGGAAGTTAATGGATATTCATAGTTTTAAATCACAATTTAATATCATAAATCTTGAAAAGATGATATATATGTAATTAAAATGGATACTTGGACTCTATGGATGAAAGGAATTCATAGATAAACATCTAACATACCTGGGATGATGAATTTGGAAGGATTGAAGGAGCGTTCATGAGATTTGAGCTTGATTCTTCAGAGCTAGGGTTTCTTGTTCTTATAAGAGGGGATTTTTAAATTGAGAGAAAGTGAATAATGATGAGTATTTTAGGTTAATTAGGGGTTAAATTTCATGATTAGGGTGAGTTTAGGACTTATAAAAAAGACCCAAATAGCCTTAAATGAATTAAAAAACACAAGATGGAAACTAAAATCCCAATTTTTAGCCTTGGCGCAATGCACCACTATTGTGCCAAGCCACTGGAAAATAGACATCTGGGACCTGGAAAAATGCCGCAATACTCCACCATTGTGGTAAGCTTATGGATGCCATTTTGGCCATCTCTGCGATGCACCATGATCGCGGATCCCCACTGGAAACTGACAAATGGGAAATTGGCCTGCTCCGCAATGCACCATTATCGTGGAGTCACATTGGAAATTGACAAATATCAAATTTATCTATAGCGAGACATGCTGGAATTACAGACCCTCTCTGGATTTTGCCAATTGGGAGATTGGCCCTCTCTGTGACGTGCTAGAGGTTAAAATATGGCGTTTTGCAACTGAAACTTAAAATATCCATAAATTCTTACCTAATTATTAGATTTAGGTGAATTTTATATCGTTGGAAAGCTAATTGAATTTTCTACACCGTGGCATACTCTAAACTGAAAAAATAATGCGTTTTTCAAAATTTTCATATATGAATACTCATGCATTGGGACTTATATTATGCTAGGGAAATACGGGGTGTTACACTCATTCACCTTAAGGAGACATTTCTAATGTGAAGTTTTGCTATTCTATTTAGTTGTTGACCCATATAGTGTTCTCTCTGACACACCAGTCTGTGCTTGTTGGTGTAAGGATGATTCAAACGAGAAATGGGGGAAAGGTAGAATAAGAATTCTAGAAATTCAGAGTATGGTGGGGGTCGATGTAATAATGGTAGGCATAAGAGGTAGTGGACTAAGGAATGGAGTTGGGAAAAATCTGCTGCTAAAGCCCCTTACCATAGGCCATTCGATGAACTTTAATTTTAAAAGAATAGTGGTCCTAGGGTATGGGGTGCCTAATACCAGTCTAATGAAGCTAAGTTAGTTCCACTCTATCCTCATTGCTGGATCTGTGGCTGGTGGAATCACGAGTTCTATCTTAAGGGGGAAAATTGATGCTTCAATTATGGTCATATTGGTCCTATACAACGAAATTGTCCTTCTAGAATTTCTTCCGGGCTAACTAGGTCCTATTGATACTTTATCATCTCCATCCCCAAAAGGTGCTACTTGTAATGTCGCCACTGATTAAAATCATCTCGATGCTCTTTCCAGCTACCAAGAGTCTCTTGATGTTATCCTTAGTATGTCAAAACTCTTTTCCTATGATGTTTTTTATTTAATTTGACTTGGGGTCCACTCTCTCTTATATGACCCTATTTATGGATGTGCATTTCAGTTTTGGTCCTGAGTATCTATCATACCCTTTTTCAATTTCTACCCTGGTAAGTGACTCGGTGGTTGCTCGGGTAATCGTAGGGGTTGTGTAGTATCAATTAGTGGTAGGGACAATTTTATGGATTTAATTAAATTGGATATTGTTGATATTGAGGTCTTCTTGGGAATGGATTGGTTACACTCGTGCTATGCTTCTCTAGGTTGTCAGACCCATTGGATCATTTTCAAAATTTCCTAGTGAGCCAGTATTTGTGTGGGAAGAGATTTCCATTATGCTTAAGGGGAGGCTCATATTATATCTTTAAGCCCAAAAACTAATTTCCAAAGGATGTCTATGTAAATTGGTCTGGGTTGAAGATTCTTACTCCGAGGGTCCTTTATTATAATTCATTCATGTGGTTAGTGCATTTCCTGAGGCTCTCTCGATGATCTTTCTAGTATCCCTCCCAATAGGGAAATTGATTTTTTCTTGATTGATATTCTTCTAGACACTCATCCTATTTCCCCTATAGAATAGATCCGGCTAAGTTAAAAAGACTTGAGAAATAGTTAAAGAATCTTCTTAATAAGGGGTTTATCCACCCTAGTGTTTCTCCGTATGATTCTTCGACATTTTCATGAGTAAGGAAGATGGTTCTTTCGAATATGTATAGGTTGTCAACAATGGAAAAAAAATGTTAGAGTGATCTCTTTATTGGATAGATTAGTGAGTTTTGCCGAATATTTCATGGGTGATATGTGATCGTTGTTTGATGCTAAGTTTGAGCTCTTGATGTTATGTGTAGTGATAAAAAAGTTAACTTGAAGATAGTGATGCATGATTCCTGGGGGTGAATTAGTAGGGTAATGTTATATGTGAGAGAACTTAGGTTGATGCCTTGCTTACTATGACTAGGAGGTTCAAATGGTCAAATTAGCCTTAAGTTTGATTCCTCTTGCTTACTATGACCGAGAGGTTCGAATACCCATATTATATGATGTGGGAGGTTTGAGTCCCCCATAACATACTATATGATTGGGTGCATAAGTCACCTTAGTATATGAGTGGGAGGGTTGAGTCTCCCACACATATATGTAATATTATTCTCTGGTCCATGCGGCTACACAAAAGAGTTCCCAACAAAGGGGTGAGAAATGGAGCCCATATAACCCATGGGTGTTATTAAAATGAAAGCTATGCTACACAACCTAGGTTAAGATTTTAAAAGTTCATGTTAAACCTTGTCCCCTACCCCGGCATATTAATTATATATGTATTTGATGATGCGCATAAGGTTTGATTGGTTTTGACTTTACATTATTTTATCCTCTATCCCTAAGTTACATGCTAGTGTTCTAACCACTAATAATCTCTGGACGTTGTATCCCCATGCGATGTAGGCCCCAAAACTTCTTCTACTTTTACTGCGTAGTGATTAGGTTCTCGAATTAATTCGTGAGTTAACATTGAAGTGGTGAGCCTCTATACTTTTGAAGGCATCATTTCATTGTCTTTGTTTCCTATATCTTAGACCTTTTTTAGACTTTGTTTTGACTATCTCCTTGGATATTGGTTCTTGCTATTATCGGGGGCATGTCTCGATATTTTATTGGTTTTATTTATTGAGGCTTTGTTGGAATACTGTGTACTTAGGTAGTTGGTGGATTGTTCGGTGATGGACGGTTGTCCAGTTACAAATGAAAGGTATAGTCTTTCATAGATTAATATTAGTCCTAACTTACAGTATCTTTTTATATGTTCAGAATTCATTCAATACTTGAGGTTGTTGTGCTGATTGGGTTAGGTAAAGTAGGTGATCTCCGATCTATGTGGAACTTAAGATACTCGTCATAGCTAGGCTCTAGTTTGGGTCAAGACATATTAATACACAGAGTTGGTTTCAAAATGTGGGACTTGGAGAGGGTAAGGATCTTGAGCTAAAATTGAGGATTGATTGTCATAGGTATCTTACGTTTCTCTTGGTTAAGCGTCATCTTATTATTTTATTCCGTTCTGTTGCCTTTGGATATTCAAGATTCTAAGTTGAGGGTCTCGATGTTCTATAGAAATATAGCACTTACGATGCTTAAACTATGAGAATATGCATGTACTTAAGGCTATTTTGATAGATTTAATGTGTTTTTGGGAGTGTTTTGCAGTAAAATAGGTTTTGGGATGCTAAATTCACGAAAAACTATACAAAGTGAAGTTTTTGGCTACCTACTTGAGCATTTTTGGGTATTTGTGGCACTTACTAGATGTAGTTTTGTGGTTAAAATTGTGAGAAAAGACCAAAAAATCCCTTAGGAATCATCCGAAAAACGTCTAGAAGTCATCCTAATGACTTCGGTCATGACTCATAAGGTTTGGATACTATTCATGGCTTGATTCATAGTCAGAAACCCATTTTCAGCCTTTACTTCCCAGATTACAACTCCCTCCTAACAACCCATAATGAGACATTACGAGTCGTAGTCTGGGCAACTTCGATAGTGCTTCGGTATTTTGGCTATAGCTTTTCACCCCAATATTGTATTTAGGAAAAATTGGTATCGTTGAAAGATAATTCAATTATCTATCTTTTGGAAGGTCTTGAGATAATAAATTCTAAGTATACCAAAATATATGCTTATTTGAAGATAACTATTATTATATTCTGCACAAGAACTTAATCCTAAGGGATGTTTTCACTTGCCTATAAGCCGAGAGCTATTTATGAACTTATTATGCATATAAAACACTACAAAAACATTAGTTTTGATGTTGCATGAAGTTAAATTATGGTTCTAACACTGGCTTAGGTCTTTGGGGTGTCACATTCATGTATTCCAAATATACTCTATGATATTTTTATGTTTTATTATGCATGGTTAGTTAAGTTTTCCTATTTTAGTTAGTATTGGATTTATAAGGTTTATTGTATTCTATAAATAATGTTTAGGCTTTGTGTTAATGGTTCATTTATACATTCACATATTGATTGATTAAGAAGGAGGCCCTTTGGGTCCAAGTTCACAAACATCTTATTGCTCTTGATTTTTTATTCAATTTAAGTCCATGGGATTTATTCTTTCACTATTGTGAGATTGATTTTGTAATTTTGTATGTGGGTTCCACGATTGATCTCATAACTATTCTAGGCTAAATTCCTTAGCTATGGTTGTGGGAACCCTCGTAGATTAACAAAGTAGGGGAAGTGCCAAGGCGCTCTAGACAAAGATTCTTGCATGTATTGGGTTTTCTTCGTTCTTACTGATTTCTTAGTGGTGGCCAACATTAAGATCTTACTTGTATTCACTACATACTTCAAAAGAGAGGTAGAGATTAGGAAAAGTAGATCACAGCAGTAATTTGAGATTCATTTCCATCTTATAATTTTGCCATCTCATCTAATTACCTTAATACCCAAAAGGTAATAGTTAACTGGGAGTAATATAAGGGTTAGTAAAGCGATATTTTGAGACTCAAAAGGTAAAGGGTGAAATCTATTTGCTCATCCAAAAGACTGTTAATGGTACATAACTTATCAAATTTTGCATGCAAGGTATTGGAATAGTTTGAAAATGCACGATAATTCTATTGAGTTGAGAAGCAAGGGGGAACACAAGCCTAGCGTTATCTTAGATTGTTTACAACTAAGAGTAACCAATTCTTCTTCTTTTTATATTTCAACAAATCCCCGCTTTTACTTTCCCACACTGCCTGGTTATTGTAAAATAGGGATATGGGTGACAACGCATTAGTGAACAGTATGTAAATATAGCTTGTTCCCTTTTCATTATCTTAGTAATAAGGGTGGATTGAGAACTGGCTAGATCTTGGGTATCTTCCTAGAAATAGGGATGTCCAATTGAGGTATTAGGTGGATTTACTTTCCACATCCATGATATATCCGACAGGATCTATGTGTGATAATCTTGAGGTTTGGCTTTTCAAACTAGTTTTAAGAACCTCCAACCTATCCTACCCATATAGTTGATAACTAGAATGTGTATTTAATTTCATAAACCCATGCATTATTTGCCCCTAGGAAGACATAATCCCAAGACTTGTCTCATAGTGAAATCTTATTTAATTGGTAGTTTGAATAGAAATTGGTAAAACAACCCTTCCAAGCCAACAAAACCCCCCAAATTTTAATTCATGTATTTCATTTTGTTTACACCACGGGCATATACTTAGACGCCATCAACACCAATAGGGTTTGATGACTAGATTCACTCCACGAGGATTCGACCTTAACATGAGCTGAGATTTATTAACAACGATCGTCCTATATCAAAACTCTGGTATATGTGAATGTGATCATACATATCACAAGAAAAGATTTTTAACATACCAACAACGACATCAGGGGATGCCTCAAACTCCGGACGAGTAATAAGAGCATAGAGACGGTTCTGGCCAATGCCTGAGCTAGAAGCAAAAAAGGCACCCTTTGGAGTAGGAGCGGATACATCAGTAATAGGAATCTTATTTTCCCCAGAAGCAACCCTAAAAGGACAATCACTCTGCATATGACCAATCTGACCATATTTGACGCACTAGTTCCTCCCTTCTTCAAAAATACCATGTTGCACCTGACTATTGAATCTACAAGGGGATATGATGGACTGAGCCCCACTAGCCTGAGACTGGACACCCTGTGCCCTAAAACTATCACCACTCTGCATATGGTGATCACCTTATAGATTTGGGTAAGAAGAACTAGCCGTAGAGTAGGATGCAGAATTACCCCACTTCTTCCTAAACTATTTTCCTCCATCTCTACCACTTTGTTTCTGACCTCCACCCTGATCTGAGTGGTGAAACTTCTTACTCTCCCTCTCCCAAAATTCAGGTTGCTTCTTCTTCTCTTCTTCGACTTTCTGCATATAAAACACAAGCCAAGAAATATCCACAACCTTGCTTAACAAGGTAGCAATACTCTCTAGAATCAAGTCTCGGGACAACCCAAAAGCGAACTTCCTCATTCTATCCCTCATGTTAGACACCAACTTTGGAGCATACCAAGATAACTGATGAAACTTCAAGGCATACTCCTTGACTGGCATTTTTCTTTGCTTCAAATTAATAAAATATTCTGCCTTTGCCTCCCTTAACTCTTTAGAAAAGAAGCAGTCTTGAAAAATACTTGAGAAATCATCCCATAAAGAGGACTTAGTATCATCGCCCCTTAACTGGTCTCATTCCTCATACCACTGATATGCCACATTTTTCAATTAATGGGCAGCGAACTCCATATTAGTAGTATGGATTACACGAAAGATCTTTTCCATCTTATCAATGAAATATTGAGGATCTTTCTCAACTTTAGAACCAGTAAAAACAAAAAGACTGAATCTCATGAATTGGCTTACTCTAATGTCCCGAGAGGATGGAGTAATAGAAGTGACCCTCTTATTTTGAGAGGCAACCAACTGGGTAAGAAAGTGAATTAACTGGCTAAACTCTGCATTTGACACATCAGTTCGAGGTACCTGAGGAGGAATAGGGGAAATCGATGGAGCTTCATTAGGGCAATCAGAAGTAGTGACCTTAGATAGGGTCTGAACTCCTAGGGTAGCACGATCTCCATCTATTTTCTCCTCAGACTAGACAAAAAAGTTCCCATGGATATCAGATCTTCTTGGAGACATGATCTGACGGGCGAACAAATGGGAATTAGAGAGATTAAAGACCTTATACTCTATAGCTCAACATAATACAAGAAAGGAAAACATTCCTAAAAGCCTCGTAGCCCCTCCTTTATAAGTGTAGAGCACTACACAACCATAAAAGAGAATCTACTCGATACGGATTTGTTGGAAACCTATGATACCAAACTTAGGATTTGATACCATCTTTGTCATGACCCAAACAAGGGCATTCCCGTAATGGATATCTCAAGTCCAACGTGGCCCGGATACCACCAGTTGCACCTAACTAAGTAAACACAACATTCCCAGTGTCGGATGATTTTCAAATATATAATAAAATAGGTTCAATATTAAAATATATATCTATGATCAATATCCAACAACACGGATGAAACAACCGACCAGCGTAACCCAAATCCACAGTAATTTAAACAAATCCCTCTAAACCTAGAACCAAAATTGAATATCAATAAAGTGTCGTCACATAGCCCCAACTATAGCCAAAAACAAGTCTAACAATCTAAAACATAAAAGACCAAAACATCAAAGGTAGTCTTCTGATGTATCAAGCTCACCAATTAAGAATAAACTCATGAGCTGATCTCGAATCTGAATCACTCAGTTGGAGAAATAAAAGTATGGCCAATTCCTGCACTGCATGGGGATGTATTACACATAGATGATTAACAGTTAAAGTGCTATCATGTAACTCAAGGATATAATACCATGAATAACAGTTTAAATTATGTCAAATCTTATACACATCATCCAATGCATATATATATATATATGTATATATATATATTACATACTGGGATAAGGAATAAGGCTGAATATACAATTCAAATCTTAGTCTGAATTGTGTATCTCAACTTTCATAACATATAAGGCACCACGGGATATATAGGCCCAGATCTCCCCCAGATGGTAGGGCCTACTGTGCGTGGCCACACAAACCAGAGGGTATACATATGCACTATGGGAGAATCAAACGTAACAACATATAAAGGTGACACAAGCACCAGATAATGTGATATAATATAAGGGACTCGAACCTCCTAATAATATGAGAATAATAATGATGAGAGGGACTCAAACCACCCGGTCATATAGACCCCTACATCGGCAATTGTGGTTTCCTTTATTTGTCCCTCAGGACCCCCACTTTCATGACCCAGCTACAAATTAATCTTTAAAGCTTAATTGAAATATTTATCACATAATTTAATTCATTGAACGAAAATATACATTTAGGTATACATTATTGGTATCGCCATACTAACTACACTTGCAAGGTATTACCAACATGCTAAAACAATTTCATTACTTTGGTAATTGCAACCCGTCTTAGTTCAATTATTCAATAGCTTTTGAAAAAACCAACCCACAAGGTTTAATTCAACATCATAATGCAATAGTTATTAAAATAGTTAAATTCCCATATTTATCATAACTAACAGTAATTTCACATTATAGGGTTGAAATCATAACCACTTTAAAAGTCATAAGTTTGGATAATCACAATCTCTTAGTTTACTCACCATAACCATACACCTATAAGTATCAAAACCATAGCTGAAATATGAGTAATACAAACTGAAATCATGGGAAAATAATTAATGGACCGTTCATGTCAAAACTCTCAATCATGTCAAAACCCTTACTTTAAATCACATAAACAACCATGTACTTTCATGAAATAAAGATATTTAATTTAAGGGTATAGTAACGTGCCTGAAATATTAAGTTTAATGGAGAGAATTTTAATCTAGAGCACTTGAATGACCAAATTGATGAAACCCTAGTTTGACTTGCTTGAGAGAATTTAGAGAGCCTTTTGGAGTGTTTAAAAAGTTTATTAGATTGGTTTTTGAGTTTTAATAACACTATAAAGTGGTTATAAGATGTGGCTTTTAATTAGGGTAATAGGGGAAATGTCTAGAATACCCTTAACTTATGTAACTAACCAATTTTCTGAACCAGAATGCTACATGATGCTCATAACCCCGAGGGACCACAAGCTAACCCATGACTAGTATCTGTACCTGTATACTACATAATATAACTTAATAATGCATAAAAATACACTGAAAGGCTATAAGGTTCGATCATGAACATAATTGAATACGCAACATCTGTGTGGGGTAATAGAATACCTAAAACAAAACCTTAAACTACTGAAATCTAAACATGATAGTCTGTATCTAGTTTCTATCTAATCTGCATCTAGTCTGAAAGCCTCTACTATCTGAAAGATCTGAATAAGAAGTTGATGGGACATGTCCCCAAATAACTCCAACTAATAAGCTAATCAATAAGATAATAGAAAATCATTATGTCCTCAAAGGATGAGGACTCGCTTCTACTCTAACTACTAAATTTGGAATCTACTGCTGATCTAGAACTCATGTCTCTGAGCCTATGGTGTAGCATAAAAAGAAAGCACTATAGCGTGAATGAGTTAGTACATATGTACCGAGTATACATGTGAGGTAGGCTATATGTAAGGGTTTGTATGCATGATCAATACTAACTGAGTGTCTAACATGAACTTGAGAATGCATAAATAAATATGCAACTGAAACTGTCAATGTGATAACAAGATACTGATACCGTGGTAACATGACTACTGAGTTTGGATACTGATAACATGACTTAACTGATAACATGGGTGACTGTATCTGAATATAACTGATAATGTGGGTGACTGTATTTGAATATAACTGATAACATGGGTGACTGCATCTGAATATAATAAATAATGTGGGTGACTGTAGCTGGCATTCCTGAATTTGATGAAACTATCTGAGTTCCATACTATATCTGAGTTGACTATATCTGATAGTCCTAAAATTTGAAGAACTATATGAGTTTTATTATTGAGACTGATTGACTATATCTGACAATCCTAATTCTGTAACATGAAACTGTGGAAAGTACTATATAACCGATATGACCCAAAGATGCTATAATAGCTGAGCTAGGCACCAATCTATGCCCTCAGTAGAAGGTGGTCAATACCGCTCCACTAGTAAGGACAACATGTGAGTAACCTTCATATAATAGGTAAATCTAGCGATAACCGTAGGAACCCTCATATAATAAATTAATCCAACTCATCTACCATCATATAGCAATCCAACTCATCTACCGTCATACAGCAGGCTATGATATCTCAACCTACGCTGGCTACATAGTTCTAGAACATAAGGATTGCTTCTAAGAATCACACCCTGGTATAATAGGTGAGTCCCCATCATTGGGTTCATTCGGTGCTAATTCCTACTCCCATCTGAATAGACACTGAACATGATTTACTGAACTGGACTAAGCATGGACTGAGTTACTAAATTTTTGTGGCTGATGGAATACTACTGATATCTAACAACTGACTGAGTCATGAGATCATGGAGATTTTTCCTGAGTCATAAGTTTATCTGAAATCTAAGAGTTCATAGCTTTACTTAGAGTATCATAAAAAACATGTCTCTAGGAACATAGCTAATATTTTAGGTACAAGTACCCCTAGGACTCGAAAGAAGGAAATTGACATAGCATGATTTACTTAAAGACTTGACTAACATCATAATACATACTAGGTTTATAGGGGCCTTTCATCAAACATGTAATAGGCATAAACTTTCACATACATGGGGATTTCATCATATCATGCTAGTTAGATAATTTTCCTTCATCTAGGTAATTAATCAAACATATTGTAGGCATAGTACATGTAAACCACATTATACCATAATTAAACATCATGCTTCAATTCCAATTCCATCATACAAGGTTTTATTCATGAGATTTGATAAATATTTATCTATACTAATCAAACCATATGAAATTGATCATCAAGTCATGGAATAGAAATCAATTCCTTATTTATCAACATGAAAGAGAACATACAAAGCATGAAAACATGAAGAAAATCCATAACTTGTAGTTAAAAGGGATTCTTGGACTTCATGCATGAAAAGAGTCCATGAATGAACACTATGCATACGTTAGTTCATGATTTCGTGTAGATTGATGGTGAAACCTTATTGAAATTAGACCTTCTATGAAAACCCTAGCTTGAGTTCTTGAGAGTATTTGAGAAAAACATCACTATTTTCAATGAATATAGGCTAAATTGTGTGTTTGGAAGCTTAAATAAGAGTTTCAAATCGACCCTTTTAACCCTGTATGCATAGTTTAATTTTCTGTAAAATTTCCCGAATTGGGCCCCTGGCGCGACACGGCGTTATCGCATTGTGTCACTTGATATAGATAATTGGGAAATTACACGGTGGCATGATGCGGAGCTATCATATGGACACCATTTTTACGACCAAGAAGTTTGGTGCGACATACTAGTATCGGGGAGAAACATTGGAATTCAACAATTTCCATTTGAGCTATCTCCGCGATGCGCTGAAGGCTCAGGTTAAACACTGTCTCACTAAAAAGGCTCTAACTCTTCTCCCAGGTGTTAGATTTGGGCAAATTATATACCGATGGAAAGATTATTCAATTTTCCACATGAATTATGGAAATAACACGTGTATAAGAATGATTTCTTATTTTAAAGCAAGTTCTAACATCCTTGAGAGAATTTTCAAGCTAAGAAAAAGCACGGGCATTACAATATCTCCCTTTTAGGAACATTCGTCCTCGAATGAGACTGACTGAAAGGGGAAACAATGAGCTGAACATGAATAAATGGAACATGATCTCATGATGAACATGACTGACAAGCTGAACATAACATATTGAACATGCATATCTGATGCATGCGTAATTGATTCATAAATGCAGAACTAAAAGTTTTGAGGAACTAAGTTTTCTCATATCTGGTGCATAACTATATAACTAATCTGATACATGAATGCATGTCTAAATATGCGGTGGTACTTGATACCAAAATTATCATGGGAACCTGAGCATAAGGTTTAATACTAAGTTAGTGATATACAGTAATCATGAAACTGAGTAAGCTTAAGGAGAACTATTACCTTGAGCTTGATCTGAGTTGGCGAGGAAAAGGTGAGGATACTGTGTACGCATATTTGCTTCTGTTTCCCAAGTATCTCCCTCGACGGACTGATTTTTCGAAAGAACTTTAACCAGAGGGACTTCTTTGTTCCTCAATCTATGAGTCTGATAGCTTAACATTTTAACTGGAATCTCTTCATAAGAGAGGCTATTCTGAACATCTATGCTCTGACTAGGGACTACGACTGATGGGTCACCTATACACCTCTTAAGCAAAGAGACATGGAAGACTGGATGAACTGAGTCTAGATCTGAAGGCAATTCGCGCTCATCAGCTACCTTGTTGAATCTACAAAGAATCTTGAAGGGACTGACGTATCGGAGACTCAGCTTTCCCTTCTTGCTGAATCTCTTTACTCCCTTCATAGGAGAGACCCTAAGGTAGACATAGACACCAACATTGAACTTGAGATCCTTTCTATGAATATCTGTATAATACTTTTGTCGGCACTGAGTAGCCTAGAGTCTTTTTGTAATATCCTAACCATTTTGTAAGCCTAAATTCATCTTTTGAGCAAATGGGAAAGACTTACAAAGTCAATGAGTTTTAAACCATGTTGTATTTCCCTAATTTATACTTTCTATGATGTGGATATTTGAATAAGATTTACATTGATACCAATTTCATCAAAATCGAAGAGAGGAGCAAGAAGTTATGACAATCTGAAGTCTCAATCGTGAAACATTATTATTTAGACCCTCAGCGCATCAGGAAGATGAGTAATATCCTAATTTTCAATTTCCAGTGATCCTCCAAAATATTACCACATCACACTAAGGCTCAATATCAGGATTATCAAATTCTACTGAACCAATATGATTCCATAGCATCACGATGCCGTTGTAGGTCATAACCAAGGTGGCAATGCGATTTCACTGCGTCACACCACTGAGCATTTTCCCAGTTTTCCAAAATCCACTGAAGAACCGATATCATGGAGCAACATGGCAGGACCAGAAGTTCGGCTTTAGTTTCAAAATTTGCTCAACGGCATTTTGGCCTTTCCGCCCCGTTTGGCCCTCTATGTATAGATTCAAGTAGAGAAGAGAAATCCATTCTTCTCCATTTCTCTTCCAAAAAATGTGTAGAACTAGGGTTTCTCTCTTCCAAATCTAAATCAAATCTTCTCCAAGAAATTCAAGAATTTTTCCATTGATTTCACAAAGTTGTTCAAGAATCAAGTTCTTCAAGTTAAAGGCATCAAGAAACTTAGCTCAAAAGTGTGAAGAAGAGTTTCCAATCAAGTCTTGTCATCTTAAAGTTATAATCCAAGTTATGTGGGGTTTTGAACAAGAGCAATCTTGTCACTCTTGTGCACAAAGCTTTGATTTCTATTATGGATTTATATGATTTTGCAAGTGTGTTTATACCCAAATTACTTCATCATAAGATTATGAGAATATAAATTGTTCAAGCTTTGTAATACATGATTATTTCACTATTCCCAAGTTATGACTTGATATTTAATTTTGTGAATTTCATATTTCTACCAAATACCAAGTGCTTTCAAGATATGTGTCAAGCTTTCTGCTTCCATATGACAAATTGGATTATTGAGTATTTTGATTCATGAGATTAAGTTGTTACAATGAGTTTTGATATTTCCTCAAAGTTAATGATGATTCCATGATTTAATGAATTGATATATTTTGATATTGAGAAAGATTGATTTGATTTAAGTTGAGTTAGGAATCCAGAAATTGATTATGATTTGATAAATGAGAAAGAGAGTTGATTTGGTCTTCATGATAGACCCTTGTGATGTTTGTGGTGGATTTCCTAATGCATTCTGAGCTTGTGTCTAGGAGTAGTATTTAGCAATGAGAGAAAAATATGGTATCTCCCCCAAAACTACGTGCCACCATAGGATTGATATTGATAATTATAGGCTATAGCCGAGTATGAGATTATGATCACTAAATTTAGGTTGCACTCCCTGGCAAGAGTACGACGCGGCCGCCAATGTATGGTTCTCTCCTTAGGAGGGCAAAATGTAGGACTCCATGTTGCTCACATGGTTTATGTTGGTTATAAGAACCTCCCATGTCCATAAGAGTTGAGTTTCATGAATTATCGAGTCACTCCATGTCTTGAGTTGAAGAGTTGAGTTGCTTATGATGATTTATGAGGTTTTTATCTTATGATTTATTTACTATGAGATCGTGAAATGTATGTTTCAATCTAATTCAAGCCAAGTAAGCCATCATTGTACATATTAATATTTTCATGAAATTGATGATGATATTTACATTGGTGCATGCACCCCTACATACTAAGTACATTCCAAAGTGCTGGCCCACATATTTTTCTATGGGCTACATTTTCTCATAATGTAGGTTTAGGTACTTAGCCGCAGCCACATTAGTGATAATTGAGTGCCTTAACTATGTTCCCTCAGTGGTGATTCCTCATAGTTCTAGGATCGTGTCTATATTTTTTGTGATATCGTTCTGTTGTTGTGGATTTTAGTATTGTCTGAGTCCGTTGGGGGTTTGTCCAAATGGCTCTTTAAACTTGATTAGTAGAGGCTTTGTCAGACTAGAGTATCAGTTTGTATAGAATATTAGTATTTTAATTGTATATGCCAACATATCTTTGCTTTCGAGTATGTCCATGATATGATATCCTTTCTTATTTTGCCATGAGTACCGGCAAAGCATGTTCAAAAAAAGATGAAAGGCTTAGAGGGTTAGCTTGACGCCATGTGTGGGCCTAAGTATCGTGTGACATCTTGGGATAAGTTCTTTGGGAATTACACTTTCTCTAATTAACTAAACTTTCTCTAAGGCGTCGAATACTAAGTCAGGACCTATGACCGAGGCCTCACTAACATCAAACCAACTGATTCGAGATCTATATCTCCTACCATAGAGAGCTTCGAATAGAGCCATCTGAATACTAGAATGATAGCTGTTATTATATGCAATTCAATCAAATGCAAGTGGTTATCCTATCTACCCTTAAAATCAATTACACATGCCCTTAGCATATCTTTCAAAGTCTGAATAGTCCTTTCTGCTTAACCATCTGTCTGAGGATGAAAGGCTCTACTGAGATAAACTTGGGTACCAAGACCCTTTTGGAATGCTTTTAAAAATTGAGAGGTGAACTGGGTACCTCTGTCTGAGATAACTGATAATGGAACATCGTGCAATCTGACCAACTCCTTGATATAGAGTTTGGCATAATCCTCGGCTGAATAAGAGATATGAACTAAAAGAAAATGAGCTGACTTGGTCCTCCTGTCTACAATGAGCCAAACTAAATCATGTTGATGATGAGTTTGAAGTAAACCCATCACGAAGTCTATGTTCACAACTTCCCACTTCCAGGTAGGAATACTGAACTCCTCTATAGGACCACTAGGTTTCAGATGCTCTATCTTAACTTGATGACATATAGAGCACTTAGCTACAAACTCTGTAATATCTCTTTTCATCCCACTCCACCAATAGATATCTCGCAAATCGTGGTACATCTTAGTGGCCCCTAGATGAATAAACGCACACTATACGCTTTTGTAAGAATTCGCTGCCTTAAGTCATCTATGTTTGGAACACAAAGATGACCCTGACAACAAAGAACACCATCTCCCTCTTGGGGAGATAACCTCTATTTTCTGATTCTGAATTGACTCTTTTAGCTTGACAAGGCTAAGATCCTTATCTTACTTTTCTTACACATCGGAAACTAGAGATGATTGTGAACTACTCTGAACACAAACACTGCCCTCTGAAAAATCGACTAAGAGAACGCCTAGTCTCTCAAGCTGGTGGACTTCCTAGATTAACTTCTTCTAACTATCATCAACATGAGAAAATACTACCCATGGACAGTCTACTGATAGCGTCGGCCACTATGTTGGCCTTGCCCGAATGATAGAGGACACTCATGTCATAATCTTTCAAGAGGTCTAACCAACTTCTCTGACAAAGATTAAGATCTTTTTAAGAAAAGACATACTAAAGGCTTTTATGATCTGTGAAGACTTCTACATAAACACCATATAAATTATTCCTCCAAATCTTCAAGGAAAATACTACGACTACTAATTCAAGATCATGAGTAGGATAATTCCTCTCATGGGGTTTAAGCTTTCTAAAGGCGTAGGCTATGACCTTACCATGCTGCATAAGGACACAACCTAAACCCACTCTAGATGCATTACAATATAGTACGAAACCATCTGAACCATCTGGTAATGCTAGAACTGGAGTTGAGGTGAGTCGAGTCTTTAATTCTTGATAACTCTTCTTGCATGGATCTGACCACTGAAACTTGACTTTCTTCTGAATTAATCTAGACATAGGGGATGAAATAGATGAAAAACCCTCAACAAACCATCTGTAATAGCCATCCAGACCCAAGAAGCTCCTGATAATCAATAAAGAGATAGGGAGAGGCCAGTTCCTTACCTTTTTGTCTTTTAAGGATCTACTCTAATGCCATAACCGAAAAAAATATGGCCAAGGAATACTACTGATCTTAGCAAAAATTCGCACTTATCGAATTTGGTGAATAACTGATGATCTTTGAGAGTTTGAAGTACTATCTTGATATAGTCTGCATGATCGTGCTAAGTGCAGGAATAGACCAGAATATCATCTATGAAGACTATGAGGAATATGTCCAAGTACTGCTTAAAGAGGCAGTTCATCAAGTCCATGAAAGTTGTTGATGAATTGGTAAGACCAAAGAACATAACTAAAAATTCAAAATGACCATACCAAGTATGAAAAGTCGTATTTGGGATGTCACATTCTCTAACTCTGAGATGATGATAGCCGGTTCTGAGGTCTATCTTAGAGAAATTACTGGCACCCTGAAGTTGGTCAAATAAGTTATTGATTTTGGGAAGAGGATACTTGTTCTTGACCATAACCTTATTGAGTTGACGGTAATCTATACATATTCTGAGTGAACCATCTTTCTTGCGCATGGATAAGATTGGTGCACCCCATGAGAAAATGCTGGGTCTAATGAATACCTTATCTAGGAGATCCTTCAACTGTTCTTTTAGTTCCTTGAGCTCTGCTGGTGCCATTCTGTATGGTGAAATAGAGATAGGCTGAGTATCTGGAAAAAGATCAATAGCGAAGTCTATTTTCCTTTTGAGAGGAATTCCTAAAAGATCTTCGGGAAAGACATTTGAATACTCATTCACTACTGGTACTGATTCGAGACTGGGAGCCTCAGAACTGGAATCTCTAACATGAGCTAGATGATAAAAACATCCCTTATATATCATTTTCCTTGCTTGAAGGTAGGAAATAAGCTGACCACTGAAAGAGGATACACTACCATTCTACTCTAGGATAGGTTCATTCAGGAACTAAAACTGAACTATTCTGTTTCTTTAGTTGAATATGGCATAGCAGGAATGAAGCCAATCCATGTCGAGAATGACATCAAAATCAGTCATCTCTAATTTGACTAAGTCTACTGAAGTGACTTTCTAAAATATCATAACTGGCCAGTTCCTGTATACTCGCCGAGCTATGATGGTTTTACCTACTAGAGTAGATACTAAAAAGGGTTCTACTAGAATTGTAGGACTAACACCAAAATCAAATGTTATATAAGGAATAACAAAAGACAAGGAAGCTCCTGAATCTAGCAAAGCATAAATATGACTATGAAAGATCTATAATGTACCAGTAACTACATCAGGAGAACTTTCCTGATCTTGTCGAGTCTAAAGAGAATATAGACAATTTGGGCATTGCCCTCTAGTAGCACTGGAAGTGGCACCCTGCTGATTTGGGTGACTGGACTGAGCTGAAGAGCAATTTTGTTAACCCTGAGGACCTGGCAGCAGACAGTCTCTAACTCTGTGGCCCGGCTTGCCACAACTGAAAAAAATGCCAGTACCCGCTATACAAATACCCTAATGGTGCTTGCCATAATTCTGGCAAAAAGGATAGGTGCGGGTACTACTAATACTGCCCTGGGTCTTCGAGCCTGGCGCTCTATCTTTATTACCCTCTCTAAACTTAGGAACTGGAGCACTGGATGTAGAAGGAGCTAGAACATATGAATTAGGATGAAACTGAGAACAGTTTCCTCCTTTTAATTTAGGCTGAGTGAAGTTGAAACTACCGGTCTTCGCTCTCTTATTCTGCTTATTTTTTTGCTCTTCTATCTGCTGAGCATGGGTTATAAGTCTAGCTAAGGTCATGTCACTATTCAGCATGGCGGATCTGCACTCATTAACCATGTTGTTGTTCACCCCTAAAGTTATTTACTTATCTTGGATCTACTGTCTGCAACCACATGAGGCTCATACCTGGCTAATTGAGTAAACTTAAAAGAATACACTTCATAGTCATATTGCCCTGCCTGAGGTTGATGAATTCTAGCACATTAGCTTCTCTAAGATTTTGGGGAAAGAATCTGTCTAAAAATGCAGTAACAAACTTCTCCCACTCTATAGGACCTGCATTATCTGATCTTTTGGACTTCTACAATTTGAACCAAGCATGTCCCACATCCGGTAACTGGTATGCAGATAGCTCAGCAATTTCAACAGTAGTCACCCCCATGGCGTCTGTCACTTTTTGAAATTGATCTAAGAATTCCTGAGGATCTTATCTACCTTAGACCCGAGAAAGGTTGGAGGATTCATTCGGGTGAAGTCCTGAATCCATAACCTTGCTTAAAAAGGTAGAATTACTCTCTAGAATCAAGTCTCGGGACAACTGAAAAGCGAACTTCCTAATTCTATCCCTCATGTTAGACACCAACTTTGGATCATACCAAGATAACTGATGAAACTTCAAGGCTTACTCCTTGTCTGGCATTTTTCTTTGCTTTAAATTAACAAAATATTCTGCCTTTGCCTCCCTCAACTCTTGAGGAAAGAAGCAGTCCAGAAAAACACTTGGGAAATCATCCCAAAAAGAGGACTTAGCATCAGCGCCCCTAGACTAGTCTCATTCCTTGTACCACTAATATACCACATCATTCAATTAGTAAGCGGGGAACTCCACATTAGCAGCATGCATCACACGAAAGATCTTTTCCATCTTATCAATGAAATATTGGGGAGCTTCCTCAACTTTAGAACCAGTAAAAAAAAGGATTGAATGTCATGAATTGGCCTACTCTAATATCCCGAGAGGATGGAGTAATAGAAGCGACCCGCTTATTTTGAGAGGCAACCAACTAGGTAAGCAAGTGAATCAACTGGCTAAACTTTACATTAGATACATCAGCTCGAGGTACCTAAGGATGAATAGGGGGAATCATAGGAGCTCCATTAGGGCAATCAGTAACAGTGACCCTAGATAGGGTCTAAACTCCTAGAGTTACACGATCTCCGTCTATTTTATCATCAGACTACACAAAAAATTTCCCATGGATATTAGATCTTCTTAGAGGCATGATCTGAAAGTCGAACAAATAAGAATTAGAGAGATTGAAGAACTTAAACTCTATAGATCAAAATAGAATAGGAAAGAAAAACATTCATAAAAGCCTCGTAGCCCCTCCATTATAAGTGTCGCGTACTACACAACCATAAAAGAGAATCTACTTGATACGGCTTTGTTGGACACCTATGATACCAAACTTAAGATTTGATACCATCTTTGTAATGACCCAAACAAGGGCCTTTCCATGATAGATATCTCAAGTTCAACATGGCCCGGAGACTGCCCCTTACACCTAACTAAGTTAACATAACATTCCCAGTGTCGGATGAATTTCAAATATATAACAAAATAGGTTCAAGATTAAAATATATATCTATGATCAATATCCAACAACCCGGCCGAAACAACCGACCAACACAACCCAAATCCATAGTAATTCAAACAAAGCCCTGTAAACCTAGAACTAAAATTGAATATCAATGAAGTGTCGGGATATGTCCCCAACTATAACCAAAAAAAAGTCTAACAATCTAAACCATAAAAGACCAAAACATGAAAGGTAGTCTTCTCATGTATGAAGCTCACCAATTCAACATGAACTTATGAGCTGATCCTGAATCTGAATTACTCAGTTGGAGAAATAGAAGTATGGACAATTCCTGCATTGTGTGGGGATGTATCATACATAGACGAGTAGCAGTTGAAAATCTAGCATGTAACTCAGTGATACGGGATAACATAATTCTATTAATAACAATTCAAATCATTCAAAATCTTATACACATCATTCAATGAATATATATATATAGATTACTACCGGGATAAGGAACAAGGCTTAACATGTAATTTAAAATCTTAGTCTGTATTGTGTATCTCAATTGAAATAACATATAAGGCACCCTCGAGATATATGGCTCCAAATTTCCCCCAGCTGGTAGAGCCCCAATGTGCGTGGCCACACAAACCAGAGGGTATACATATGCACTATAGGGGACTTAAACCTAACAACATATAAAGGTGACACGAGCACCAGATCATGTGATATAATATAGGGTACTCAAACCTCCCAATCATATGAGAATAATAATAATGAAGGGGACTCAAACCACCCGATCATACATACCCCTGTATCGGCAACTGCGGTTTACTGTGTTTGTCCCTCAGGAGCCCCATTTTTGTGACTCAGCTACACAATACTCTTTAAAGATTTAATTAAAATATTTACCACACAATTTTATTCATTGGACTAAAATAGACATTTAGGCATAATTTATTGGTATCGCCATACGAGCTACACTTGCAAGGTATTATCAACATGCTAAAACAATTTCATTACTCAGAGAATTGCAACCCGTCTTAGTTCAATCATGCAATAAATTTTGAAAACACCAATCCGCTAGGTTTAATTTAACATCATAATGCAATAGTTTTTAAAATAGTTAAATTCCCATATTTCTCATAACTAAAAGTAATTTCACATAATGGGGTTGGAAATCATAACCACTTCAAAAGTCATAAGTTTGGAAAATCAAAATCCCTTAGTCTATTCACCATAACCATACACCTATAAGTATCAAAACCATAGCTAAAGTATGAGTAATACAAAATAAAATCACAGGAAAATAATTAATTAACCGTTCAAGTCAAAACTCTCAATCATGTCAAAATCCTTACCTTAAATCACATAAAAAAACCAAGTACTTTCATGAAATAAAGATATTAAGTTTAAGGGTAGAGTCATGTACCTAAAATATGAAGTTTCACGGAGAGAATTTTACTCTAGAGCACTTGAATGGCCAAATTGATGAAACCCTACCTTCACTTGCTTAGGAGAATTTAGAAAGCCTTTTGGAGTGTTTGAAAAGCTATTTAGATTGGTTTTTGAGTTTTAATGACACTATAAAGGGGTTATAAGATGTGGGTTTTAATTTGGGTAATAGGGGAAATGTCTAGAAAGCCCTTAACTTATGTAACGACCCGATTTACTGAGCTAGAATGCTACTTAGTGCTGAAGACCCTGAGGGACCACAATCTAACCCATGACTAATATCTGTACCTGTATACTGCATAAGATAAATTAATAATGAGGAAACATGCACTGAAAGGCCATAAGGTTCATCATCAACAAAACTGAATAACGTAACATCTGTGTGGGGTAATAGAATACCCAAAACAAAAACTAAAAATACTGAAGTCTGAACATGATAGTATGTATCTAGTCTACATCTAGTCTAAATCTAGTTTTAAAGCCTCCATGTCTGAAAGATCTGAATAAGGAGTTGATGGGATATGTCCCCAACTAACTCCAACAAATAAGCTAATCAATGAGATAATAAAAAATCATTATGTCCTCAAAGAATGAGGACTCACTTCTACTCTGACTACTAAATATGGAATCTACTGCTGATATGGAACTCGTGTATTTGAACGTATGGTGTAACATACAAAGAAAGCACTATAGCACGAATGAATGAGTACATATGTACCGAGTACACATGTAAGGTAGGCTATATGCAAGGGCTTGTATGCATAAATATGCAACTGTAACTAAAAACATATACTGATACCGTGGCAGTATGACTACTGACTCTGGATGCTGATAACATGCCATAACTGATAACATGGGTGACTATATCTGAATATAAATGATAACGTGGGTGAATATATCTGAATATAACTGATAACGTAGGTGACTACATCTGAATATAACTGATAATGTGGGTGACTATAGCTGATAATCGTAAATCTGATGGAACTATCTAAGTTTCGTACTATATTTGAGTTGACTGTATCTAATAGTCCTAAAACATGAAGAACTATCTGAGTTCTATTATTGAGGCTGATTGACAGTATCTGAAAGTCCTGATTCTATAACATGAAACTGTGGGAAGCAGTAACTAACTAATATACCATAAAGGTGCTAAAATTGCTGAGTTGAGGTCCAATCTATGCCCTAATTGGAACGGTGTCAGTACCGCACCACTAGTAAGGACAATATGTGAGTAACCCTCATATAATAGGTAACTTTAGCGAGAACGGTGGGAACCCTCACATAACAGGTTAAGCCACCTCATCTACCCTCATATAGCAGGCTATGATGTCTCCACCTATGCTGGGTACATAGTTCTGGAACATAAGGATTGCTTCTAAGAATTACACTCTAATATAATAGGTGAGTCCCCATCCTTGGGTTAACTCGGTGCAAATTTATACTCCCATATAAGTGGACACTGAACATGATTTACTAAACTGAACTGAGCATGGACTAAGTTACTAAATTTTTGTGGCTAACAGAATGCTGCTGATATCTGACAACTGACTGAGTCATGAGATTATGGATATTTTTCCCGAGTCATAAGACTATCTAAAGTCTAAGAGTCAATAGCTTGACTGAGAGTATCTTAAAAAACATGACATGGCTCTAGGAACACAACTAATATTTCGGGTACAAGTAACCCTGGACTCGATAGAAGGAAATTGACATAGCATGATTTACTTGAAGACTTGACTAACATCATAATACATACTACATTCATAGGAGTCTTTCATCAAACATGTAATAGGCATAAACTTTTAGATACATGGGGATTTCATCATATCATGCTAGTTAGACAATTATTCTTCATCTAGGCATTTAATCACACATATTGTAAGCATAGTACAAGTAAAGCACGTTATACCACAATTAAACGTCATTCTTGAATTCTAATTCCATCATAAAAGGTTTTAGTCATGAGATTTGCTAAATCTTTATTTATAATAATCAATCCATATGAAATTTATCATCAAATCATGGAATAGAAATCAATTCCTCATTTATCAACATGAAAGAGAACATACAGAGTGAAAACATGAAGAAAATCCATAACTTTTAGTTAAAAGGGATTCTTGGACTTCATGGATGAAAGGAGTCCATCAATAAACACTATGCCTACCTTAGTTCATTATTTTGTGAAGATTGATGGTGAAACCTTCTTGAAATTAGACCTTCTATGAAAACCCTAGCTTGAGTTCTTAAGAGTATTTGAGAAAAACGTCAATATTTTTTATGAATAAGGGGTAAATTTTATGTTTGGAAACTTATATAGGGAAGGGGGAATTGACCCTTTTAACCCTGGATGCATAATTTATTTTTTAGTAAAAATTCCTAAATTGGGCCCCTGGCATGACGCGGCTTTATCGCGTCGTCTCACTAGAAATTGACAATTAGGAAACTGCATGGTGGCGCGATGTGAAGATATCGCGTTGCCACCTTGTCTACGACCTAGAAGTTAGGTACGACGTGCCAGTATAGTGGAGTAACACTAGAAATTGAAAATTTCCATTTGAGCTATCTCCGCGATGCGCTGAAGGTTTAGGTCAAACACTGTCTCACTAAAAAAGCTCTAACTCTTCATCCGGGTGCCGGATTTGGGCAAATTATATATCGATGAAAAGATCATTCAATTCTCACATGATAGGAAGTGAAAACTATGGAAATACCACATGTATAAGAATGAGTTCTTATTTCAAAGCAAGTTCTAACATCCTTGATAGGATTTTCAAGCTAAAAAAAAACACGGGCATTACGATATCTTCTTTTTTAGAACATTTGTCCTCGAATGAGACTGACTGAGAGGGAAAACAATGAGCTTAGCATGAATAACTAGAACATGATATCATGACGGACGTGACTGAAAAGCTGAACATAACATACTGAACATACATATCTGATGGATGCGTAACTGATTCATAAATGCATAACTGAAAGTTTTAAAGAGCTAAGTTTTCTCATGTCTAATGCATAAGTATATAACTGATATGATACATGAATGCATGACTGAATATACGGTGGTACTTGATACCAAACTTATCATAGGAACATGAGCATGAGGTTAAATACGAAGTTAGTGATGTACACTAATCATAAAAATGAGTAAGCTTAAGGAGAATTATTACCTTGAGCTTGATCTGAGTTGGAGAGGAAGAGGTAAGGATACTTTGTATACATATTTTCTTCTATTTCCCTAGTAGCTCCGTCGACGGACTTATTTTGCCAAAGAAATTTAACCAGGGAACTCAAACTACCCGGTCATATAGACCGTTGCATCGGCAACTGTGGTTTCCTATGTTTGTTCCTTAGGACCCCCACTTTCACGAATCAGCTACATAGTACTCTTTAAAGCTTAATTAAAATATTTATCACACAATATTATTCATTGAACCAAAATATACATTTGGGCATACATTATTGGTATCGCCATACTAACTACACTTGCAAGGTATCATCAACATGCTGAAATAATTTGTTTACTTAGGGAATTGCAACCCTTCTTAGTTCAATTATGCAATAGCTTTTGAAAACACCAACCCAAAAGGTTTAATTCAACATCATAATGCAATAGTTTTTGAAATAATTAAATTCCCATATTTCTCATAACTAAAAGTAATTTCACATTATTAGGTTGGAATCATAACCACTTCAAAATTCATGAGTTTGGAAAATCATAATACCTTAGTTTATTCACCATATCCATACACCTATAAGTATTAAAACCATAGCTAAAATATAAGTAATACAAAATAAAATCATGGAAAAATAATTAATTGACCGTTCATGTCAAAACTCTTAATCATGTCAAAACCCTGACTTTAAATCATATAAACAACCATGTACTTTTATGAAATAAAGATAATAAGTTTAAGGGTGGAGTCACGTGCCTGAAATTTCAAGTTTCACGGAGAGAATTTTACTCTAGAGCACTTGAATAGCCAAATTGATAAAACCCTAGCTTGACTTGCTTGACAGAATTTAGAGAGCCTTTTGGAGTGTTTGAAAAGTTACTTAGATTGGTTTTTAAGTTTTAATGACACCATGTAAGGGTTATAAGATGTGGTTTTTAATTTGGGTAATAAGGGAAATTTCTATAATGCCCTTAACTTATGTAACGACCCGATTTGCTGAACCAAAATACTACACAGTGCTCATGCCCTAAGGGACCACAATCTAACCCATGACTAATATCTGTACCTGTATACTTCTTAAGATAATTTAATAATATAGAAACATACATTGAAAGGCCATAAGGTTCGATCATGAACATAATTGAATAACGTAACATCTGTGTGGGGTAATAAAATACCCAAAACAAAAACTGAAAATACTAAAATTTGAACATGATAGTCTGTATCTAGTCTACATCTAGTTTGCATCTAGTCTGAAAGCCTTTACCACCTGAAATATCTAAATAAGGAGTTGATGCGAAATGTCCCCAACTAACTCCAACTAATAAGCTAGTCAATGAGATAATAGAAAATCATTGTGTCCTCAAAGGAGAAGAACTCACTTTTACTCTGACTACTAAATCTGGAATCTACTACTGATCTGGAACTCGTGTCTCTAAACCTATGGTGTAACATAAAAATAAAGAACCATAGCGTGAATTCATCAGTACATATGTACCGAGCGTACATGTGAGGTAGGCTATATGAAAGGGTTAGTATGTATGATCAATACTAACTGGTTGTCTAAGATAAATATGAGAATGCATACATAAATATGCAACTGTAACTAACAACATGATAATATGATATTGATACCGTGGTAGAAAGACCACTGAGTCTGGATACTGATAACATAAGATAACTGATAACATGGGTGAATGTATCTGAATATAACTAATAATGTGGGTGATTGTATCTGAATATAACTGATAACGTGGGTGACTGCATCTAAATATAAGCAATAACATGGGTGACTTTACCTAACATACTGAATCTAATAGAACTATTTGAGTTTTGTACTCTATCTGAGTTGACTGTATCCGATAGTCCTAAAATCTGAAGAACTATCTGAGTTTTATTATTGAGACTGATTGATTATATCTGACAGTCCTGATTCTGTAACATGAAACTATGGGAAGTAGTATCTAAATGGCATGCCCTAAAGTGCTATAATAGTTAAGCTGGGGTCCAATCTATGCCCTGATTAGAAGGGTGTCAATATCGCGCCACTAGTAAGGACAACATATGAGTAACCCTTATATAACATGTAACTCTAGCGAAAATGGTGGGAACCCTCACATAACATATTAAGCCATCTCATGTACCTTCATATAGCAGGCTACGATGTCTCAACCTATGCTAGCTACATAGTTCTAGAACACAAGGATTGCTTCTAAGAATCACACTCTCATATAATAAGTGAGTAGCCATCCATGGGTTCACTCAGTGCTAATTCCTACTCCCATCTGAATGGACACTGAATATGATTTACTGAATTGAACTGAGCATGGAATAAGTTACTGAATTTTCATGGATGATAGACTACTATTGATATCTAACAACTGATTGAGTCATGAGATCATGGAGATTTATCGTGAGTCTTATCAAAAGTCTGAGAGTTCCTAGCTTGATTGAGAAGTATTATGAAAAACATAACGTGGCTCTAGGAACACAGCTAATATTCTAGGTACAAGTACCACTAGGACTAGATAGAAGGAAACTGACATAGCATGATTTACTTGAAGATTTGACTAACATCATAATACATACTACATTCATAGGATCCTTTCATCAAACATGTAATAGGCATAAACTTGTACGTACATGAGGATTTCATCATATCATGCTAGTTATACAATTTTCTTCATCTAGGCATTTAATCAAACATATTGTAGGCATAGTACTTTTAAAGCACATTATACCACAATTAAACATCATGCTTCAATTCCAATTCCATCATACAAGGTTTTAGTCATGAGATTTCATAAATATTTATCTATACTAATCAACCCACATGGAATTTATCATCAAATCATGGAATAGAAATCAGTTCCTTATTTATCAACATGAAAGAGAACATACAAAGCCTGAAAACATGAAGAAAATCCATAACTTATAGTTAAAAGGGATTCTTGGACTTCATGGACGAAAGGAGTCCATGAATGAACACTATGTATACCTTAGTTCATAATTTCATGAATATTGATGGTGAAAACTTCTTGAAATTGGACCTTCTATGAAAAACCTAGCTTGAGTTCTTCAGAGTAATTGAGAAAAACATCAATATTTTCAATGAATAAGGGCTAAATCTTGTGTTTGGAAGCTTATATGGGGGGGGGGGGAATTGACCCTTTTAACCCAGGATGCATAATTTAATTTTCATTACAACTTCCCTAATTAGGCCCATGGCATGGCACGGAGTTATCACGCTATGTTACTGGAAACTAATAATTGGGAAACTGCACGATGGCGCGACGTGAAGCTATCGTATTTTCACCTTGTCTAAGACATAGAATTTTTGTACGATGTACCAATATCAGGTAGAGACACTGGAATTCATCAATTTCTATTTGATCTATCTCTGCGACCTGCTGAAGGATCAGGTCAAACACTATCTCGCTAAAAAGGCTCTAACTTTCGCCCGGGTGTCGGATTTGGATGAATTATATATCGATGGAAAGATTATTCAATTTCCCATATGATAGAAAGTGAAAATTATGGAAATACCACGTGTATAAGAATGAGTTCTTATTTCAAAGGAAGTTCGAACATCCTTAAGAAGATTTTCATGCTAATAAAAAGCATGGGCATTGCAATATCTCCCCCTTAAGAACATTCGTCCTCAAATGATACTGATTGAGAGGGGAAACAATGAGCTAAATATGAATAACTAGAATATGATCTCATGACGGACGTGACTGACAAGATGAACATAATATACTAAACAAGCATATCTGATGCATGGGTAACTGATTCATAAATGCATAACTAAAAGTTCTGAAGAACTAAGTTTTCTCATAATGAGAATGCATATCTGATGCATAAATATATAACTGATCTGATACATGAATGCATGACTGAATATTTGGTGGTATTTGATACCAAACTTATCATGGGAATATGAGCTTGAGGTTGCATACTACGATAGTGATGTACACTAATTATGAAACTAAGTAAGCTTGATAACTATTACCTTGAGCTTCATCTGAGTTAGCGGGAAAGAGGTGACGATACTTTGCACGCATATTTGCTTCTATTTTCCAAGTATCTCCCTCAACGGACTAATTTTGCTAAAGAAATTTTACCAGAGAGAATTCTTTGTTCCTCAATCTATGAGTCTGATAGTCTAAGATTTCAACTGGAATCTCTTCATAAGAGAGGCTATTCTGAACATCTATGCTTTGAATAGGGACTACGACTGATGGATCACCTATACACTTCTTGAGCAAAGAAACATAGAAGACTGGATGAACTATGTCTTGATATAAAGTCAATTCGAGCTCATAAGCTATCCTACCAAATTGACTGAGAATCTTGAAGGGACTAATATATTAGGGACTGAGCTTTCCTTTCTTGCCGAATCTCTTCACTCCCTTCATAGAAGAGATCTTAAGGTAGACATAGTCACCAATATCTAACTTAAGATCCTTTCTATGAACATCTGCATTAGACTTTTGTTTGCTTTGAGAAGCTCGGAGTCTTTTTGTGATACCCTGACCATTTCGTAAGCCTTAATTCATCTTTTGAGTGAATGGGAAAGACTTCCAAAGTGAATGATGTTTAAAATATTACGTATTTCCCTAATTTATACTCTCTATAATGTGGATCTTTTAATAAGCTTTCCGTCAATACCAATTTCGTCAAAATCAAAGATCGGAGCAAAAAGTTATGACTATCTGAAGTCCCAGTCATGAAATGTTATTATTTAGACCCTTAGCGCATCGCAGAGATGAGTAATATCCCAATTGTCACTTTCCAGTGAGCCTTAATAATATTACTGCATCATTCTAAGTCTCAATATAAGGATTGTCAAATTCCAGTGCACCAACACGATTCCACCACGTCGCGGTGCCCTTCCAGGTATAACCAAAGTGGCAACGCAACTTCACCGCATCGCGCCACTGAGCATTTTTCCAGTTATCCAAAATCCACTGAAGGACCATGATCCTGGCGTGTCATGCCAGGGTCAAAAATTAGGCTCCAGTTTTGGAATTTGCGCAAGGGTATTTTGGTCTTTCCGCCCAGTTTGGCCTTCTATATATAGATTCAAGTAGAGAAGAGAAATCTATTCTTCTCCATTTCTCTTCAAAGAAATATCTAGAACAAGGGTTTCTCTCTTCCAAATCCAAATCAAATCTTCCCCAAAAAATTCAAGAATTTTTTCATAGATTTCACCAAGTTGTTCAAGAGTCAAGTTCTCTAAGTCAAAGGCATCAAGAAACTTAGCTCAAAAGTGTAAAGAAGAGTTTCCAATCAAGTCTTTTCATTTTAAAGTTATAATCCAAGGTATTTGAGGTTTTGAACAAGATCAATCCTTTGGTTCTTGTGCCCAAAGTTTTGATTTATATTATGGATTTATATGATTTTGCAAGTGCGTTTATACCCAAATTACTTCATCATGAGATTATGAGAACATAAATTGTTCAAGCATTGTTATTCATGATGATTTTACTATTCCCAAGTTATGACTTGATATTTAATTTTGTAAATTTCATATTTCTACCATGAGTTGATATTTCAAGTGCTTTCAAAATATGAGTCAAGCTTTAAGCTTTCTTACGAAAAATTGGATTATTGAGTATTTTGATTCATAAGATTGAGTTGTTACAATGAGTCTTGATATTTTCTCAAATTTAATCATGTTTCCATGATTTAATGAATTGATACGTTTTGATATTGAAAAATATTGATTTGATTTGAGTCGAGTTAGGAATCCACAAATTGATTATGATTTGATAAATGAGAAAGAGATTTAATTTTATCTTCATGATAGACCCTTGTGATGTTTATGGTGGATTTCTTAACGTGTTCTGAGCTTGTGTCTAGGAGTAGTATTTAGCACCGAGTGGGAAATGTTTTAATTCCACCGAAACTACGTGCCACCATAGGATTGATATAGATAATTGTGGGCCAGAGGCCGAGTATGAGATTGTGATCACTAAATTTAGGTTGTACTCCCTGGCACGAGTACGACACTCCTGCCAATATGGGTTTCTCTCCTTAGAAGGAAAAACGTTGGACTCCATGTAGCTCACTTGGTAAATGTTGGTTATAAGAACCTCCCATGTCCATAAGAGTTAAGTTTCATGAATTACCAAGTCACTCCAAGTCTTGACTTGAAGAATTGAGTTGTTTATGATGATTTATGAGGTTTTTATCATATAATTTATTTTCTATGAGATCATGAAAAGTATGTTTCAATCTAACTCAAGTCAAGTGAGCCTTCATTGTACATATGCATATTTTCATGAAATTAATGATGATATGTACATTGTTTCATGCACCCCCACCTACTCAGTACATTCTAAAGTGCTGACCCACATATTTTTCTATGAGCTACATTTTCTCATAATATAGGTTCAAGTACTCAGCCGTAGTCAAGTTAGCGATATTCGAGTGCCTCAACTACGTTCTCTCAGTGGTGAGTCCTCATGGTTCGAGGATCGTGTCTATATTTTTGGTGATATCATTCTGTTGTTGTGGCTTTCCGTACTGTCTGAGTCCATTGGGGGTTTGTCCCAAAGGATCTTTAGTCTTCATTAGTAGAGGCTTTATCAGACTAGAGTATCAGTATGTACAGAATGTCAGTATTTTTATTGTATAGGCCAACATATCTTTCCTTTCGAGTATGTCCATGATATGATATCCTTTCTTATTTTGCCATGACTACCATCAAAGAGAGTTCAAAAAAAGGAGACAGGCTTAGAGGGTTAACTTGAGGCCATGTGTGGACTTAAGTACCATGTGATGTCTCGGGATAGGTTCTTGGGGTGTTACACTTTATCTAATTAACTAAACTTTTTTTAAGGCGTCAAATACTAAGTTAGGACCTATAACTGAGGCCTCACTAACTTCAAACCAACCGATTGGAGATCTATATCTCCTACCATCGAGAGCTTCGAATGGAGCCATTTGAATACTAGAATGATAGCTATTGTTGTATGCAAATTCAATCAAAGGCAAGTGGTTATCCCAACTACCCTAGAAATCAATTACACAAGCCCTTAGCATAACTTTCAAAGTCTGAATGGTCCTTTCTGCTTGACCATCTATCTGAGGATGAAAGGTTGTATTGAGATGAACTTGGGTACCAAGATCCTTTTTGGAATTCTTTCCAAAAATAAATGGTGAACTGGGTACCTCTATCTGAGATAATTGAGAATGGAACACCGTGCAATCTGACCAACTTCTTGATGTGGAGTTTGGCATAATCCTCAGCTGAATAAGAAATATGAATCAAAAAGAAATTGATTTGATCATCCTATCTACAATGACCCAAACTGAATCATGTTGATGCCGAGTTCGAGGAAAACCCAACACGAAGTCCATATTTACAACTTCCCACTTCTAGGTAGGAATACTGAACTCCTACATAGGACCACTAGGCTTCTGATGCTCTATCTTAACTTGCTGACATGTAAAGCACTTAGCTACAAATTCTGCAATAGCTTTTTTCATCCCACTCCACCAATAGATATCTCGTAAATAAAGGTATATCTTAGTGGCCCCTGGTTAAATAGAGTAACGCATACCATGCGCTTTTGCAAGAATTCGCTGCCTTAAGTCATCTGTGTTTGAAACACAAAGACAACCCTGACAATGAAGAACACCATCTCCCCCTTAGGAGAAAACCTCTATTTTCTTATTCAAAACTAACTCTTTTATCTTGACAAGGATAGGACCCTTATCTCACTTTTCTTTCAAATTGGAAACTACCGATGATTCTGAACTACTCTGAACACATACACCGCACTTTGAAGATTCAACTAAGCGAATGCCTAGTCTGGCAAGATGGTGGACTTCCTAGACTAACTTATTTTTACTATCATCAACATGAGAACTATTACATATGGACAGTCTACTGAGAGCATCAGCAACTACGTTGGCCTTGCTGGAATGATAGAGGACACTCATGTCATAATATTTCAAGAGCTCTAACCACTTTCTCTAACGGAGATTGAGATCTTTTTGAGAAAAGACATACTGAAGCCTCTTATGATATGTGAAGATGTCTACATGAACACCATATAAATAATGCCTCTAAATCTTCAAGGAAAATACTACAGTTGCTAATTCAAGATCATGAGTAGGATAATTCTTCTCATGGGGTTTAAGCTATCCGGAGGCATAGGCTATGACCTTACCATGTTGCATGAGGACACAACCTAAACCCACTCTAGATGCATCATAATATACTATGAAACCGTCTGAACCATCTAGTAATGCTAGAACTAGAGCTGAGGTGAGTCGAGTCTTTAATTCTTGAAAAATCTTTTCGCATGGATCTGAACACTGAAACTTGACTTTCTTCTGTATCAATCTAGACATATGGGATGCAATATAATAAAACCCCTCAACAAACCATCTGTAATAGCCATCCAGACCCAAGAAACTCCTGATATCTGATGAAGAGATAGGGTGAGGCCAGTTCCTTACTGCTTTGATCTTTAGAGGATCTACTTCAATGCCTTCACCGAAAAAAATATGGCCAAGGAATGCTACTGATCTTA
>JAPEIP010000005.1:66528812-66562449 GCA_026120095.1 Capsicum chinense | reverse complement strand
CTCCCATCTGAATGGACACTGAACATGATTTACTAAATTGAACTGAGCATAGACTGAGTTACTGAATTTCTATGGCTGACAAAATACTCCTGATATCTGACAACTGACTGAGTCATAAGATCATGGAGATTTTTCTTGAGTCATCAGACTATCTGAATCCTAAGAGTTCATAGCTTGACTGAGAGTGTCGTGAAAAACATGACATAGCTTTAGAAACACAGCTAATATTTTAGGTACAACTACCCCCAGGACTCGATGGAAGAAAATTGACATAGCATGATTTACTTGAAGACTTGACTAACATCATAATACATACTACATTCATAGGAGCCTTGCATCAAACATGTAATAGGCATAAACTTGTACATACATGAGAATTTGATGATATCTTGCTAGTTTGACAATTTTCCTTCATCTAGGGATTTAATCAAACATATTGTAGGCATAGTACATGTAAAGCACATTATACCACAATTAAACATCATGCTTCAATTCAAATTCCATCATACAAGGTTTTAGTCATGAGATTTCATAAATCCTTATCTATACTAATCAATTACATGGAATTCATCATCAAATCATGATATAGAAATCAATTCCTCATTTATCAATATGAAAGAGAACATAGAAAGCATGAAAATATGAAGAAAATCCATAGCCTGTAGTTAAAAAGGATTCTTGGACTTCATGGATGAAAGGAGTCCATGAATGAATAGTATGAATACCTTAGTTCGTGATTTCAGGAGGATTGATGGTGAAACCTTCTTGAAATTGGACCTTCTATGTAAACCCTAGCTTGAGTTCTTGAGAGTATTTGAGAAAAACATTAATATTTTTGATGAATAATGGCTAAATACCGTGTTTGAAAGATTATATAGGGGGGATTGACCCTTTTAACCCTGGACACATAATTTAATTTTCAGTAAAATTTTCTGAATTGGCCCCCTGGAGCGATGCGATGTTATCACACTGTGTCACTAGAAATAGAAAATTGGGAAATTGCACAGTGGCGCGACGTGAAGCTATCGTATTTCCACCTTGTCTATAACCTGGAAGTTTGGTACGATAAGCTAGTATTGCAGAGCAACACTAAAATTCAACAATAGCCATATGAGCTATCTCCGCGATGCGCTGAAGGCTCAGGTCAAACACTATCTCACTAAAAAAGCTATAACTCTTCGCTCGGGAGTCAGATTTGGGCGAATTATATATCGATGGAAATCTTATTCAATTTCCCATGAGAAAATTATAGAAATACCACATGTATAAGAATGAGTTCTTATTTCAAAGCAAGTTCTAACATCCTTGAGAGGATTTTTAAGCTAAAAAAAGCACGGGCATTAACTGAAAAGCTGAAAAAAGTTTTTCCATTAACTATGGGTCAACCATTGACTCGTAACTACTCTTTATGACTCATCACCATGATTCATAACCAAGATAGTATCTAGGACACCACACACTATTGACCATATGACTCAATGGCATCACATATAATGGGACCCTACGACTCGTAGGTCCTAGTTGTAATCAATATAGAACCTATTTAGAGTATACACTGGACAACCTATGATTTATACCCCATGACTCGTAAAAATTCCTTAAAGCTCATAGTGATCCACTTTTACTCAGAGCAAAATCATGCGATAAACTTATATGATTTGGTTATGACCTGTCCTAATGACTCGTCATGAGTCTTTATGACCCACACCCTAGAGTCGTACCCAGGAAAGTAACCTCAACACCACTCTCTAGAAATCTTACGAATAGGGTCATATGACCCATCTAGACAACCTATGACTCTTAAGGCAAGTTGTAGTCAAGGCAGTGAGCTTAGACTCAGAAAAATTTCCAGGACCAAAAAATTTGGGGCGTTACACAATTAAATCTACTATAAACCACAATTAAAAAATCATGTCAGTATCCTAAACCCTATAATGAGGGTTTTAGCAACTCACATTCTTACATATAATCAACATAGTGGAGTTTATTAATTAAAACTATAAGAAATTAAAGTTTATGAACAAAGAACCCAAGTTCCAGCCCCTTGCTAGCTTAATTTCTCTCCAAATTATGTATTTCTCTAAAGAGGGGGTAAAATTGTGACTAAGTCCTGATTTTATAGAGTTTTAGGTATCATTAGGCATCCCCACACTAAATATATAATTGAAAGCATCTCCCCTCACTTAGGAGGCTTAAATTCAAGTTTTTAGTGTCCCAAAATCTTCCTCGCATTGCAAGGCCTCAAACTCGCATTTGGGGTCATGGAGTTAACCCAAAGAGAGGAAAAGACAGTGAGAGGTCATTCTAGTGGTCGTTCTGCAACCCCTCCCCCCCACTCCCCCAACTTTGAGGTGTGCAATTAAAGAGGTATTCCAAAGTGCCCGATTTTGGTTCATTTTCTACATACTTCTTAGGACTTGTTTTTAGGCTCCAATTATCATGGAAAAAACCTCCAATGTTATCCTACAACATCAAACAAAAATAATTAGTTCACACAACACAATAGTGTTCATCAAAGTACACTAGAACTAAGCTTAGCTCAAGCTAGCGCAAATAGTTTCCTTGTCTAAACTCTATTTGATCTTTTTGACTCTTATATTCTTTCATCTTAATCTTAAAAATTGTAAACATGTTGTTAAACACATCAATACACAACTACACTCTTAATAATTCATTAATATCACAAATAATTTCTCAAAACTAAGTTAAATACTCATAGATAATGATAGTTGGGAGTCTAAAAACTCCTAAGATCATCACCCCACACTCAAAGCCTTGTTCTTCCTTGAACAACTTGTTTACATCAAGCATCATCAACGAAGACTCTAACATTACTACTATAACTAATAACTCAAAGTATAACTAAAATGACTACATGAAGAGCAAGTTCCACAGTAGGCATGTTATATTACAAATGAAAAACTCATGAACACTACTTCAAAACTTTGTAGCCTCAAGAATTGACTCTACCAGATTCACAAACTCATGCATATTACTCAAAAAAAGATCATATAAATCCCCTATCCATCATCTAACATGTGCCCTTCCTATAAGAGAGTCACCCAAAATTAACTCACAAATGTGAAGTTCTTACAAAGATGGGTACAAGAACCAAATTTTGCTCACTCTTACAAGGAATTCACATGCCAAAAAATATGAACCATAAGCCTACCCTTAGTGTAGTACTCCACTCATATAACAATATCTAAACTCAAGATTAAGCAGGTTGTAATGTAGGCTAGGATGGGTAGAAACTATTCTGGATAATAACAGTGAGTATCTTCCCTAAGATCTTTAATATATCACATTATACATTAAACTCCTCTTCAAAACAACCAATTTAAAACCTTTTGTATCTTTCTAATTCACTTTTGTTTCCCCATTGCATTTAAAATAGTTCACGCATCTTAAGTAGGGAGTATCTGCTATCAGTACATAATTTACCTTTTGATCAAATAGTCTTTATTTATATTACTCCATACTAATAATACATAAATATTTTCAACACACCTGTAAATACTATTTTGGGCTTTACTTTCACTTTTTTTATTCTATAATGTTACACTCATTAACATATAAATCTTTCAACTAAATCTCTTAGAAGTTTTGGATCAAATTATGGTCAATTCAAAAGAAAAGTAATAAGCTACATATGAGGCTATAAAAGAATAGGCTAAAGGCTCAATGGGGATAACTAGGATCATATAATAATTATACATAATAACGGTATAAACATAGATATGAAAGAAATACCTATATCATCTCCTAAACCTAACATTCTTTATTTCACTCTGCAAACACACCAGGCAAGTTCTAGACATCAATATGCAACAACGAATACAACAAAAGAACTCACTCACACATGGCACATGCTCAAATCAAGTAGAACCCCTATAAACTCTAACGCAGGTAATAACAAGAATTTAGGATTAATATAATAGCATACAAGAGTCAGAAACATGAACCTTGGTGTCTCAAAAGTAGTCATTCAACATGCTTTTACAAAATAAACCACCTGCATAGTGTAACCATAGATAGCACCTAGCAAGAACATCTTACGTATTCCTAACACAATAATTTTAAAATTTACTCATAAAAAATAAAAAAAGATATTGGATTAAACGAACGCCCATAAAAAATAAATCAAAAAGAAAAACCAAGGGGTAGGTCAAGTGTGCCTCTACTAGACTAACACCAACAACACTAACCAACAATGAGAAAATCTTTTCTTTAGGTTTTAATTCTTACAAACAATTGAAAGATTCCCCACCCCAAGTTAAAATCATAGTTTGTCCATAAATAACAGCTTAAAAGTAAGAATAGAAATACTCTCTTAGGACTCTAGGCCTAGCTAGTAGCATCTTTATCATCAACGAGGTTTGTGGACCCCACACGTATTCTTTGTCATGTACTTTAGCTTAGGTTTATGGTACTCAAACTTTTCGTCAACATTTTACTCAAAACAAAATAAAAAGAACAGTAATAATAAATAAGAACATGAAAATAAAATACCTACCTTAACTTTGGTTCCTCCTAATTAGTGTGTGATTTAGTGTCGCAGCACAACCCAGATCACCACCTTTAATTGTATTCCTTTAACCTTTCCTCTAACATAGAGTCTATATTCTCACCCTTTTCTGACCTCTTGAGTGATTACTCTCAAGGTTTGCATCTATTTCAACACTAGTCTTTTGAGTCTCTTATTTTAGATTCTTAATTTTGGGATTAAGTGGTTTCTTGGGAAACTCTGTGAGATAATCCTAAAATGTAACTGGTTGTTTGAACTTCACCACCCCACACTCATCCACTTCCATAGTCATGATCATGAATAAATTCTTATAATGTAAAGGTGGATTGAGTGGAATCAATATGATTGGTTCCTTTTCATCTATATCATAATCAAGAACAATAAAATTAGTAGGACTAATAAACTTATCAACCTAAATGAGGACATCTTCAATGATTTCTTTAGGCTACACTTTGGTTCTATCTGCCTTTTTTAGTACCACGGAACATGGCCTTCACTTCCCCAATTCAAGAGTATTGAATACAGATAGGGGAATCAAATTTATGCTTTCCCCAAGTCACTCAAAGTGTAGACCACATCACTTTCACCAATTTGAATAGGGAGGATGAAACTTCCTGGGTCGTTAAGATTTTTTGGCATCTTACTCATCACCACCAAACTACATTCCTCCATCAGTTCCAGCATGTCAATATCACTTAGGTTCATCTTATTGGTCACCACCTACTTTAAGTACTTAGTATACTTAAGCATACCTTACAAAACATCTGACAATGGGATGTTAATATGAAGTTCTCTAAACGTATCAAAGAACTTCTTAAAACATGCATTCTCCTTAGCCCTTTTAATCCTTTGATGGAATTATGGTGGTGGTCATTTTGTTTATGCTCAGCTACCTTTTTTTGGGTAATCAGAGTTCTCCAAATTTCAGCACCTTTAGCTTTAACTTGTTTCTCCTCTTCCTGCATTAGGACTAACTCTGTGTGTTTCTCCTATTTTTTATTTAGAGGCTTGTCAATAAAGTCTCTACCACTCCTCAAGTTGATCACCATTACATTTTCTAGATTCAATGTGTCACTTGGCAAACCCTTTAGAGGTCTCCTATTTTGGGCCTGAGCTAATGGCCCCTACTGTGTCTCTCGATTTTTTTGAACATGTTGATGATTTATAATCTATACACCCATCTATTTTTTTATTTTCTAAGATTTTTTTAATGTCTCTTCAATATCACTGGCCTGCATATTTAATTTCTGCTAAAACTTTTGAGTTTGAGGTTGATTATGACCCTATGAGTATTTGGCTGACTCTACCACTTGTGGTTATAGGCATTATCATAGTTTAGATTTCCTTTCAATTCATTACCTATAAATTTTATTAATTTTAGATTTTCTCTACATGAGTCTGCAGAGTGTCCAGTAATGCCACAAATCTTAGACCAAGTCAAGGTCTACTAGTCTAAATTTACTTATGGATGAGGTTAGTTCACACCCGAATTATTGAACTATGTCAACATTTGATTCTATAAAGTAGACAATTGAGTAACCAAATCTATGACATCTACCTCAATCATCTCAGCGTACTTATTTACTATACTTCTAGACACATCACCCAACCATTCGGGATTACCTTGTGCAATTCATTTAGCAAAGTATACAGTTCAGCATAAGTTTTCTCCAAATCTATCTCTAGGTTCTAGTCTATGGATGGCAAAGGTAATATTAGTTGTGAGTGGGATTGCCACTTTGTGCACTGTCCTACGGGTTGGTTGATCTTTATCCATTACTGTAGGAATAATTCTTCCTGATGAATTTGAGGTATGTGATAGAGAAGTACTGCTTCTCTTTTTAGTTGATGTAGTCTTTGCTCAAGTTTAGGATATTTCCTTTACCAGCTTACTTATGTTTCAAACTTGTAACTATAATTTCAAAAGATAAGATCAAGTTGTTTGAACTTATAGAAACCAAATAGCAAAACTAACAATATGTTATTTGCCAATTTTTATATCCTTGGCAGCGGGGCCAAAAACTCATTGTGTTTAAGTTATAAGTACTAGTACAATAACTAAAAAAAAATAAGCAACTACCTTCCAGAAAATAAGCACAAAAAATTAAAATACCCACCTTAACTTAGGTTACCTCTCAATCATTACCTGATTTATTATCGCGAGACAACCCACATCACTACTTTCAACCCTTTTTCTCCTACTTAGAGGTCATCTTCTCACTCTTTTCTAACCTCTTGAGTGCTTACTCTCAAGTTCTATATCTTTTCGTAACACTAGCATAAAAAAGGCTTTTTTTTCGACTTCTCAATTTAGGTTAAGTAGTGGCTTAGAAAACTCTATGATATAGTCAGAAGAGGTCACTAGTGGTTTACACTCCACCACTCTATAATCATCCACTTCCATAGTTCTAATCATACACAAATCCTTATAATGTAAAGGTTGATTAAGTTGTCTGTATACTTTGAAGACCATTTCCTCATCATCTAGTCTCATAGTAAGAGATTTCTCTCTAACATCAACTAATACTCCTCTTATCTCCAAAAATAGATGCCCAAGTATGATCAGTACCCTGTCATTTGCATCATAATTATGAATAATAAAATCAAGAGGCATAATGAACTTACCAACCTTAATGAGAAAATTTTTAATGATTCCTTAGGGATGCTCTCTAGTTCTATCTGCTATTTAGAGAACCACAGAACATGGCCTTGGCTTCCCTAATCGAAGAGTATTAAACACAGATAGTGACATCAAATTTATCCTTTCCCCAAGTCACTCAAAGCATGGACGACATCACTTTTACCTATTTGAATAGAGAGGGTGTAACTCCCTAGGTACTTAAGATTTCGAGGAATCTTACTCATCATTACAAAACTACATTTCTCTATTAGTTCCATCATCTCAATGTCACTCAACTTCATTTTATTGGTCACAACATCCTTTATGTACTTAGCATACTTTAGCATACCCTACAAATCATCTAACATTAGGAGCTTATTATGAAGTTTTCTAAATGTGTCAAAGAACTTCTTAAAGCATACATCCACCTTAGCCTTTTTAAGCCTCTGAGGGAATAGGGGTGTTGGTCTCTCTTGTGTATAGTCAGTTGCCTTGTTTTTGGACACTCAAACTTCCCTAAATTTTTAGCACCTTTGGCTTCAATTTTATTCTCCTCTTCTTACTTTGGGATTAACTCTGCCTGTATCTCTTGATTTTTCTTTGGAGTTCTATCAATCAAGTCTCTACCACTCCTCAAGGTGATTACCAGTGCATGCTTTAGATTCCCTATGTCACTTTGTAAATCCCCTTGAGTTTTGGTACTTTTGCCTGAGCTAACTTTTCCAACTGTGTCTCTAGATGATTTTGAGAAAGTTGCTGATTTTTAATCTCTTCAGCCATCTATTCTTAATTTGATAGGATCTTTTTCAATGTCTCTTCAAGATTACTAGCCTATATGTTCTTCTTCTACTGAAACTGATGAGTCTAAGCCTGATAATTACCCCATGGGTAATTGGGTTTACTATTCCACTTATAGGTGTAGGCATTACCATAATTCAGATTTCCCACTTATAAATTACCCACAAAGTTCACTAATTTTATATTTTCTCTATGTGAGTTGGCAGAGTTACCACTAATTCCACCAATCTCACACCAAATTGTGGTTTGATGAACTGCATTTACTTATATCTGGTATTGGTTTACACCCAAATTGCTAAACTCTGTCGCTATTTGATTCTGCAAGGCAAACAACTGAGCGTCCAAAGTTGTGATAGTATCTACCTTAATCATCCTAGTAGGCTTCTACACTACATATCTGGATATATTGCCTTAACACTCAGGATTTCCTGGTGTAATTTGGTTCATCAAAGTATATAGTCATCTTAAGTTTTCTCTAAATCTTGACCATATATAGTTGAATCTAACAAATTTTTTATGGTATGATTATGAACTTTAATAAAAGTGTGAGCTACTACCTCATTTGTCTATTTATGGTACGAGCAGTCTTTGAGAAGAGATTTGAATCTCTCCTAGGCATGATATAAGTTCTTATCTACTTCTGCTTAAAAATAAAAATCTAACTACGTAACCTTGTGAACTTGCCAGACGAGAAGAATTGGATGAGGAATTTTTTTTCCAGATCATCCCATGTAGTGATGGAGTTTGAATATTCTACCTTCAACCATTTCTTTGCTTCCCTTAAGGGTGAGAAGGGGAAAAGAGTGAGTCTCACATAGTCTATGGAGACTCAATTAGGAAAGAAAGTGTCACTGATCTCCAAAAAGTTTTGCAAATGGACCTATGGATCCTCATAAGATAAGCCTGTGAACTGCCCACTACTATGCAGTAACTGCACCATATACTATTTGAGCTTGAATTGACCTCTATGGTCTAGTCTATGGATGGTAGAGGTAACATTAGTTGTGAGTGGGATTGCTACTTTGCGCACTGTCCAGTAGGCTAGTTGGTCTTTAGCCATTAGTGCAGGAATAGCTTCTTCTTGATGATTTTGAGGTATGTTATAGAGAAAGTACTACTTTTATCCTTAGTAAGGTAAGCATCACTCAGGTTCAAGATATGGGTCAACCCAATCCCTTTCCCTTGCCAACTTACTTACATTTCAAACCTATAACTACAAATTCAGGAGCTAAGATCAATTTATTTGCACTTAAAAAAAAATCATTAAATTACCAATAATATAGTTTTCAATTTTCAAGTCCCCAACAATGGTGCCAAAAAATTGTTGCATCCAAGCACACCCGCAAGTGTATATAGTCACCCTAAGTAGTAAAGTGGCCCTTTTGATCCAAATATTGATCCCTTGGGGACTTGGTGATTAACAACTATCTAATTTAAGCATCACTAATGAGATTAAATAAGTTCAAGAGTAACCAATTGAGAGTTTAAGGTGTTTTAAATTATAACTAATGTAACAAGAAATAAAATGGTAAAACTTTTGATTGTAAACAATATAAGAAGAGCTTCCATGGTTGATGAGTCTACATCACATTTATGCGTAACTATAATTTTTAATAGGTGTTGGTGTTTACCATGATTATCTATTCATAGGGTTGATGTAATATCTTAGGAATGTTCATCCTCTAATACATCTACCCAAATTAATCTCACAACTACATCCTTGAGCGGGGATATGAGTTTTTAACTTGGGTGCATTAAGCTATCTTCTTATTTCGCAAACCAAGGGAGGTGTTTAGATATATCACAATCCTAACTGCTAATCATCCTTTAAAAATTAGTATACAATGATTAAAGATATGTTCCATACTCGTTACGTCCTTTATTTTGTCCCTCAATTCCTAGGATCAATTTATTTTGGGACTTAGACTTATCCTAAAGTTCATGACGCATTAGAATAGTTATGCAAGAATGTAAGCATAATCACATACTTGATAAACATATAAACCAGATATAATCCACAATTACAAAATCATGTTAGTAGTCTAAACCCCAGAATAGGGGTGTTTATCTACTTATATTCTTACAAAGAATCACCATAGATTAGTTCATAAAGTAAAACTATAAGAAAGTAAAGTTTAAGAACAAAGAACCCTAGTTTGAGGCCCTTGATTTCTTGCCTTCACTCAAAATCATCTATTTCTTCAAGAGAGGGTGAAAATTGTCACTAAGTGCTGATTTTATGGTGTTTTAGGTCGTCCTTTTCTATCCCCACACGAAATATATCAATTGAAAACATTGTCCCTCACTTAGGAGGCTTAAAAATCATGTTTTGGATGTCCCAGAGGTTGCCCCATGTTGCGAGGCCTCAAAATCATGTTTGGTTTCATGTATCCAAAAGTGAGGCCAATATAGTGAGGGTTAGTGCTGAAAACCCCACCTCTTTCCTACTTTAAGGTGTGCAGCGCAAGGGGTACTTCAAACTGCCCAATTTTGCTCCATTTGGCTCCAATTACATTGTGTGTTTTCTCCTTGTTTCCCTAATTCTTAGGACTTATTTGTAGGATTAAATTAGCTTCAAAAATACCTCCAATAGTATCCTATAAACATCAAACAACAAGCATTAGTTCAAAGTACACTAGAACTAAGCATAGTTCAACTTGTTTCCTCATCTAAACTCGATTTGATCCTTTTGACTCTTTACTTTTTGAAATTGAACCATAAAAACACTAAAAATATTCTTAAACACATAAATACACAATTACACCCTTAATAACTCATTAAGCCCACCACGAAATGCTTAAAATTAATCTAAACGCGCATAGATAATGACACTTAAAAGTATAAATATGCCTAATAACACTAACTATGAGAAGAAAATAAAGATATAAAAGCAACCAAATTAGATATTTGATATACCATTAAAATAAACATTCTCAAATTTCACTTTTCACTTTGAAAACAAGAATTACTTTTTCTACACAATGAAACATGGTCAAAAGGCTACTAAATTTTAGATTTGAGAAAACACATAAAGAGAATAAAGTTAAATTATTTTTGGACTAAAGGTTCAATAAATAAATAAAGAGTAAAGGAAAAGCAATAAAAATCTGGAAGTGAAGTGCCATTCACTTCACCCCAGTGTTCAAATCTTACCAAACTTAAATTATCATGGTAAAAAGGGATTAAAAGTAGGAGGTTTTAGTTGATTTTGACAATGGAAGGATATATTTTACCTCAAAGTATAATTAAAGTCAAAGTTAATTAATAAACTAAAGTGCAGGGGCATTTTTGACCCACTAGTATAGAGCTAATTACACACTCAACTACGAGTTTAAATATTGCATATTATATCACTGAAATATAGTTGAATATGATATCTCATGTTTTGATAATGATTAATTATGTTTAAAGTATCAGGTCCTCGACTCGTTATGAAGAGGTACATATGTCACATTTCTACGCAGTTTTGTCCTCTAGTGCAACAAACTATGTAGGAGTGCAGTGTACCCATTGTGACACTTGGTCTGATAAAAATTTAACCATAATTTATACACTACTATAAATAAAAATATTCCTCTCTTACAAGTAGTTTTTACAAAATTGGTGAATCAATAAAATGATAAAACTCTCTTTTGCTCGAGTTCCAAATCTGTGTGTTCTTCAAGTTTAATTATTCTTAAGTAAAGTCTTGCTTTGTAATCAAATTACTTATCTTATAAGAGTAATTTCTTTCTCTTGGAAGTAGAGTGCTTAGGTCGATTTACCTAAGGTCAATCGATTAGAGTTAGTCGATTGTGAGGCTGTTGAAATAAGTAGAGGTGGTTGTATTAGAGCTATTGCAACTAGTAGAACTTAGATTTAAGTTCTCAGAGTGTATAATCAATAGGTTTTGATTATAGTGGAGTTTGAGTGCTTGTGAGGGCAAGCCATGGTTTTTTCTCCCTTAAGCAGGGAGGTTTCTATGTAAATTACTGTGTTCTTTTAATTTCTGCAAGTTTTAGTTTATTACTAATTTGTTTCCTTGATTGTAGTTTTAGGGACCAGGTCTGTAAAAAAATGGTGCACCCCCCATGTTTCTATAATTGGTATCAGATACAGGACACTCTAAAAGGTTCACACCTAGATTGATTTCTTCATCATGGATGCTCCACCTAATATAGAAGAAAGGCAATCTAGCACAAAACCACTCTGATTTAATGAGAAGTACTATGGGTGGCATAAAACTAGGATGTATGACTTCATTATGGCTGGGGACAATGATCTGATAGATATAATCTTGATGGTCCTCATGTGTCCATTAGAGAGGTCAAAGAAGGAGATATAACAAGAATTATTGTCAAAACCATAAGAGAATTTAATAATGAAGATAATAAGAAAGTTGAGAAAAATTACAAGGCTATGAAATTACTTGTGTGTGGTATAGGACTAGATGAATATAATAGGATTTCAGCTTGTGAAAATGCTACGAAAATTTGGAATTAGATGAAGACTATTTATGAAGGAACAACTGATATGAAGGATTCAAAAGTTGATATGTTGAATACTCAGTATGAGACTTTTTCTATTAAGGAATGAGAAACAATTCAAGAAATGCATACTAGATTCACTTCTATCACAAATGAGTTGCACTGCCGAGGAGAAATGATTCCTTTATATAAACAAGTGAAAAAAATTCTATGAGTTCCTCTTAAGTCCTGGGAAAGAAAAGTAGATGCTATTATTGAGGCAAAAAACCTGAAGACTCTCACTATTGATTAACTTTTTTATTATCTAAGGACTCATGAACTCAAGAAGCATCAAGGAAAAGAAAAGAAGAAAGTAAAAAGGGAAAAATATCTAGAATTAAAGACATCAAAGTCAGAATCAAGAAAAGAGTACACTGATATTGCTTACTTGGAAAAAAGTATTGTGAGAGCAATAAGGAAAAGTGGCAAATTTTAAAGGAAAGGAAGCAACAGCAAAAAGGGAGGTACTGTTGAAGTTTGTCACAAATATGGAAGTCCTGAGTACTTCATCATGTATTGTCCATTGCAAAATATAAACTATCAAGAATATCTAAAGTATGGAGCTAGTAAAGGAAAAAAGAAAGACCAAGTCCCCGAGAAGTCAAAAAGAAAAGATGCAGCTGATTATGCAATGAAACAAGCTTTGGCAGTTTGGGGAGATTCCTCTACTGAATCTGATGAAGCTCAGAATCCTGGAGATGTATCTATGATGGCTATAGAGGATACTGAAGTCACCTATGATTCCTTGTTTTATATTATGTCAAACACATATGATGATGAAGAAAATAAGGTAACTTCTTTTGATATTAAGGAAAATTTAGATAACTACTCTGCTAGAAAGATAAATATGCTTCCAAATATGTTGATTAATTTTATGTATGAATTGACTGCTGAGAAAAATGCTCTATAAGAGAAAGTATCAATTCAAGAACTTGACTTGATTACTTTAATTCTCCAGTTATCTAAAATTGAGGAAAAATCCACAAAATTGAAATCTAAGAATTTTAGTTTAGTGAGTCAACTGGAGAAAGTAAATGATTCGGATTGTAAAGGGAAGAAAGAAGCCTCAGGGCTTTGAATTGAGCTTGATGATAAATTGAGGGATTCTTAAAAGCACCTTATGACTACACTACATAAGTATAAGGAATTAGAAAGGGACCTAGTCCATAAAAGATAAGATCCTAACAAATTCTTAAAATGGACCACATCCTCACAAATACTTTTTAATTTAACTAGTTACGGAGTCAATAATGGTAAAGGACTTGGATATCAGTATAGAACCTACTCACTTGGGTATCTAGGAAAGGTTGTTCATGGTGTTAAAATCAATGTCCACAAACCTCAATGTGCTCATTGTAGAAGGGATGGGCATTTGAAGGAGAACAGTCAAAGTTAGCTTAGATCTAAAATGAGCAATGCTAGGTACATCCGTCAAGAGAAATCTTGTCCTAAGGGTTCCAAAACCTTGATAAATATAAAAGAGAACCCACTGCCTAGATGGGCCAAGAAAGATCTGATCAGGTCTTTATCATCCTTTTGGGAACTCAAACTCAAGTAGGTTCCTAAATCTAACAAATAACTTTTCTAGCAGGTAGAAGAAAAGAAATTCATCCAAAATTGACTATTTTCTTTCTCTTAAGCACTTCAGGGTGGAGGTGTCTCATTTGTAAATGGTAAAAAGGGCTATATCCATGGTGTGGAAAAGATTGGAAAATGTCTTGATCATATAATAGAAGATGTGTATCTTGTAGATTGTCTCAAGTACAATCTTCTAAGTATATCCCAAATCTGTGACAAAGTAATGATATGAAGTTCCTATCTGATGGATATACTGTGTCAAGCTTGAAGTCTAGAAAAGTCATTCTTAGAGCTAAAAGATGCAAGAATTTGTATGTGGCTGATATGGATTCTGTAGCTAACTATGAGTTAACCTGCTTGAGTGTACAAGGTGAAAATATTGATCTTTGGCATAAAAGGATATAAGTGTCTCTTTGCTAAACAAATTGGTTTCAAAGGACTTGGTTCGTGGTATGCCAAAGCTGCAGTTTTAGAAAATAAGGTTTGTGATGCTTGTGTCAAAGAAAAGCAAACTAGATTTTCCTTTAAGTGAAAAAGTGGGTTAGTATCTCTAGACCACTTGAGTTGCTGGCTATGGACTTGGATGGACTTGTTACAGTCCAAACTAGAGGTGGAAAGAGGTATGTATTTGTTATTATGGATGACTACTCCAGGTTCACCTATACAATGTTATTGAGAACCAAGGATAAAACCTATGAGGTTCTGGTGACATTTGCCAAGAAAATTTGGGTAAAACCGAACTGGAAAATTACTGGATTCAGATCTGATCCTGGACCTGAGTTTAAAATCTCCTTATTTGTTGAATTCTTCGCTAAAAATAGAATTAGTCATAATTTCTCTGATCCTAGGACTCCTCAACAAAATGGGGTTGTTGAAATAAAGAACACTAGCCTTATGGAGATTTCCAGAACCATGTTGATTGACAGTGGGCTTCCCAAAAGCTTTTAGGCTGATGCTGTTAATAATGCTTGTTATGTGACTAATAGGTGTTTGATCAGATATCTCTTGAAAAAGACCCCATATGATTTTGTGTTAAAAAAAGCTTAAGATTGACTATTTTAGACCATTTAGGTGCAAATACTTTGTTCTGAACAATGGAAAAAATGAGCTAGGAATGTTTGACTCTAAAAGTGATGAAGTAGCATTTATAGGCTACTCTTCAACAAGCAAAGCATACAGAGTCTTTAACAAAAGAACTCTGTGTATGGAAGAAAGTGCACATATAGACTTTGATGATTCAAAAAAGTTGAGGAACTCTAGAAACAAGAGTTCAAGCTAGAAATTTCATGACCTTCTCAACACTCTTATCACAAATTGAGCCAAAAATGTGAAATAAGCTCTTAAATATGTTGAATGGATCAACGCAATGCAAGAGAAGCTTCAACAATTTTTAAAAGGCAAAGTCTAGGACCTGATCCCCAGGCTTGTTGACAAAACAATTATTGGGACTAAATGGGTGTATAGAATTAGCAGGATGAACATGGAACTATCAATTGAAATAAAGCAAGGCAGGTTGTTCAAGGTTATAACCAAGAGGAAGGAATTGACTACAATGAGCCATTTGCTCCTGTAGCAAGAATAGAGGCTATTAGGATTCTTATTGTATTTGTTGCCTGCATAAGATTCAAACTCTTCCAAATAGATATCAAAAGTGACTTTTCAAATGGGAATTTGATGGAAGAAGTTTTTGGTAAACAACCTCCAGGTTTTTAAGATGCAGACTGTCCACATCGTGTGCTCAAATTGGATAAAGCTCTCTATAGGTTAAAGAAAGCACCTAAAGCTTTGTATGAGAAAATCTCAAAGTTTCTTCTTAAAATGTCTTTAAAAGTAGGAAAATTGATAATGCTCTCTTTTTGAAGTCATGAGGCAGTAACTTGCTAATTGTCTAGATATATGCTAATGACATAATTTTTTGAGCCACCTCTAAATACCTATGTGAAGAGTTTGCAAAACTAATGGGGAGTGAATTTGGAATAAGCATGATCAGTGAATTGAGTTTCTTTCTAGGCCTACAGATCAAGTAAACCTCTTAAAGGATAATGATTTATCAAGAAAAATACATAAAGAAGCTGCTGAAGTAATATATATGGGAGAAGATAAGATAATTGATACACCTATTTGAACTAGTTCAAAGATGGATAATGATAAACCTAGTCCCCTAGTAAATGAGACCATGTATAGAGGGATTATTAGATCATTACTCACTTTAAGGAGGCTAGATATTATATTCAGTGTGGAAATATGTGTCGAATTTTAGGCTTATCCAAAAGAGTCTCATTTAAAAGATACGAAAAGAATTCTCAGGTATCTAAAATATACAGGGGGCCTGGTATTGTACTATCCATCTAGAGATAGTTTTTATCTAATAGGCTATGCTGGATATTTTGTGGATAGAAAAAGCACATCAGGAATGGTTCATTTTCTTAGTTCTTCCCTAATTTCCTATAGCTCTAAACAGTAGAACTTATTTTCTCTATATAATATTAATGTTGAATATGTGGTTGCTACCTTATGCTGTGTTCAATTTCTATGGATCAAATAGCAATTAAAAGACTTTGGGATTGTTTCATACACTATCCCTTTGATGTATGACAATACAAGTTCTCTTAACATGGAAAAAAATTTAGTGCAGCATAAGAGGACTAAGAATATTGATATAAGGCAACATTTTCTGAGATATAACATTGATAAATAAGCTATTTGTATGAAGTTTTGTAGGACTGAGGATCAGATAGAAAATATCCTTACAAAGGCTTTTCAAAAGGAGAAATTTTTGAAGAATAGGTTGAGGCTGAGGCTGATAAAAATAAAATAACCTACTTAGTGGTTCATTCTCCTCCACAAATTGGCTATGATCAAGAGTCAGGTATCCTTGATAAAGTATGAACTTGTTGGTTTAAATATATACCCTACCTTTACAGATATACATGCATGGTGAACTAATTTGAAGAAGAACAAATAAAATAGACACAACTCTAAGAATTCACTCAAGAAGAGAGGGACTAGGTCCCATCTCTCAAGTTAGTATCATAAATGTGTCTATTTATTTTGTTCTATCTAAAAAAGTTGTGTCTTCTCTCTTTGTGTCAGAAAACTATCTTATTCTAAAAGAAGATGAGTCACATCAAATTGAAATCAGACACATCTCATTTTTTCAAAAAACCCCATCTTTGTGCTTATTTATCTCCTAATTTTTTTTGTGTATAAACCTGCCTGGTTAAGGAAAACCTAGTCTCAAACAGGCATCTTGTGACAAAGATTTCTAAAAAGGGATTTCAAATGGCTAATAGGTCCACATCCTAAAAACCCACAAAGGATTTAGAACTCTCACAAAATTCCATAATCCTTCTAGAAAAATTCTCTATTGAAATCACTTTATCCTCAGAATTTATTATAGAAAAAAAATGTAACGCCTCAAGTTTTTTGTCTTTAAAATTTTATCAAGTCTGACATCAATACCTTGACTATGACTCACACTACGAGTTATAAGGTGCCTTGATAGGTCATGTGACCCTAGTCATAAGGTGTCTAGAGAGTGGTGTTAAGGTTAATGTCTTGGGTATAACTTTGGGGTACGAGTTGTTTAGACTCTTGATGAGTTATTGGGATGAGTCATAACCAAATCATAAAATTTTGTGGCATGATTCTGCTCTGGGTACAAGTGGCTTGCCATTACTCGTAAGGATATGTTACAAGTTGTTAGGTTTAATCATAGGGTGTCTAGTGTATACCCTAATTTAGGTTCTATGTTGACTACGATAAGACCCTACGAGTCGTAGGGTCTCTTTATGACTCGGGGGTGTGAGTCATAAGGATAGAATTTTGGGTGCTTGATGGAATTATCTCGGTTACAACTCGTCATGACAAGTCATAAAGAGTGGTTATGAGTCAATAGTCGACTCGTAGCCAAAGGTGGCACTTTTTTAGCTTTTAAATTAAGGATATTCTAGACATTTCTTCTCTTATCCGAGTTGAAATCCATGTCTTATAACTATTTTAAGGTGTCATTAACACTTAGAAACCAATCTATGTAATCTCTTAAACCAAAATCTCTCTAAATTCCCTCAATCACGTCCAGCTAGGGTTTCATCAAGTTGATCATATAGAGGCTCTAAAGTTAAATTCTCTTCGTATAACTTGATAAGTCAGGCATCTGACTCTACCCTTAAACTTAATATCTCTACTTCCTGAAAGTAAATAGTTATTTATGTGATTTAAAGTATTATTTTTGACATGGTGAAGGTTTTTGACTTGAATGATCAATTCATGGTTTCCCAAGATTTTGTTTTGCATTACACATATTTTAAATATGGTTTTGAACTTATGGATATATGGTCATGGATAATAAACTAAGGGATTATGATTTCCCAAAATTATGACTTTTGAAGTGGTTATGATCCCAACCCTATGTTGTGAAATTATTTTAGTTATAAGAAATGTGGGAATTTAACTATTATGGAATGGTTGCATTATAATGTTGAATTTGACCTTGTGGGTTGATATTTTGAAAGGCTATTGTACAATTGAACCAACAGGATTGTGATTTCCCCAAGTAATTAAACTACTTTGTCTTGTTGATATACCTTGCAAGTATAGTTAGTATGACGATACCAACAATGTATGCCTAAATGTATATTATGGTTCAATGAATGAATTAGCCTGTGTTAAATATTTTAATTGAGATTTAAAGAAGACTGCATAGCTGAGTATTGAAAGTGAAGGTCCAGAGAGACAAATACTGGAAACTGCAATTGCTGATATGGGGGTCTATATGATTGGGTGGTTCGAGTACCCCTTGCTATTTAATGTCATATGATTGGGAGGTTAGAGTCCCCCATATCTTATTACATAACTTGGTACTCATGTCACCTTGATATGTAGGGAGGTTTGAGTCAGTCATAGTGCATATGTTTATCTTCTGGTTCGTGTGGCCACATGCATTGGGGTCCCACCAACTGTGGAAGAGCTGGGCCTATATAGCCCATGGTTGCCTTTATATGTTATAATAGTTGAGCTATACAATCCAGGTTAAGATTTTAAAGTACATTTTAAGACTTATTCCCTATCTTGGCATGTGACATATATATGTAGATATATGTATTGGATCATATGTATAAGATTTTAAATAATTTGAATTGTTATTCATGGAATTATGTTATCCCATATCCTTGAGTTATATTCTAGTGCTCCAACTGCTAACCGTCTATATATGTTTTATCCTCATACAATGCAGGAACTAGCCATACTTCTTCTTCTCCTGCTCATTGATTCTGATTTGGGATTGTCTCATGAGTTGACATTGAGGTGGTGAGCTTTCACACATTGAAAGTCGACCTTTCATGATTTTGTTCCTTATTCCTCAATATGTTAGGCTTTTTTTTCTATTATCGAGGTTATGTCCCGACACTTTATTGATATCTAATTTTGGTTCTTAGTTTATAAGGCTTTCTTTGGACTACTGTAGTTTTGGGTTACGTTGGTTGAATGTTATGGATGATTTCTGTCGATAGACTATAGACATCTTTTAATTAGGTTTGAGCTTACCTTTATGTTATTTTGTTACATGTCTAGAATTTATCTGACATTTGGGATATTGTTTTGGATTTATTGGGTGAAGAGGGTGATCTTAGGTACACGTGGGACTTGAGATACCCATCATGGCTAGGCCCTGGTTTAGGTCTTGACAAAGATGGTATTAGAGCCTAGGTTTTGTGTCATTGGGTGTCCAATAAAGTTATATCGAGTAGAGTCTCTTTTATGGTTGTGTAGCTCACCACTTTTATAATAGTGACATGACCGAAAATTAGGCCTTATCGTATGTGCATCTCAAGCCTATCAAGAATCGGAGATTGTCCTATTAGCCCAGCCTAACCGTCACATCAATCCCCAAGTATTGGATGAACTCCAATAATATAATCAATATAGTGGAAAATGACACCAACAATCATAACTTAAAAAGATCTAGTCATTCATTAATATAAACATTCAACATAAAATCTACCCAAGTCCACAGTTATCCACAAAGCCTCTAAAAAATTTGAAGTCAATAATATGTCGGGACAAACCCCCGACAATAGCCAATAACAAATGTCAATACTCGAACCACCTAATCACTACGCAAGAAAAGAAAAAGATGCTTCAGCCCCTGCATCACGTAGGGACATAGTGTCTGGAGACAGTTAGCAGTTAGAGTGCTAGCATGTAACTCAAGGATAAGGATAAAATAATATCATTATTCAATACCAAGTTATATCATCATGAGACACCATATTTATACATATAGGCATGTACATACTTATGAATACATCAAGTGTCAAAAGATAAAAATACCATACTATACATTCTAAGGCATTCAAAGACGAAACATGAAGTGAAGACTCTAACCTTTAACTGCTTAGGTTATATCGAGCAAGAGGACTCTAACCTTAAGTCATCTCATTAGCCAACTGGACTCTAACCACAAGAAATTTCATTAGACAAGTGGACTCTAACTATAAGTCATTTTATTGCATGCGTGGACCCTAACCACGGGCCCTTTCATTGGGCAAGCGAACTCTAACAATAAGTCATTTCATTACGCATGTAGACTCTAACTAAAAACCATCACATCCATTACTAGTCAACATTAGGAATCTAACCTACTGTCCATTCATTCATATCACACCATAATTATTTGGGGACTTTAAACCACTTAACCATTTCAAAGCATCAAGGCCATAATTTAATATCATACATAACCATAAGTTCTTCATGAACCATACATAAATAAACCACTTTAACAAGCCAATGCATCAGTTTCAAATATCATTCAATCTAATTTGTGGTCATCAAAACCTTTATCAAATAACTCTCTAGCACTCTTACACCAAGCTTTAGTTCAAACACAATTTAATTTCATACTAGGGACTCTAACCCCCTTTTTATTTAACCAATCAAATAATAAAAGGAATTATTTAACTCATTACATGGCCAACAAACCCTTCACAAGATGATTTACCAAGCATTTTTACTCATTAAGCCATTTCCTTAGTTAAAAATTCTATTAGCACATAACTAGTCTTTTCTCTTAGATATTTTCACAAACATCTTGAAGGCAAATCTTAATCATAACCAAAATTTAAGTGAAAACCTTCAATATTAAAATTACTTAAGTCCTATTTGTTAAAACACAATCAACAAGAACTCATATGTGCAAACCATTACCAAAATATGTAAAATCACAAGTTTAGATAGCAGTAAACATCACCCATCACTTTACATTAAAACCCTCATCGTTTGTTTCAAAATTCATCGTTAAATATTCATAAAAAATGTATAAGTAACATGTTATTTGAGAAATAATGAGAGAAGAAGAGTCACATGCCTTATACAAGATGATTTAAGGAAGAACTTGAGTTCTCTTTGCCTCTAGATAAACACCTTGAAACACCTTGGTTTCTGGACCTTAGAAAGTTACCTAGAATTTTTATCTCTTGATCCAATATAACTTATGGGTACAATCCATATGTTGGGGTATGAATGGTATGGTCAAGTCATGTACTAACCAGTATTGGTTAGTGGGATGGATTTTGGTTATTGGAATAGATATGACTTAGGGGTATGAGTCATATTGGTGGTTATGGATTATTTGGTTCCTTAAGTTAATCTTAGACATGGTTAATTAGGTTAGATCTACGTACGAGTGGCTCACCATGAGCAGTAAGATAGGGTACGCGTCATATTGTGGACTCGTATGGTGGACAGTATCTAAATCTTCCTTGGGTTTAAATTTGCTAGGGGTACGGATCGTATGCTCCCAATATAACTTTGTTGGATGTATCGTCTACTGGATAGTGTAGGATACAAGGGTTGAGGCTAGGTTACAAATGGAGGATCCCAATCTTATCAGAGTGTACAACTCGTGTAGGTCACTCTATCCCTGTGATAGGATTTTGGTGCAACTTAAGTGGGGGTATTTTGGACATTTTCCTAGTTATACTTACAAGGCCCTATGACTTCTAACCTACTTGGGAGATTATTTACCTTATTATTCTATTCATTAACACTTAGAAACTCTTCTAAACACTCTAAAATTCTCTAAAGAGCTTTAGGGAAAGAGAAGCTAGGGTTTAACCTAAAGGATCAATTTGGGGCTTATCTTGGTGATTTATTTCTGTTATCATCTCAGTTTAAGGCATTTTATCTTCCCTCATTGTTAATTCTAACTAAAGGCATGGTTTTTATCAATGTTTTCATGATTTCATTAGTTGTATGATTTAGTTTTCAAATATGATTTGGGGGTTTTGATATTAAATGATTGGTTATGGTTTCCCATAGTTTTAATTATGCTTTTATATTCATTAATTGTTGTTTTGGATAATTGGATTGCATAGGAATGATTTAATGGTTATTGGAATTGGATTTGGTCATACTATGCCCCCAATGTGTTTGACAAAATGCTTATAAAGATATATTTATTGCATTGAATACTTTTAGTAGAACTCTTGCATGTTTTAAAACTTGGTAAAGGAATTATGCATGGTTCAAATATATTGGAATGGTAAATGTCTGAGGGTTATGCTTGAGGTGGACATGGAATCCCCCACGTAGTTTAATATGGTAAATGGAAAGGCACTTGAAAGTCCCCTTAAACCTATAAATGGTTAGATATGGATGATACTTGTAAGTAAGGGTTGGCATGATGATACCAATATCAATGGCCTTGGTTAATAAATGGATAATAGTTTGGTTATTTGGAAATTTGTTTTAATTTGGCAATAATGGCGGGATATTTAGCAAATCCATGAAAAGTGGAGGTTTTGGGGGGACTAAAATTGGAAACTCATATTTGCCGATATGAGGTTGGCCTTGGTGACCATGTGCATAATGTCATACTCTATTTGGAAAATGTACTAGTCATCCTAAGGGATACTTCCCTGGTCATGTGGCTATATCACTGGGGCCCTTTTAGTAGGGACAGCTGAACCATATAGCCCATCGATGGTTCAGAAAGCCAAAGCTATACATCCAAGTAAAGGTTTTCAAGGAATACTAAACCCGATTCCTTTTCCCATCATGGTTATATATGTATATATATGGTTTTGTGCATGTGGATGATTTTACTTGGTTTTATAAATTGAGTTATTTTATCCTTACCCTGAGATCATGCTAATGGTCACTCACTAACCCCGTCTACTAGCAGTTGTCTACTAATGCTATGTAGGAATCGATAGTTCTACTCCTCCTACATAGTTATTAACTTGGGGACAATATTTGGACTGAAGTGGTGAGCTTCCATCCTTTTGAAAGGAATCATTTTATGTTATGGATATTTATAGACACTTTGATTTTATTTTCAATATTGGTTTTAGCTATAGTTGGGGTATGTCGCAACTGGATTTCATTATTCTTTTTGTAAAGGCTTTGTGGTACTTCTATATATTGGAATGTGTGGGATCAATATAGATGTCATCCTTGGCATTGGAATAAGCTAGGAGGTTGGAATTATCAGACATAATTTCTCACTATTCCATCATATTTCATTTTAGGATTAATTATACTATATTTTTGGAACATCCTTAGTTATGGCCCTTATTTTTGTATGGTTTGGTATGGTTGGATTATTGGTATGGGATGGTTATACTTGGTTGGGTCGGTCATGGTTGTGATCTTATCCCAAATTATTTATGTTAGATGATACACTATGTTTTTATATGCTCAAACTTTATCCAACTTAGGATAGGCAGCTAGAGGTTGGGATAGTTAACAGAGGTGGTCTTCAGTCCTGGTCAAACTTGGGATGTCTATTATAATAAGGCCCTCGGTTGGGTCGTGTCAAGTTGGTATCAGATTCTAGGTTCATGGTCAGTTGGGATTCCACAAATTCGTAACGAGTAGAGTCTCTTTTAGAGGAGGTGTAGTGCGCCACACTCATAAGGGAGAGGCTATAAGGCATTTAGGAATTATTCCTTTTCTTGGTATTCCATTTTCAAGCTTAGAGTCTTAGTTCTGGAATCTTCTCCAATCCTTATTTGTTCATCTTTTAGATCATGCCTCGTAGATCTAAAACACAAGAAAATTCTGCTAACCCATCTGAGGGTAATGCTGAAGGGGTGAATCCTACTTATGAGGTTCATTTTTGATTTCATGGTCCTATCCCTCATAGTTCTGGAGTTCCATCAGTTGCTACTAGTCCTCCTTATAGTGAGGTGACTAATACAGAATTTTGTTAGTCTATTCATATTATTACTAAAATAGTTATTGCTCAGAATGACCGAGATATGTCTGATACTTTTTCTATTGAGGCCACAAGTGTTGGCCAATTTATGAAGATGGGTCCTCCTACTATTTCTAGATAATGATAGAGCAGGATCTATATAGATTCTTAGATTAAATAGAGAAGATATTTTGGGTGATCCAGACTACCAATATGGAGGGGGTGAACTTTGTAGCTTACCAGCTCAAAGATGTTATATATCAGTGGTATAAAGAGTAGGATAGAGATAAAGAAGATGTGGAAGAGTCATCTTTATGGGATGCCTTCTTTTGTACCTTTTTGGATCATTTCTTTTCCCAAGAGTTGAGGGAAGCATTGATAGAAGAGTTTGTAAACCTAAAGCAGGGGAGAATATCTATCAAGGAATATGCCTTGAAATTTTATTAATTGTCAAGGTATGATCCAGATTTGGTGGCGACATGCAGGCTGGAATAAGGAAGTTTATTTTTGGGTTGAATCAGGATTTGATTATAGAGAGAAAGACCATCTTGCTTATTAAGGCTATGGATATCTCTAGGTTGACTATTCATATACATAAGTGGAGAATAAAAAGAGAAATCAGGTAGAGTTTGGAGATAGGAGGGTAAGAGAAGTAGGTTTTCTACTAGGGAGTTGATCAATCTCAGGGTAGTCGAGATGGTGGGAAATGGCAGAAAAATAAGTTGGGGGATTCTGGTTCCTACACTTTTGCTAGTGCTTCTTACCAGTCGAGCGACAGGCGTCATCATGGTGATGATAGTTTTTGGGGCCCAGGGTGCCCAATCCTAGGAAAGCATAGGTCAGTCAGTTTCTTCATGCCCTCCTTATTGGTTTTGTAGTCGTCCTCATTGGGTTTATTACAATGAAAGAAAGGACAAATGCTTCAAGCATGGTTAGGCAAGCCATCATCTTAGGGATTGTCCTATAAGGTTGCTATGGGGGTGAATAAAATTCTTATGGCTGCATTTCTGCTCCTACACCTGGTGGTATTGCATCTTCTGTTACTGCTCCTAGTTCTAGTGTTGGTCAGAATAGGTTGTATGCTTTGGCGTCTTGACATGAATCTGAGGCATGGCTTGATGTTGTTACTGGTATGTTATAGCTTTTCTCTCGTGGTGTCTATTATTTGCTTAATCTGTGGTCTACTCTCTCCTATGTGACTTATTATGTGGCTATATCTTTTGGTTTTTATTTGGAAGTTATTTTAGATCCTTTTTATATTTCTACCCTAGTAGGTGACTTGATTATTGCTAAGAGAGTCTATAGGGTGGCAAGCAGACCTTGTTGGATCTATTTAATTGGGATATAGTAGATGTTGATGTCATTTTAGGGATGGATGTATTGCATTTTTGTTACGTTTCCTTGGATTGTCTAACCCAGAAGGTTATCTTTAGGTTCCCTTGTGAGCTAGTTATGGAATGGGAGGGTGTTTCTTTAGCTCCTAGGGGGTGGTTTATTTCTTATCTTAGATCTCAAAGGTTAATCTCTAAAGAATGTCTTTACCACATGGTTCGAGTTAAAGATTCTAACTTGGTAGGTTCTTTTTCTAGTCAATTCTAGTGGTTAATGAGTTTCCAAAGGTCTTTTTTGATGATCTTCCTGGTGTTCCTATGGATAGAGAAATAAAGTTTGGTATTGATTTAATTTCAGACACTTATCTAATTTCTATTCCTCCATATAGAATGGATCAGGCTGAGTTAAGAGAACTCAAGGAACAACTTAAGGATCTTTTGGATAAGGGGTTTATTCATCTTAGAGTATGTCCTTGGGATACACCAGTATTTTTTGTGCACAAGAAGGATGGTTCCCTTCGGATGTGCATTAACTATAGGCAGTTGAACAAGGTGATAGTTAAGAACAATTATCCTCTTCCAAGGATAGATGATTTGTTTGACCTACTGCAAGGTACCAAGTTTTTTTCTAAGATAGATCTTCGGTCTGGGTACCATCAACTAAAGATTAAGGAGGTGGATATCCCTAAGATGGTTTTTTGTACTCAGTAAGGGCACTTTGAATATTTGATGATGTCATTTGGGTTGACTAATGCTCCGACGATGTTTAAGGTTATGATAAATAGGGTTTTTCATTATTATTTGGATCTCTTCATTATTGTGTTTATTGATGACATTCTGGTCTATTCAAAGATCTAGGTGGATCATGCTAATCACCTTCATGTGGTGTTGTAGACCTTAAAGAAACAACAGTTGTATGCAAGTTCTCCAAGTTTGAGTTTTGGTTGAACGTTATAACTTTCTTTGGTTATATTACTTCTATTAAAGGGATCACGATGGATCCCCATAAGGTTGTTGTGGTGAAGAGGTGGCCTAGACCCATGACTTCATCCGACATTCAAAGCTTCTTAGGATAGCCAGCTATTACAGGCAGTTTGTGGAAAGCATTTCATAGATAGCTGCTCCTTTGCTAAGTTAACTCAGAAGAAGGTCAAGTTTTCCTGGTCAGATGCTTGTGAAGGGAGTTTTAAGAAGCTAAAGATAAGTTGACTTTGGCTCTAATTTTGACTTTGTTGGAAGGCAATGATGGGTTCATTATTTATTATGATGCATCTCGAGAGGTATTGGTTATGTCGTAATACGGCATGAGAAGGTGATTACCTATGTTTCTAGGAAGTTAAAGGTACATGAGAGAAATTATCCTACTCATGCTTTGGAGCTATTGGTGGTTATATTTGCTTTGAAAATATAGTGGCATTATTTCTATGGTGTTCATGTGTATATCTTTTCTGATCATAACAGTGTACAGTGTGTGTTTACCTAGAAAATGCTAAATCTCAGGTAGAGGAGATGGCTTAAGCTTCTCAAGGATTACACTATGAGTCCTCATTATCACCCAGGTAACACTAATGTGGGTTCTGATGCTCTTAGCATGTTATCCATGGGGAGTTTAGCTCATGTGGAGAAAAGGAAGCGGGAATTAGTGAAAGAGGTTCACCGCTTGGCTAATCTTGGAGTTTACCACTTGGACTCGAAGGATGGTGGTGTGGTGGTGCAAGAAGTGGTTCGATCATCTCTTAGTGCGGAGATTCGGGAGAATCAAGTACTTGATCCTATCTTGATTAATATTAATTGTGATATTGGTAGGAAAAATATAGTGTTCTTTGAGATCAGTGGTGATGGTACTTTATGGTACCAAGGGAAGTTGTGTGTTCCTGATGTCGATGGGTTGTGACAAAGGATTTTGGCTGAGGCACATGAGTCGCGCTATGCTGTTCATCCCGGCTCGACTAAGATGTATCATGATCTCAAGGAGATCTATTTATGGAATGACATGAAGAGGGATGTGGCTAATTTTGTGCCCAAGTGCATGGTTTATTAATAGGTTAAGGTTGATCACATGAGGCCAGGAGGGTTGTATCAAGAAATTTATTTTCCCAAGTGAAAGTGGGAAATGATCAATTTGGACTTCTTAACCAGTCTTCCTCGGTCTTGGAATCAAGATTATTTGATTTGAGTCATCATGGAGAGGATGACTAAGTCTATACTCTTTTTGGCAATGCAAACTACCTTCTAGGCAGAGGATTGTGCTAAGTTTTATCGTTAAAAGATTGTGAAGATGCATGTGGTACCTATTTCAATTATTTCTGATCGTGGCATGGAGTTGACATCTTACTTCTGATAATCTTTTCATAGAATGTTAGGGACTAAGGTGAGTCTGAGTTCTGCTTTCCACCCACAAATAGATGGGCAAGCGAAGAGAACTATTTAGACATTAGTGGATATACTTTGGGCTTTTGTGATTGATTATTGTAGCAATTGAGTTAAGCATCTACCTTTGGTGGAGTTTGCTTACAATATGAGCTATCATTCTAGTATTGGTATGGCCCCTTTTGAGGCATTGTATGGTAGGAGGTGTAGATCTCTATAGGTTGGTTTGAGCTTGGTGAGGCAGATATGTTTGGTACTAATTTTGTCTACCAGGCTATGGAGAAGGTGAAGGTGATTCGGGATAGGATTAAGGCTACCCAAAGTCACAAAATATCCTATATGGATGTTAGGTGTAGAGACTTGTAATTTTAGGTTAGGGATAAGGTTTTCTTTAAGGTAACTCCCATGAAGGGAGTAGTGTTGTTTGGTAAGAAAGGGAAGCTCAGTCCCCGATATGTGGGTCCTTATGAGGTTTTGTGGATAATCGGTAATGTGGATTATGAGCTGGAGTTTCCTTCTAGTTTGAGTTTGGTTCATCCGGTCATTCATATTTCCATGTTGACAAAGTACATTAGTGATCCTTATTTGGTTGTTCCTTTTGAAGGATTGGGTATCACAAATTTTTTTTCTTATGAAAAAGTCCCGATCGAGATCTTCGATAGGCTGGTTCATCGGTTGCAAACTAAGGATGTGGCTCTGGTTAAGGTTCATAGGCGGAACCATGAGATGGAAGAAGCTACATGGGAAGAGAAAGAGGACATGAAGTCCGAATATCTGCATTTGTACTTTGCTCCTGGAATTCATACGGAAAGTGTGTGTCTTCAACACATCTTTACTTTCAAAGTTTGTTAAAGGAAATATTTATATCTCTTTGCCTAATTATTTTGAACTTTGTTAAAAATTTAGAATATATTTGATAAGATAAGGCAAATGACTCGTCCATTTGGTTATCTCTACCTTGTCTGTCATTCGGGAATGAATGTTCCTAGTGGAGGAGACTGAGACACCTTGGTTTTTGGACCTTAGAAAATTTCCTTGAATTCTAATCTCTAGACCCAATATGAATCATGGGTACAATTCGTATGTTGGGGTACGGATAGTATGGTGCAGTTGTATCTGGCCAATGTTGTTTGGTGGGATGGATTTTTGTTATTGGAATGGATATGACTTAGGGGTACGAGTTGTATTGTTGGTTACAAATCTTTTGGTTCCTTAACTTAATATTAGACTTAGTTATTTATGTTGGATCTAAGTATGAGTGGCTCACCATGAATCGTAAGCCAGGGTATAATTCATACCATGGACCTGTATGACAAACAGTGTCTAAATCTTTCTTGGGTTTAAATCTTCCAGGGGTATGAATGAAAGGTATGGATCATATGTTTCTAATACAGCTTGGTTGGATGAGTCGTATACTAGACAGTGTGGGATCCAAGGGTTGAGTGCAGGTTATGTGTTGAGGATACCTATCGTATTGGAGGGTACAACTCAGTGGGTCAGTCATATCCCTATGATAGGATTATGGTGCAACTTAAGTGGTGCTATTTTGGACATTTCTCTACTTATCCTAATAAGTCCCCATGACATCTAACCTAATTGGGAGGTTATTTACCTTATTATTCCATTCATTAATACTTAGAAACTCTTCTAAAAACTCCATAATTCTCTTAAGATCTTTTGGGCAAAGAAAGCTAAAGTTTCAACTAAAGGATTAGTTTAGGTCTTGTTTTGGTGATTTCTTTTTGTTATCATCTTGGTTTAACGCATGTTCTCCTCCCTCGTTGTTAATTCTAACTAAAGGCATGGTTTCTATAAATGTTTTCATGATTTTATTGATTGTATGATTTTGGTTTTCAAATATGATTTGGGTGTTTTGATATTAAATGATTGGTTATGGTTTCCTATGATTTAAACTATGTTTTTATATGTATTAATGGTGGTTTGGGATAATTGGATTGTATGGGAATGGTTTAATGGTAATTGGAATTGGTTTTGGTCATATTATGCCCCAATGTGTTTGATAAAATGCTTAAAAAGATATGTTCATTGTATTGACTACTTTTAATGGAACTTTTGCATGTTTTAAAACTTGGTAAAGGAATTATGCATGGTTTAAATAGATTGAAATGGTAAATGGCTAATGGTTATGATTGATGGTAACATGGAATCCCCCAAGAAGTTTAATATGGTAAATGGAAAGGCACTTGAAAGTCCCCTTGAACCTATAAATGGTTGGATATGGATGATACTTGCAAGTAACGGTTGGTATGATGATACCAATATAAATGGACTGGGTTAATATATGCATAATGGTTTGGTTATTTGGAAATTTGTTTTAATTTGGAAATAATAGCGGGATGTGTAGAAAAGTTGTGCAAGGTGGAGGTCCGGGGGGGGATCATAATTGGAAACTCATATTTGCCGATATGAGGTTGGTCTTGGTGACCATGTGCATGATGTCAAACTATATTTGGGGGATGTACTAGTCATCCCAAGGGATACTTCCTTGGTTATGCGACTACATGCACTGGGACCCTTTCAGATGGGGGAAGGTGAACCCATATAGCCCATGGGTGGTTTAGGACGGCAAAGCTACACAGCCCAGATAAAGGTTTTAAAGGAATGCTAAATCCGAATGATGAGTGGTGATTTTACCACTTATTCTCACTTAACATTTATGAACATTGTCTTAATTTGATGAATAAATGAGACATATTTGTAAGTAAATGCTCCAATATCAACTCTTTGCAGGTACAGAGTCGATTAAGTTGAAAGATGTGGATTAAAGCTTATAACAATCAAAAGGGAATAGGAAAAGTACAGCATAAGACACAGAGCAGAAAAGGCCTTAGGTAACGCGGTCGCAGTCTAAATACCGCGATAGTTGTTAGCTAAGTAAAAAATTTACCTAGCCTCAGGTAACGCAATAGCGATTGGTCAAGCTTGGCCAACACAATATGATCACTCGAGTATAGCCATGACCGCGGTTGTGCATCCACAGCCAAATATCCATAACTGCAGCCAAGCGGGAGGAATGAGTAAAGGGAATTATGGTAAATTAGACATATAAAGCAAGACTTATAGTGGGAATTCAAAAACACTTTAGGTGTGAGGGGTAATAACTCTAGAATTGGAGAGTACAAAGAGAATTGTTCACTTTTATTTTGTAATACTGTTCCAAAGGGAAGTTCGTAAAGTTCAAGTTTGGAATTGAAGATTGTTTTACCCTCTTTTATTATGAATTCCATAAATGCATTACTTGGTAAAATCCTTTTCTCCTATCTAATGAGTAGTTAACTTCTTTAATCTTGGGATTATGTTGAACTAGAGTGTAATTTATGCGTGGCTATTGTTTTGTTTGCATGATTATTAGTTGTTCAATAAGGATTTCACCATTGCATGAGCATCTGAGTAGGAATTTGATGGGTGAAAGCCCGAAATCTCCAACTGGGTTTGATAGATGAAAACCCCAAACTCTAGAAACCCTTTATCATCCTCGAAAGAGGGATGAAGGTGAATATAATGTAACCCATAACATCCTTGAAAGAAGGTTATAGGGGGACAAGGTAATGGTGGAGAATTAAGCCTACGGTTTTCTCCCTTTTGTAATCTTAGAAATAAGTGTATTAAGAGAACAAATCATGTCAAGAGCATCGTCCTAGAAATAGGGATGCTTGATTGAGATTTTGGGTGATTACAAATTTCACACTTGTTAGGTGCTCGAAAGAGCCAACAGGCGAAATCATTGTGGTTTTATCAAAAAATTAACAACAATGACCTTCGGCCTAGCCTATCTTTTAGTTAACAGCTAAATTTCATGTTAAACCATCATTAACCCACATACTTTTACCTTTAGGTTGACAAAATCTCAATATTTCCCCCAACATTGTTGCTTAAAACAAAAGTGTTATCTCTTGATCATTTACTAAAGATCGTCCAAAAGTTCCCAAACAAATTTCCTCATTTTATTTTAGATGTCATTTTTGTTAGCATTCTGAAAAATCTCGCAGTAATTTGAGCACCTATAGTGTTTGATCTCTATAATTCACTCCATGAGATTCAACCCCAATTCAAATTGGGTTACTTGACAATGATCATCCCACCCCTCAATTATGGGAGTGAGTTGAGCGTTATCAAAATGGCATCATTTTCGAAGAGTGAAATATAGATTTCGCTTGTGTGGTGTCATTCTTATTTAGGAATATCCAGAGTGACAAAATTTAATTTCTTTGTTGTTTTTGATCTTTGAGTAGGTACACATTATTATTTCCAAATCATCATGAGTCACAGGGACTCGGTTTGTATTAGGACAGAAGATCATGAATGTGCAATTCTCCTTCCCTATAATGAGGAGAATGGAATATTTCATGTTACAAGTATTGTGATGGAATTGCTCTACTAAAAGGGACTCTTTGGCGATGAAGTTCACGAAGACCTGAATGCTCACCTAAAGGGTGTCATGGAAGTATGTACTCCGTTCAAAGTCGAACATATATCCGAGGAGTCCATCCAGTTACGCTTATCTCTCATGGGAAAAGGCGATACTATGGCTAAGGTATTTACCATCTAGATCTATCACTTCATGGATAAGTCTCATGGAGGTCTTTTTAGGTTAATACTTCCTACCATCTAGGAATTTGAAGTTGAGGGATTAGATTGTTCACTTTCGCCAAACCACAAAGAATCATGGTATGATACTTGGGGATAATTTAAAGAAACCCTTTTGAAATGTCCTGCGCATGAGGTTCCAGAGGAGATGATCCTCTAAATCTTCTATCGAGCATTGGATCAACAAAATAAGGTCATAGTGTACAACGCATCCGGAGGATAATTCGTCTACTCACCATATGAGATTATTTCAAAAGTCTTGGACCAAGTGGCAATTTGGTGTAGATTTTGGGACATAGAGGACGCTAAGGTGGCCACAGGGGCTCACTCCTTGTCCTTTGTGTGCAATGATAAGAAAGATGAAAAGGAAGAGACGATGGTAAGATGAGCAAAGTCATGTCCTACCTTGATGTTGGCCGTATTAATACGTCTAAGCACCATAACTTACCTATGTTTTAGCTAAGTTTTGAGGATAAAATACATAATTCTTGTACTTTTAGTCTATTTTTAGTTAAGTGAGCTGACCTATGTGATTAGCATAATTTTTAGGTACTAATAAGGAAGATTACGGCACTTTGGGGACCTGTGGATAGCAGAGGAAACTTCACATAAAAGTAAAGTAGCTTTTGGACTGAATGTGATATATGGGAACTTTTTCCCAGGAAAAATCGATATTTTAAAAATAGTTTAGGACTCAGTAGCAATTTACTAGATAAGGATGTTATTAAAAGCCTTATGGCTGAATTTTTATGAAGGAGGTATCGGTATTATTTTTGACACAAAAAAAGAGGCGGCTTAGCTAAGGGTGAGAGGGAGAAAGCATTTTCTCCTCTTGCTTTCTCTATTTTGTGGACACTGAGATCATCCTCTAATCTTAGGTATGATGAACATTCTTATGGTTATTTCCTTTTGGTTCATGAGTAGCTAAGCTTATTTGTTAGGGTTATGGAAACCTTATAGTATACTCTCTATTGCTATGGGTTTTTGAATTTATGATGTGTTGATCCACTTATATCATTACTCTCTTCATTATGATTGAATTCTCGTGGTTGCAAACATAGGGAATGTGCCATTATAGCAATAACTTGTTCGATAGAAAAG
>JAPEIP010000005.1:66511267-66528712 GCA_026120095.1 Capsicum chinense | reverse complement strand
GGGTTATGGAAACCTTATAGTATACTCTCTATTGCTATGGGTTTTTGAATTTATGATGTGTTGATCCACTTATATCATTACTCTCTTCATTATGATTGAATTCTCGTGGTTGCAAACATAGGGAATGTGCCATTATAGCAATAACTTGTTCGATAGAAAAGTTAATGTTTGGAAAAGTGAGTAGTGACAAGAAAATAGGGTTTCTAACCTCTATTTTACACGTTAATGCCTTAATAGGATTGATGATTTGGAGAGTTCGTATGATAGGTTGTACACTTTGGATTCGAGAGAACTAAAGTGAATTAATCCTTGATGGTTGAGAAACACTTGGATTTAGAATTCGAATACATCTCTCTATAAGTGCATTCATGTATAAATCCTTAATACTCATAGTTAATACAGAAGTAAAAGCTACAAGGTGGACATAACCCTAACTTGTCATTCTCTGTAATCAAATATTAATACACATATTGCTTCATTGTTATATTGTAACTATCACTTTAGATTTAAAACAAAACCACCTATTTAAGAACCTTTGATCAACAGTCCAGTAACAACTACATTACTTAGTAACACAGTATTCCCTGTGAGATTCGACACCCAACCTAGTTGGGTTCTATATTTGACAGCGACCTCTTACATTCTCGTAAGAGAGTTGTAATTTAGGCGTATCATGCCTCAAACTCCTAATTAAGCATATGTTGTGAGACTCAATGGAAAGTGTAAGTGTGATAAATGCGATATAAGTAGAAACTTGTGAAGACAACGAGGAATAGGTGATTGGTGATAACTTAGGGATGACTTCTAAGATATTAGAGGGTATCCATCTTACTCCATAAGAACAAGATAGGAATCAAGGCTAGAACTAGGAAAATCTAAAGACGACACATTTTGAATGAAGAGGGGAAATCGATAGAGATATTTTGGTACAGATCTTAAGTAATGTTGAGAGGAACGATGAAATGGTGAATAAAATGCAAAGTGAATTATCCATGCTCCACCAAATGGTTTCATCTCACTCCTCCGCTATCCAACAACTTGAGGAAAAAGTAAGCGAAATATCAAAGTATCTAATGGAGAGGTAAAGTGAAGAAATGCAAAATAGGGAGGCGACAAACGCAAAGATAAGAAGACCCATTTTTGAAAATCCAAAGTCAGATGAGATTTTGATAAGAAAGACAATAAATAAAGAGTGCCAAATTGCTTCTACACCTTCAACCCCTATTCGTCCTCCCTTCCAAAAATGGTCATTGAGAAAGGGAAAGCATGATAAACTCATCAAACTTTTTGATAAATTTAGCAACCTTTCTATTAATATTCCTCTTATTGAGGAGTCACAAGACATGTCGGGGTATGCTAAATTTATTAAAGATTTGGTGTCTAATTGGAGGATGAAACAATAGAGATTACTCACCATTATAGTAACATAATTACAAGCACATATGTTGAAAAGAAGAGGGATCCTGGTGCTTTTACAATTTCATGCACCATCGGCGCCTTCTCGTTCGCTAGGGAATTTTGTGATCTTAGGTCAAGTGTGAACCTTATGCCTTATGCTAGATTTCACAAACTTCGATTAGGTAAACCAAAGCCAACCAACATAAAATTGCTTAAGGCTGATCGATCCATTAAGAAGCCTATACGGATCCTTCATGATGCCCTAGTAAAAGTAGACCGATTTATTTACTTTGCCAACTTTGTTATTGTGGATTGGGAAATAGATATCAAAATCCACATTATCCTTGGAAGGGTACTTTTAGCTACCGAGAAGGCGTTGGTAGATGTGGAGTCTAGGGAGATAAAGTTTAGATTGAATGGTAAAATGGTAACCTTCAATGTCTATAAGACTATGAGACAACCAATGGACTTATAAGTCAATTGGGTGATCGATGTTGTTGGCAGTAAAGTGTCAAACAATGTTGATGTGGGCTTGTTGAACAACCCTTTAGTTGGTGTGCTTTGGAATTGTGGAAGATAAGAATTGAAGGAGTATGATGAAATGGTAGCTTCTCTAACTGGGCTTGGCTTTCACACCAAGAACCCAATTAAATTAGATCTTGATCTTAAAAATCGTGAAAGTCTACCCGCTAAACCATCCATCCTTGAACCTCCCAAAATTAAATTAAAGCCCCTACCACCTCAACTTAAATATGTGTTCTTAGGAGAGGATAAGACTTTTCCAATCATTATTACTAGTGACCTAAAATCCTCTCAAGTAGAAGCATTGAAATTAGTGGTAAAAAAATACATTCAGGCCATTGGTTGGACGATAGTTGATATCATCAACATAGCTCCCAACATATGCTCACACAAAATTAAACTCGAGCAAAATAACATACCAAGTGTAGAGCACCAAAGAAGATTGAACCAACCCATGCAAAAAGTGGTAAAAAAGAGATTATAAAGTAGATTGATGCAGGAGTGATCTATCCTATAACCAATAGCACATGGGTAAACCCGGTGCAATGCATTTTGAAAAAGGGGGTATTACGGTAGTCAAGAATGAAAAAAATAATCTCATCCCTGTCCGACCGGTCACCAGATGGAAAGTGTGTATGGACTACAAAAAATTAAACTCATGGACCGAGAAGGACCATTTTCCAATGTTGTTAATGGATCAAATATTAGATAGGCTTACAGGTAAAGGGTGGTATTGCTTTTTGGATGGGTAGTAGGGATGTGATCAAATTTGTATCACCCCGAAGGACTATTAAAAGACAACTTTTACTTGTCTATATGGTACATTTGCATTCAAGAGAATGCCCTTTGGGTTGTATAATGCCCCGACAACCTTTCAACATTGCATGTTATCAATATTTGTGGATATGGTTGAAGACTCCATGGAAGTATTTATGGACAACTTCTCGGTAGTGAGGAATTCTTTTGAGTCATGCCTCGATCAGTTAAATAAGGTATTTGAAAGGTGTGTGGAAAAAACCTTGTCTTGAATTGGAAAAACTGCCCCGTCATGGTCAAAGAAAGAATTGTCTTAGACCACAAAATCTCGGGAAAATGCATTCAAGTTGATAAAGCTAAGGTTGAGGTAATTGCCAAGATCCCACCCTCAATTTTTTAAAAGGAATTCGAAGTTTCCTTGGCTATTTCGGGTTCTATCATCATTTCATTAAGGATTTTTCCAAGATAGAGCACCCTATGTGTAAACTTCTTGATAAAGGATCTAAGTTCAACTACAGTGAAGCATATTTTACAAACTTCGAGCATCTTAGGTACTTGCTCATTTCAGCCCCAATTATTGTGGCACTGGATTGGTCATCTCCATTTGAGGTAATATGCGATGGAAGTGATATTGCATTTGGTGTGGCTCTAGGCAGCACAAGGGTAAGGTTATTCATCCTATCTACTATGCTAGCAAAACCTTGAATGTCATGCAATGCAATTACACTGTCACCAAGCAAGAATTATTCGTGGTTGTTTATTTTTTGAAAATTTTTCGATCCTATTTGTTAGGCTCAAAGGTAGTGGTGCATGCGAACCATTCCACTCTCAATTATCTCATGGAAAAAAGTAAGCAAAGACGTATTTAATTAGGTGGATTTTGTTATTACAAGAGTTAAACTTTGAGGTGAAAGACCAAAAAGGGTGTAAGAATAAAGTGGCCAATCATCTCTCTCGACTCAAAGGCAACTATAAAAAGAATGGGAAAATATAATTTGATGATGCTTTCCCCTATAAATTGGTTATGGCCATCCAGGGGAATAGTACACCATGGTATGCCAATTTTGCCAACTATGTAGCAAGTGGTCTACTCCCTGAGGGACTGAGCTAACATCAAAAGAAATGATTTTTATTTAATGCAAAGCAATATTTCTAAGATGATCCATTTTTATTTTGAGAGCATGCCAATGGAGTTATTAGACGGTGTATCATGGATTCTAAAATAAATGACATCTTGGACGCTTGTCACTCGTCACCTTATGGCGGTCATCATGGACGGATCTGAACTACAAACAAGATTATCCAATGCAGATTCTATTGTCCTTCCATGCATAGGGATTCCATTTAATGGGTTAAATCTTGTCATAATTGTCAAATGCATGGTGGTATTTCAAGAAGGCACGAGATGCCTCTTAAGCCTAACTTGGAGGTGGAACTTTTTGATGTATGGGGAATCAATTTCATGGGTCCTTTTGTGAGCTCCTTTCAAAATAAGTATATTTTGGTGGCGGTCGACTATGCTATAAATAGGTGGAATCCATCACACTCCCCACTAATGAGAGGAAATCTGCTACCTCATTCCTAAAAAAATATTTTCACAAGATTTGGCACCCCTCAAGCCATCATTAGTGAAGGCGGTTTGTATTTTTGCTATCGGATTTTTGGTTCTCTTCTTGACAAGTATGGAGTTAAGAACAAATTCGCCACCCCATACCACCCCCAAATGAGTGGTCAAGTGGAGGTGTCGAATCGTGAAATAAAAGACATACTCGAAAAAATGGTAACTGTAGGTCTTACAAATTAGGCAAGGCAACTTGATGAAGAACTTTAGCCCTATAGAACGACCTATAAAACCCTAATAGTTATGTCTCCCTATCAATTGGTTTTTGGTAAGGCATGCCATTTAACAATTTAGAGTGTAAGGCTTTGTGGGTTTTGAAGAGATTGAACATGAACTGGAAAAAAGTATTCAAGATATGAGTGACATAACCCTATGAGATAGAAGAGTTCTTGCTAAAAGTGTATGAGAGTGCGGCTTTGTATAAGAAGAAAATGAAGAAATAGGAGGATTCTATAATATTATGGCAAGAATTCCATGAGGGAAAGCACGTACTCCTCTATAATTCTTGCTTGAAACTCTTCGTGGGGAAGCCTGCTCAAAATTGTCAGGACCATTTGTGATTTCTAAAATCTACTCAATTGGTTCAGTTAAACTGGAAGATAATGAAGGAAAGAAATTTGTGGTCAATGGTCAAAAGGTGAAGCACTATAATGATTACATCTTTATAATGGCCAAGGTAGAGTGCGTTAAATTCAAAAATGCTACATGGTGAAATGAAAGAGTCGTGCCGCGATATTAAATTAGTTACTTTATGGGAGGCAACCCATCCTTAACTCATTTTTTTGTTTGTTTTGATGTTTTGTAGGTCTTTTCACATAAATTGTGTACTTAGAAAATAGGAGCAAAACAGAGCTAGAAAACTGATAGCTTTGTAGGAAATGAAAAAATAGAGCAAAAATAGAGGATTTCAATCTTAGTTGCCACGATCATGGCCACGATCACATTAACGCGACCGCCAGAACTATTGATGCGATTGTGGCATAAGACTCCTATAAAACATGTTGTCCACAGGAGTCTTTCTCATTCCTTCTACTTTTTATATTGTAAATTTATGTCAGTGTGGAAACTTCAAGCCTTTAAGTTAGGGGTGTGTTGTAGTGAGGCTATGTGGGATCTCCTAGCTATGAATGAACCTTTCCCGATGATGGATTGAGTAACAACTTAAGAATGCAAGGGAAGTCTGAGTGCCTGTAGCATTGGAATTGGTAAATCTGGGGGCGCCATTGGTGAATTCAGAGTAGCCATATGGGTAGTTAGCCTGTTAGGAGACAATATGAAAACCTAAGGCTTTGGTTATATCCATAGTTTAGAAAAGTGTGCATAGTGCTATTTCAAAACAAGAAACCCCCTTCATCAAAAATTTTAAAAAATTAAGGGCTTGGACATGAGCAATGTTGCAACAAAACCTTTTTCTCTTGTTGTGGTCCCAAAAACTGTTGACTTGTAAATAGTGATAAATACTCCATTTTTGTCTCTTGCGGGAGGGACATTTGATCCCCCTTGGTGAATTTTGCATCCTATGTGAGGTGAGACTTTGTTATTCATCTTTTGTACACTTGTGTCATTTAAAACTTTCCCCGTTAGTCATTCAAAACTAATTTTTATTATATGTGGATGGAGAAACAACCTTAGTCCATCCTTGTTATTTTGGAGCCCACTCTAGCCTAAAAATCCTTCCTATGCCTAATTATGATCCTTAGAACCAACTTTGAGCCTTTAGACCTTTCTTTGGAAAACACATTGCATGTCATGTCCCACTCTTTTTATCTCTCTTTTGAATTGTACCCTCCTTGAACTTGAAATTCAACTTGAGGCTTAAAGATTAAGTTGGGGATCGTGAAAGTGATGGAAGGAAGTTTGGAGCCACGAAGTGTTAGTAAAATGACCAATATGCCTAAGTGAGTAAAATAAATATTTAGAAAAAAAGACCCAACAAAGGAATGAACTGCATGTAAGTTGCAAAGAAAAATAAATGAAAGAAAAGTGGTGAACAAAGGAAACGAATTGTAGGCATAAGGAAAGAAAGAAAACAAGGAAGAGTGGCCATTAGTTGAAATAAGAAGAATTGTAAAGGGTGTTGTAGATGTTCAAGGAAGGATGTAGCCACGTTGTTCCTAAATGGTATCCTACCTTAACCTGAACCTACATTACAAGCTTAGAAAGTCCTTTGAGATCTCCAACTATTTACTTTATTTGTAGTGGAAACTGAAAATAGGGAAAAGCCTACGGTATGAAACTTGGTTCATTGTGATTTCTTTTATGAGAGAGAGAGTTTTTACACTTAAAATTTCTTGTTACATAGTTGGTTGTTTGGTGTGTGTAAATTCTCTTTCTTGTTAGGATGGCATGCGAAGAAGTTGAGGTGGTGATTTTTGTCACCTCCTGAGCAATGAGGCAAAAGGAGTATATCTTAATTGTGGTAAAAGGAATCCACCTCTAGAGTATTTGTTGTTCTTACTTAGTTTCTCTTTAAAGTCATGCATTCTTGAGTATTGTTTTTTACAATGAGGGGTGTAGTGAAATTAGCCTAGCACATGTACAATGAGCTACTTGTGGTTACGACTAAAGTTGAAGTCATTATGGCCTTTGGGGCATAAAGTTTGGGAACAAACGATTGTGTCTCATGGTCTAATGTAGTGTTTCTTTAGGACATGCAAATACTTTAAGTTAGGGGTGTTGATAAGTGGTGTTTATACCGCTCATTATCACTCAACATTTGTGAACATTTCCTTAATTTGAATGAATAAATGAGAAATATTTGTGAATAAATGCACTAATATCCACTCTTTGAAGGTACATAGTCGACTAAGTTGAAAGATGTTGGTTTAAGCTTATAAAGATCAAAAGGGAGCAGGAAAAGTACAGTTGAAGGCTCAGAGTAGAAAGGTCCATAAGTATTGCGGTTGGGTCTGAACAATACGATCGTTGTTAGCTAAGAAAAAAGTTTACCTAGCCTCTAGTAACGCGATTATGGTTGGAGGAACATGATCGTTGTCGGTCAACCTTGGCCAACACAACATGATCGCTCGATCATAGTTGTGACTGCGGTTGTGCAACTGCATCCAAAGCTCGGCAACCGTGGCCTAGTGGGAGGAATGAGTAAAGGGAATTATGGTAAATTACATAGATAAAGCAAAACTTATAGGGAGAATTCAAAAACATTTTAGGTGTGAGGGGTAAGAACCCTAGAATTGGAGAGTGAAAAGGGGATTGTAATTATAGTTCCAAAGAGAAATTAGTGAAGTTGAAGTGTGTAATTGAAGATTAATTTACCCTCTTTTATTATGACTTCCATGGATGCATTACTTAGTAAAAATCTTTTCTCCTATCTAGTGAGTACCTAACATTTTTAGTCTTGGGATTATATTGAACTAGAGTGTAATTTGTGTATGGATATTGTTGTGTTTCAATGATTATTGCTTGTTGAGTAAGGATTTCACCATTGCTTGAGCTTATGAGTTCGAATTTGATAGGTGAAAGCCCCAAATCTCCAAATAGGTTTAATGGGTGAAAACCCAAACTCAAGAAACCCTTTATCATTCTTGAAAGAGGGATAAAAGTGAATATAAGGTAACCCATAACATCCTTGAAAGAGGGTTATAGGGGGACAAGGCAATGGTGGACAATTAAGCCTATGGTTTTCTCCCTTTTACAATCTTAGAAACAAGTGTATTTGGAGTGCAAATCATGTCAAGTATATCATCCTAGAAATATGGGTACTTGATCAAGGTTTTTGGTGATTACGAATTTCACATTTGTTAGGTTCGCGAAAGAGCCAACGGGTGAAATCACTGTGGTTTTATCGAAAGATTGACCACAAAGACATTTAAACTAGCCTATATTTTAGTTAACGACTAAATTTCATGCTAAACGATCATTAACCCACATACTTTTACCTTTAGGTAGACACAATCCCAAGATTTCCCCCAACATTGTTGCTTACAACAAGTGTTATCTCTTGATTATTTACTAAAGATCGTACAAAAAGTTCCCATATAAATTCCCCCATTTTATTTTACATGTCATGTTTGTTAGCAGTCCGGGTAATCTCATAGTAATTTGAACACCCATAGTGTTTGAAGTCTATAATTTGGTCCTTGAGATTCAACCCCAATTCGAATTGGGTTTCTTCACAACGACCACCTCACCCCTCAATTATGGGAGTGAGTTGAGCATTATCACCTATCCCATTTCCCGGGATGGTTTTATATATATATATGTATGTATATTTATATGTATGTATGTATGCATGTATGTATGGTTGTGTGCATATGGATGGTTTTACTTGATTTTATAGATGGAATTATTTTATCCTTACCCTAAGATCATGCAAGAAGTCACTTGCTAACCCCGTCTATTAGTGGTTGTATGCCCACACTATGCAGGAACTAGCCGTTCTACCCCTCCTACATAGTGATTGACTCGGGAACAACATTTGGACTGAAGTGGCATGCTTCCATCCTTTCGAAAGGCTCCATTTCATGTTACGGATATTTCTAGACACTTTAATTTTATTTTGGATATTGGTTTTTGCTATGGTTGGGGGCATGTCCCAACTTGATTTCATTATTCTTTTGTTTAGAGGCTTTGTGATACTTCTATAGGTTGGAATGGGCGGGATAGGTATAGGTGTTATCCTTGGCATTGGAATAAGCTAGGAGGCTGGCATCATCAAATATTATTTCTCACTATTCCGTCATATTTCATTTTGTGATTAATTATATTATGTTTTGGAACATCCTTGATTAGGCCTGGTTTATGGCCCTTGTTTTAGTAAGGTTGGTTATTGGTATGGGATGGTTAGACTCAATTCAGTCGGTTACAGTTATGATCTAATCCCAGAGTCTTTATGTGAGCTGCTATACTATGTTGTTACATGCTCAGAATTCATCCAACTCAAGGAAGACGGCTGGAGGTTAGGTTGGGTAACGGGGGTGGTCTCCGGTCCTAGTCTGACTTGGGACACCCATCACAACTAGGCCTCAGGGCGGGTTGTGTCACACCCCTTGGAACCCTAGCCTCCAAATCTTCAAGAAAGTAATTGAGAGAGTATTTAGAATTTTTGATCCACCAAAAATGTGTTTTAGGAGGCTAGAATACCTAATATAGTGAGGGGACTTACGGGTTTTGGGGTGGGAAATGTCCATAGAGCCCTTGACTTAAAAGCTGGAATTTGACCCATAGGAGGGTATGACTCACTTGATCAAACCATACCCTAGGGTACGAGTGGTACCCTAACTCGTACTCTAGACTTCACCATGACCCCTACACATCCCAAGGTATGACTACACACACATTGGCTCGTATCCAAGGGTACGAATGGTACCCTAAACTGTATCCCAAATCGTACCCAAAATAGTTTCAACTAGGTCAACTCAATACTCCATACGACTAAGTAGTGTACGACTCGTACTCTAATGTATGGCCATAGGGAGGCTAAGTCATATCTTGGTCAGTATACTATCAACCTAGTCTATCCAACATACAAGAGGGGAGGTCTTTGCTCGTATCCTAGGGTATGACTAGTACCCATGGGTCGTACCCTTCCTAGAAACCTCAAACAAGGGAAATTTTCTATGGGTTCAAAGCCTAGGTGTTTCAATTCTCTCCCAATTTGATCATTCGTCCTTGAATGATGGGTAAGACAAGCATAAACACGAGTTGACAAATTATTACACATTAACTAACCTTTGATCTAGTTAGAAAACAAAACATACAATAAAGATAAGCACATGCCAAGATCATTATCAATCAGCCATTCATTTCATTGACTATGGGACTCAAACCCATTATTTATCAAAGACACTTGCTCAATTAAAAGCTTAGGTACTTGAAACCATGGCCTATCAAAGACACAAATTGAGTCGAGAATATTAACACATACCTCAATCATGAGTTTTAAGAATAGAAAACAAATGTAGATACTTGGACTTCATGTCCTCTTCTTCTTCCCATGTAGCTTCCTCGAACTTTTGGTTCATCCGTAGAACTTTCACCAAAGCCACCTCTTTTTATCACAACCAGCAAACTTGATGATCTAAGATTCTCACTGGGACCTCCCCATAGGACAAAGAGTTTCAAATACCAACATCCTCCAAGGGAGCAACTAACGAAGGATCACACATACACTTTTGTATCATGGACACATGGAACACCGGATAAATGGACCTCAAACTAGAGGACAATTATAATTTATAGGCAACATTACCAACCCTCTTCAAAATAAAATAGGGACCAACATACCGAGGACTCAACTTTTCTTTCTTACCAAACCACATTACTCCCTTCATGGGAGATACCTCCAAAATACCGTAACGCCAACATTAAACTCCAAATCCCTATGCCTCACATCTACATAGGACTTTTGGCAACTTTGAGCAGCTTTCAACCTATAATGAATCACCTTCACCTTTTCCAAGGCTTGGTGAATCAAATAGAGGCCAAACAACTTACCCTCACAAACCTCATACCACCCTATAGAAGATCAACATGTTCTACCATACAACGTATCAAAAGGATCCATAACAATACTAGAGTGGTAACTATTATTATAAGAAAACTCAATCAAGGGAAAATGGTCATACGAACTACCACCATAATCAATCACACAAGCCGGCAACATATCTTCCAATGTTTGGATAGTCCTTTTGGCTTGTCCATCCATTTGCGGGTGGAAAGCAGTACTAAGGAACAACTTAGTCCCTAAACCTTTCTGAAATGACTTCCAAAAGTGCAATAAGAACAGAGTACCACGATTTGAAATAATAGAAACCGGAGCACCATGCAATTTCACGATCTTTGCAAGATACAACTTGGCATAATTCTCTGTTGAATAACTAGTCTTTATCGGTAAGAAATAAGTGGACTTGGTCATTCTATCCACAATGAAACAAATAAAATCACATTTATTCTGAGATCGAGGAAGGCTGTTAATGAAATCCAAGTTAATCTTTTCCCACTTTCATTTGTGCAACTCTATATCTTGATACAAACAACCGAGTCTCAAGTTCAAAACTTTCACTTATTGGTATACCATACACTTAGCCACATCTCATTTCATATTATTCCACCAATAAAACTCCCTAAGATTATGATATGTTTTAGTAGAACCAGGATGAATAACACAACGAGACCCATGAGCTTCGACCAAAATCCTTTTCCTCAATCCATCGACAAAAGGAACATCTAACCTACCTTGGTACCTCAAGATACCATCATTACCAATCAGAAAGTCAACAACTTTTTGTTGACACACAATACTCTAAATCCTCATCAAGTTGGGATCCAATATTTGTTTTTCCTTTATCTCAACTACAAGAGATGAATGTTTTATCATATGCCTGAATACACCACTATTTTTAGAGTCTAAGAGACGAACTCCAAGACTAGCCAATCGGTGACTATCATTCACTAATTCCAGCTTATCCTCATTAACATGAGCTAAACATTCCAAAGATAACCTGCTAAGAGCATCAGCGATAATATAAGCTTTACCTGGATGGTAGTGGAGACTCATATCATAGTCATTCAACAACTCAAGTCATCCCATTTTCCTGAGATTCAACTCCTTCTGAGTAAACACATACTAAAGGATCTTATGATTGGAAAATATGTCCACAAGAACCCTATAGAGGTAGTGATGCCAGATATTCAATGCAAATACCATCGCCAACAACTCCAAGTTGTGAGTAGGGTAATTCTTCTCATGAACCTTCAATTGCCGAGAATCATAGGCCACCATCCTAGCACGCTGAATCAACACACATCCAAGCCCAATATGAGAAGCATCAGAATATACTACAAAACTATCATTACCCTTGGGCAAAGTCAAAATTAGAGCCGAAGTTAATTTATATTTCAACTTCTTGAAACTGCCTTCACATGCATTCGACCACAAAAACTTGACCTTTTTCTGGGTCAATTTAGTCAATGGAGCAGCTATCATCGAGAAACTCTCCACAAATCTCCTATAGTTATTGGCTAAACCCAAAAATCTCTTAATGTCTATTGGAGAAGCAGGTCTAGGCCACTTCTTAACCATGACAACCTTGTAGGGATAGACTATGAACCCTTCACTAGAGATAACATAACCAAGAAAAGTCATAGCCTTTAACCAAAACTCACACTTAGACTACTTGGCATACAAATGATGATCTTTCAAAGTTTGCAACACGGCACGAGGGTCTCAACATGATCTACCTCACTCTTAGAATAAACCAAGATGTCATTTATGAAGACAATGATGAAAAAATCTAGAAACGGATGGAAGACCCTATTCATCAAATCCATGAATGCCACCGGGGCATTGGTAAACACAAAGGACATAACAAAGAACTCATATTGACCATACCGGGTCCTGAAGGCAGTCTTAGGGATATCTGCTTCCCTAATCTTAAGATAATGATAACCCAACCTAAGATTAATCTTAGAGAAATACTTTGCTCCTTGAAGTTCATCAAGCAAATCATTGATCCTAGGAAGATGATACTTATTCTTTATGGTCACCTTATTCAACTGATGATAATCAGTGCATATTCAATGGGAACCATTCTTCTTATGCTTTAACAATATGGGAGCACCCCAAGGAGACACGCTAGAATGGATAAAACTTTTATCTAAGAAATCCCTTAATTGATCCTTAAGCTTCTTCAACTCAATCGTAGGCATTATATAAAGAGGGATAGAAATGGATGAGTGTCTAGAAAAATATCAATCCTAAAATCAATTTCCCTATTGGGAAAAAAATCGGGAAAGTCATCAGTAAAAACCTAGGGAAACACACTAACCATGGGAACCGATTCTAGGGAAAGACCTTCTGAGTTAAAATCTTTCTCTCGGACCACATGATACAAACACCCCTTGGAAATCAACTTTTGGGCTCTAATATATAAGATAAACCTCCCCTTAGGTACTAAAGAATCTCCTTCCCATACAATGATTGACTCATTAGGGAATTTAAATGTGACCTTATGGGTCCGACAATCTAAGAAAGCATAGCACGAATGCAACCAATCCATTCCCATAATAATATCACACTCAACCATGTCTTATTATATCAAGTCTACAAGAGTTTATTTACTACCAATAGAAACCACTCACCCTCTATAGATTCTTTCAATAACCATAAAGTCTCTTATCGAGTAAAAATAGAAAAAAAAACTAACAGACACTCAGGACCAAAGTCAAAATATACGGCCATAAATGGGGTCACATAAGAAAGAGTGGACCCTAGATCAATCAAATAATACACATCATAGGGAGGAGTCTCAACATACCCATAAAAAAATTTAGAGATCCTGGCAAGTAGCAAGTGCATAAAAATAATTTTGTCTAGTGCTGGTACTAGAAGCAGAAGAAGAAGTAGAACCCTTCAGTGTAGGGGCAAGTGAAGTAGTAACAGGGGCCATGTTGGCCCATGAAGCCACTAGAGAGAGGCACTCTCGATGAATGTGCCCAATCTGACCATATCTAAAACATTTGCTCCTTCTCTTATCATACTGGCCATGGTGATGTTGACCACAGAACCTACAAGGAGAGTAGGATGGAACCGATTGAACCACACTAGTCTGAGATTGGACACCCTATACCCAAAACCCACAACCATACTGAGACCAAAGATTACTCAATGGCCTCGGGTAAGAAGCATTAGACAAAGAGAAAGAACCTAAACTCCCCCACTTATTTCTTGGCCACTTGACACTATCCCTACCACTTTGCTTAGAAGGCCTAAATCTCTTCACTTGACTTTCACTTAACTCAGCATGTTTTTTTTCTCTTCCTCCACTTGTTGCATATATACAGCCAAAGAGAAATCCATATCTTTGATTAACAAAGTCACCTTGCTCTCAAGGACAACTCATGATACAATCTTGAGGCATACTTCCTCTTCTGAGCTCTCATATCTGACATCATCTCTAGAGCATTCCTAGATAATTAGTAAAACTTCATGGCTTACTCCTTAATTGATATCTTTCCTTTGTTAATATTAACAAACTTCTTTCCCTTAGCTTCTCTCAACTCTAGAGGAAAGAAAAGGTCCATAAAAGCATTAGTGAAGTCCTCTCACAAATATGACTTATCAAAATCACCCCTTGTCTGCTCCCACTTCTCGTACCATTGGTATACTACATCCTTTAATTGATAGAATGCAAACTTCACTTCTTCTATATTAGTGGCATTCATACTCTGAAGATATTTTCTATCTTATCTTGAAAACCTTAAGGATCTTTCTCCACCTTAACGTCATTAAAGATAGGAGGAATCAACCTCATAAACTGACCAACCCTTGTGTCCTCAGAATATGGAGTAGAAAATACACTATGCTCATCCTGAGAAGCTACCAATTGAGAAATTCTATGAATTGATTGATAAAACTCAGCATTCAACATGTCAGTTTAGGAACCAAATAAGAACTAGAGAGAATCGGTGGAACTCCCAGATAAATAAGTACTAGACCCCTAGGTCAATTATGGACTCCATAAGTAGAGAGAGTCCTACAAACATCATTTCTATTTAAGACTGAAGTGATTTTGTGTGCTTCAGATCATGGAGAAGATATGATCTAAAAAATGAGCAAATAAAAATTATATGAATTCAAGGCCTCAGGCTCTATAGCTCGAAGTATGTCAACAAGAAAGTGAAACATTCCTAAATGCCTCACAGCGTCCCTCTTAGAAGTATGGCATGCTACACAACCATAAAAGAGACTTTACTTGGCACGGCTTTGTGGACACATAACTGACCATGAACCTAGGCTCTGATATAAATTTGACACAACCCAAAACTAGGATTTGTCATAGGGGCATCTCAATCCCATCGAGGACTGGAGATTTCCCCATTAGCCTAGCTTAACCATCACTTCAATACCCAAGTATTGGATAAAGTTTGACCATATAATCAAGACAGAGAAAAATAATACCAACAATCTTAAGTTAAGGAAGTCTAGTCATTCATTAATATCAACATTCAACATCCAATCTACCCAAGTCCACAATCATCTCCAAAGCCTCTATAAAATCCAAAGTCAATAATATGTTGGGACAAGCCCCTGACAATAGCCAATACCAAATCCAAAATAAATCTATGACATAAGATAAGAAACTATAAAATGTGTGCCTTTCGAAGTATGGAAAATCACCACTTAAATGTCAACACTCGAACCATTTAAACACCTGATCACTATGCAGGAAAAAAGAAGAAAATGCCTTAGCCCCTGTGTCGCATGGGGACACAGCATTAGGAGATGATTAGAGGTTGAAGCGCTACCATGTAACTCAAGGGTAAGGATAAAATAATATCAATATTCAATACTAAGTCAAATCATCATAAGATGACACATTTATACACATAGGCATGCACATACATATGAATACATCATGTGTCAAAAGATAATAAGACCATAGCGAGAATTCCATGGCATTCAAAGATGAACCATGAAGTTGAGGACTCTAACCTTCCACTGCTTAGGTTATATCAAGAAAGAGGACTCTAACCTCAAGTCATATCATTAGTCAAGTGGACTCTAACCACAAGCTATTTCATTAGACAATTGGACTTTAACTACAAGTCATTTTATTGTGTATGTGGACTCTAACCATGGGCCCTTTCATTATCAAGTGGACTCTAAACATAAGTCATTTTATTATGCATGTGAACTCTAACTATGAACCACCACATCGATTACTAGTCAACATTGGGACTGACCCATTGTCCATGAATTCACTTCACATCATTCACATTTGGGGACTTTAACCAACTTAACCATTTCACACTATCAAGGCCATAATTCAATATCATACATGACCATAAGGTCTTCATGAACCATACATAAATCAACCACTTTAACAATCCAATGCATTAGTTTCAAACATCATTTAACCCAAATTACGGTCATCAAAACCTTTATCAAATCATTGATTAGCACTCTTGAACCAAGCTTTAGTTCAAACACAATTCAATTTCATACTAGGGACTCTAACCCTAATTTTTTTAACCAATCAAACCACCAAGGACATTATTTAAATTATTACATTGCCAACAAGGCCTTTACAAGATAATTTACCAAGCATTCTAACTTATTAATCCATTACATTAGTTCAAAACTCTATTAGCACGTAACTAGTCATTTCTCTTAGACATTTTCACAAACACCTTCAAGGAATATCTTAACCATGACCAGAATTCAAGTGCAAAGCTATAATATTAGGTTTAATCAAAACCCATTTGTTAAACCACAATCAAAAAGTACCCACATGTGCAACCCATCACCAAAGTATGTAAAATCACAAGTTTAGACAAGAGTAAACATTACCTATTACTTTACATTAAAACCCTTAATATTTATTTCAAAATCCATCATTAAAAATTCATAAAAATGTCTAAATAACATGGTATTTAATAAATAATGATAGGGGAAGAGTCAATGCCTTATTCAAGATGATTCAAGAAAGAACTTGACTTCTCTTTGCCTCTAGATAAATGCCCCTTGGAACCCTAGCCTCTAAATCTTCAAGAATATGACTAAGAGAGTATTTGGAATGTATGATCCACCAAATTTTTTTTAGAAGTCTACAATACATTATATAGGAAGGGTACTTAAGGGTTTTAGGGGTTGGAAATGCCTATGGAGCCCTTGACTTAAAAGCTAGAATTTGACCCGTAGGAGGGTATGACTAACTTGATCAAACCATACCATAGGGTATGAGTGGTACCCTAACTCATACCCTTGGTTTTACAAAGGACACTTACACTGCCAAAGGTACAACTTAAATACATTGACTCGTATCCAAGTGTATAAATAATACCTAAACTGTATCCCAAACTGTACCCTAAAAATTTTCATTTAGCTCAACTCAATACTCTAAATGACTAGGTAGTGTATAACTCATATCGTGATGTACGACCATGAAGGGTCTAAGTTGTATCTTGGTTAGTATGCTATCAATCTAGTCTATCCAACATATGAGAGAAGAGGTATTAAGTCTTATCTAGGGCACGACTGATATGCGATCTAATGCTAACACATTTGAGGCTTCTAACTAAGAATAATTACGAAGTCTTAAGAAACTTTTGTCATTTTTATTGCTTTATGTTTGATTTTGTAGTAGAAGCTAAGATGCAAGAGAACCAACAAGAATAGAAGCAAATGA
>JAPEIP010000005.1:66489170-66511167 GCA_026120095.1 Capsicum chinense | reverse complement strand
GTCTAAATAACATGGTATTTAATAAATAATGATAGGGGAAGAGTCAATGCCTTATTCAAGATGATTCAAGAAAGAACTTGACTTCTCTTTGCCTCTAGATAAATGCCCCTTGGAACCCTAGCCTCTAAATCTTCAAGAATATGACTAAGAGAGTATTTGGAATGTATGATCCACCAAATTTTTTTTAGAAGTCTACAATACATTATATAGGAAGGGTACTTAAGGGTTTTAGGGGTTGGAAATGCCTATGGAGCCCTTGACTTAAAAGCTAGAATTTGACCCGTAGGAGGGTATGACTAACTTGATCAAACCATACCATAGGGTATGAGTGGTACCCTAACTCATACCCTTGGTTTTACAAAGGACACTTACACTGCCAAAGGTACAACTTAAATACATTGACTCGTATCCAAGTGTATAAATAATACCTAAACTGTATCCCAAACTGTACCCTAAAAATTTTCATTTAGCTCAACTCAATACTCTAAATGACTAGGTAGTGTATAACTCATATCGTGATGTACGACCATGAAGGGTCTAAGTTGTATCTTGGTTAGTATGCTATCAATCTAGTCTATCCAACATATGAGAGAAGAGGTATTAAGTCTTATCTAGGGCACGACTGATATGCGATCTAATGCTAACACATTTGAGGCTTCTAACTAAGAATAATTACGAAGTCTTAAGAAACTTTTGTCATTTTTATTGCTTTATGTTTGATTTTGTAGTAGAAGCTAAGATGCAAGAGAACCAACAAGAATAGAAGCAAATGAGCTAAAATCTGAAGTAAATAAAGGTAAAATATGGCTGATGATATTTGTGATAAGTCAACAGCCCTGAGATAAGCTATCAGCTTCATTGTCAGCAGTAGATAGAGAATTAGCCTAAGTTAAAAGCTATGATGACATTTTGTGAAAGGACGTTAAGGAGGTGATAAGTCATCAAGATTGCCATCAGCCTAAGGTAGAACATGAAAGCTGAGAAAAAGCCTTGACGACATTTGTGATAGGTCATCAAAGAGTTGATAGGGCATCACCGTTTGTCGTCAACATTAGGCAACGAGTACCAAAAGAATAAAGGAAGCTGACTATATTTGTGATAAATCGTTAGCCTCTTGATAGGCTATCATAAATGGTGTCACCTAATTTGAGTAATTTCTGAATTTTATTATTTTGTTTCCATAATTAGGGTGAACTATTTAAAGCCTTGTTTAGGGTTTTCTTAGGGGGGTTCTGAACCTTGAGTTTTGAGACATGATACTTTGATATTTTTTCTCTCTAACTACTTGGCTTGAGAAAAGCAATTACTTTGAAGAGAATTTAATCATTATTTTAGGATTTCCTTTGTCATTTAATCGAAGAATCTCTAATTTCTATTCATCTTGTGGTAAGTTTATCTTTCAAAGCATGAATTTATCTAGTTGCTTTGATTATTACGTCATAAGCAGCTAAATTTCTTTAATTGAATTATGTGATCTAGGGTTAAGTTTTGATAAGGTGTTGAGTGTTCAAGATTCGAAAGATGGTAGGACAACTTGATAATTCTAATGTTTTTATTATTGTCTGTTTGTTGCAAATGATAGATAACACCTACTTTTATTTGATTGATAAAGAAATAAAATATAGTTGGAAGTGAATTATCAATAGGGACTTGGAAACACTAAACTTTCATTTAATAATTAGCGTTGTAACATGGTGGGTTAACTTGAGGTAAAATATGGGCAGTGAATATAAATTCCCTAAGTCTGAGAGGATTAGGTAATTAAATGCTTAAGTAGGTCAAGAGACATATAGTTAGAACTTTGATAAAGATAACTTGTTGTCCTACCTACTATAAGAATCTTGAACCACTAGTAGCATCTGTCAAGTACCAAAAACCCTAGTGAACATAATTCTAGTTTTTCCATAAACTCTTGATTACAAACACTAAAACTAAAGTGACCAAAAATTATTTGTGAATCTCCAAAACCTTTATTTTGTCTTTTATGCCAGTTGTTTGAATTTAACTTGTAGCTTTAGTTTCAAACGAGTTTAATTCCCACTCACATTATTCCCTATGGGATTTGACCCCAACCTAGTTGGGTTATATATTGATAATAATTGCTTTCATTCTCATTAGAGAGGTGTAGTTTGAGTGTTATCAAAAATGGCGTCGTTGCCGGGGAACAATTTGGTGCATTGAGTTTGTTTGGATTCTAGCCTACTTGCTTGAATTTAAACTTGTAAATATTTGTTTTTATTTTACTTTTGTTTCTTGTGTTAGGTAAATTTTTATTTTAGTTTACTTACTACTATGGAATCATAGAATGAACATGATCTTGGTGGTTTGAAATCTTATCTTGATGATCCATGCCATATTGTCATGGACCTCACTTTTGGCAAGACTATAGATATGCTCCCCGGAAAGAGATGTGTGCACCATCTCTATCCTATCGGGAGTATGATTGTTCTAGATGTGGTGGTCAAGATGGACATTGGAATGATTGCCGAAATTCCCCATCCCCTCGTTGTTCTAACCCAAATTTTAGTTCTTCTTATGATTTTGATAGGTCTTTTGGTCAAGAAAAGAAAGAACGAAGCATCGGAAAGAATGGCATTAAAGCTATGCTTCAACTAATGTTGGATTGTATGGACACAATGAATGATATCATATCTGATATACATAAAGACATTAGGGCATTTAAAATGGAAAGAGAAAGGATAGGAGAGATGGATATCGAGGTCGATCATCCAAAGCACTCTTCTACATTACGTTTAGATGATATCTTGTCTATGGAATCATTTAGACTAATCGAAGAGTGTGAATATGAGGAGCAAGAATTCTATATTGATGATGATCTTGACGTTGATGAACCCTTGGAGATTTCCTAACCAACTGAACCAACCATGAGAGATAATGCCAAGATTGTGGAAATGGTGCTAGAGGTAAAAGTAGAAATCAAGAACAGTGAAGATTCTAGTCCATTACGGGGTAAAGATACTAATAGGGATGCTACTTCAGAAGTAAGAGTTAGTCCCCACTTGAACCACTTTTCAACATTATGCATGGTGGATGTGATGAAAGTTGAATCACCCAAGCAAATAATAAATGTTGAAAATGAGGAAGAAAATTCTTACATTTTGGAGTTTATCTTTCCAAAAGGGTATACCATAACCCCAATCATAAAAACCAAGATGCCTAATTATCGATGTCCACTTAGTGGCTTATTAAGATCCTCAGTGCTTCACAATGAGCCCACATTAAAGTTTGATACAAAATTAGGCAAGCAGTTCAAGTCTTCGAAGTGGCGTGATAGAACATTCCTTATCATGTCTTCACCTTTACCCAACAAACCTAAAAGAAGTATAGTTTAAAATATGGGCCGACAATTCAAATCGTCTAAGTAGAAGGATAAAGGATGACTGAATGATGTAGTACCATGACATTAAATTAGGCATTTCTTGAGAGGCAACCCAAGGTATTTTGTTGTTAGCATTTGTATTATGTGATTGACATCAGATCTTTGCACCCATGGTGCCATAGGTATATTTCTAACTCTCTTGTTTTGGTTTGACGCATTAGGGACCTTACATGATTTTAAGTTGAGGGTGGGGCTACTTGTGGGTGTTGATGTCTACTCGGGGTTTTTGTTGTCATGCCTCTTTTCCCTAGAGTCTTGTTCCTAGTAGAGCCGGCATGTTTAGGCGTATTGTGATTTATTGTAAAATATTGTAGTTGACTAGGAGAAATACAAGTACCTTAGGCAGTTAACATATTTTTATTTATTTTGTAGCACCTCTCCAATGGTCTGAAGATATAAATGTGTGATTTGTATCTAAGTATTACCACTGTGCATCTTTGTATAGCGTTAGTTTTAGTGATGCAATAATCATTGCTAAATAGTTTCATGAACTGGATAAGTAGTAACTAGTGATATATTGGTATGCCATGAGCATGTGAGATTTTATTTAGTTTGCTCTGTATGTTGGATTCAAAACATGCCTGGTTAGTATTACCTAGGTTGAAGGATAGGGGTTAGGAAAGGATCATAGGTCGTTTTAATATTAGCACACTTTTAGCCTAAATGACCTTCCCTATGTTTATCATGTCCCTTGATCCCCTTTCTAAGCCTTATTAGTCTATTTCTATGTATGACACCTGTCACCTTCTCATTTAGATCACAATGAACCTGTTTTGTCCCTGGTCCTTCATGGATAACACACACCTTGACTTAGGCAAATGACCTAAGTTGAGGGTGGCTATCATAGGGGTGCATGATATGGAATGAGTATAAACAAAGGTAGCATAAAAAGAATAAAAAGCTGGGTGCAGAGTAAAAGAGAAAGAAAAAGAAAAATTGTTAAAAATAATAAGTAATTGAGAAAAGACTGCACCCATCCTAAATAATTGTTATCAAGAAAAAAGAAGAGTGGAAAAGGCTAATGAGTGAAACCCAAAAAAGCTAGTGTAGTGTCAGGGAGGCTTAGTCACTTTAAATACCATGGAGTATTATACCATCCCCTAGCATACATTACAATCCTAAGAAAAGTCCTATAATGATCCTAGTTGACCTATCTGAAGATCTGGGTAATGAAAAAAAGAGGCAAGCCTATGGTACTTGGCATACACTGATTGGAACTTTGTTCTGAGAGTAAGTGTTTTCTTTGTCCCCATGGTTACATATATAATTCTTGATATGAGATGAGGCGGATTTCTTTACTGTGAGGGAACATTAGTTACATTGCTAGTTACTAACTTGTTCGGGTAGTGTAATACTAGTCTATACATGGTTGTTACAGCTGAATTGATGCCATATCTTGATTCCTGTGTGTTGCATTGGTTTTGTTCATAATACTTAAATTGACTAACTTTGGAGATGGTGAAAGTGTTTTGAAATGATATGGATGATTGACTGCCAAATATGCTTTGTATTCTCTTAGTTGTGTTGAGTTGCTTGAGGACAAGCAATTGTTTTAAGTTGAGGGTGATGATGTGTGAGCTAATGCTAAAATATTTGAGGCTTTTAACTAAGAATAATTATGAAGTCTTAAGCAAATTTTGTCGTTTTTGATTGCTTTATGTTTGATTTTGCAGTAAAAGCTAAGATGCTAGAGAACCAACAAGAATGAAAGAAAATGAGCTGAAATTTGAAGTAAATAAAGGTGAAGTGTGGCTGACGACATTTGTGATAAGTCATCATCCCTGCGATAAGCTATCAGCTTCATTATCAGCAGTAGACAGAGAATTGGCCTAAGTTGAAATCTGTGATGACATTTTGTGATTGCACGTCAAGAAGGTAATAAGTTATCAAGATTTTTGTCAACCTAAGGTAGAACATAAGAGCTAGAAAAGCCTTGACGACATTTGTGATAGGTCATCAAGGAGCTGATAAGGCATTACCATTTATCGTCAGTGTTAGGCAGTGAGTACCAAAAGTATAAAGGAAGCTGACAACATTTGTGATAAGTCGCCAGCCTCCTGATAGGCTATCACAAATGGCGTCACTTAATCAGAGGAATTTATGAATTTTATTATTTTGTTTCAACAATTAGGGTGAACTATTTAAAGCTTTATTTACGGTTTTCTTAAGGGGGTTCCGAACCTTGAGTTTTGAGACACGATATGTAATGCCCCAAAGTTTTTCCTAGCTAAATTTTTGTTCCAAAAGTATCAAGCATTGGATTCTAGAATGATTATTACTTATTTCCCTATGGAATTTCTTAGATTTCAAATTTTCATTATGTAGATGATCGAATAAATTTTCTGTCGGCATAAGATTCATCCAAAATAAACACTCGGTGAAGAAGTTATGGTTAATTTAAGTCCTAGACGTAAAACACCGTCATTCCAGTCCTTGGCATTTTGTGGAGAGGGTGTAAATGATGATAGTCAACTGCCAGTGAGACTCCATAATGGTGATAAATTATGGAATGGGCCAAATTCCCATTCGTCAATTACTAGTGAGCCACCGTGATTGTGGTGCACCACGGTAGCCCATAAAATTGGGCTCCCAGTTATATTTAATACCCATTTCATTAAGGGTATTTGGGGTATTTTCAAACCCCTTAACATCTTGAACATGGTATTTAATTCCTATTACACCAAAATACACCTACTCTTACAAAAATTTATCAAGAACTCTCCCTAGGGTTTCAAATAAGAATCCCAAATAACTCAAGGTTTAACCGTGGAATTTCAAAACAAATTAGAGATTTGGAATCCCTAAGCCATAGGCATCAAGGAGCATCCTTTTATTTATTAAATAGGGGTACGTAGGGTTTTTATAATATCTCATGGGTATAGAAATCATGTTTTTAAGAAAATGGTTTCGGATTTGTGAATACATTCATGTTTTTAGAAGTTTTTATGCTATTGTTTTGGTCTTTAGGCCTTTCCCAAATTGATTCGAGTTGATATATGTATATATGTACATGTTTTAATATTGATGATTGAATGGAGAGCATGACTTATGTGAAAATCCCTCTCTTGCTATGATTTTACCCATCTTTCATATGATATGAGTTGTTCTAAATTGCATCTTAAAAACATGATATGAAATATCTTGATTTATGATATGATTTGGGCATGATTTTTGCATTTAAAAGGAGAGGGTTATGCATATTGACAAATGTTGATTATGCATATAACAAAGAGTATCATGGTTTGCCAAAAGAACACATGACCACCATATGTTTGAACAATCTCAGCATAGTTTTGACTTGTGTTTTTAGAACATGAAATTTTTTCAACTGTTGGCATATTTGGGTGGTCTGAACTGTGTTTTAATGATAGAATTATGCATGATGCAATATGGCTTAGAAATAGGACCTGCAATTCTTAGTGTAACGATACCAATTTAGATTATACCATGATAATTCAGAACAGAATAGAATGCATGTTTAAAATTAGACTTTTCAAATGTTGAAACTAAAAAAATACATGAATCAAAACAGGATAAAATTGGGCATAAAGAGAGCTTAGGTGGTTCCCCAAAACAGGCACGAGTTCAGAAAACTCATTTTGCCAAAAGCGTGATTTGTCGATTTGGATATATTATATTACATTGGCCTAGTGCCGTGTAGCGTATCAGAATTAGAAACTCCAACCCTTGTGGCACACTCGGGTTGGGGGCTTCCCTGCCAATTCAATGGCGGATTCCATACAGCCCCTGGGATTTTAGAATTGTAGGGGAGTACCACCTAACTCAGAAGTAATACAAAAAATAGACAATGCATTGACAAGAATGACTTATGATTTTCAGAAAGTGCCCATGTATTTTGAGAACTGTTTATGCATGATGGTTTAACAAAATGCTCTCCTATATTTCACTTATATAAAAGTTCTATTTTGGATAACTTTTCATACCAGTACATCTATATTGACCCCCATTCCTCCTCCAGGTTCTGAGGCTTAGTCTAGGGGTCCAAAAAAGTAATAGATTTTATCAGACAGAGTTGCAGTGCCCACTTGGTGAGCATTCTTTATTCCAGAAGGCCTGTTTACTTTCAGAAAACTATTATTAGATATGGTTTTGGTATACTGGGGGCCTTGTCCCAGTTTTATACAGTTGTCAGATTTTCATATAGTAGAGATTTCGCAGATTGAGTCAGATGTTATTTAGAGGTAGGTTATTTACAGTTTCCATATTTATGATGAATTCAGAATTGATCATGTTTTCATAGAATATTATGTTTCCACATCTTTCATTATTATATAAATGTTGTGCATGATTACCAGATAGAGAAGGGTGTTCCCCGGGCCTTCACGGTTTGGGGTGTCCGTCACGGCCAGGCCCTAGTTCGGGTCGTGACAAACTTGGTATCAAAGCATGGTTCATGGTCCCAGGGTGTATTTGATATTAACTTGGGTAGAGTCTTTTTTATGGTTGTGTAGTGTTCTACACTTATAAGCAAGAGGCTACTGGGTGTTTAGGAATGTTTCCTTTCTTTGTGATTTAGTTTGTGCTTTAAAGTCTGGGATAGAATTGTCCCCTAATCAGTGATCTATCGTATTTCAGAAAAGAGTCATGCCTCCTCATCATTCCAACAACCAGGATACTTAGGATGATGAATTCCACCACACCCATGAAATGTGGACCCGAAATAGAGTGCACATCCCAGAACCTGTTTATACTCTGGGAGTACCTCCAGTCCCGACCAGTTCTATCGAGCTCTAAGGACAAATGTTAACCATCCTCAGTCTTATCAGAGGGATATATCGAATGTAGAATTCAGGAAATCCATTCATATACTTCTAAAGATGGTATCCACACAGACTCAAAGGTCGAAAGATACTGGGTCTGTATCTGTTACTTTGGAGGTTACTAGGGTAGTCTAGTTTGTAAGGATGAACCCGCCCAAATTTTTTGGCACTAAGGTAGAAAAGGACTCACAGGAGTTCGTTGATGGAATGGAGAAGATTTTTAGAGTAATGCATGTGGATCAGGTGGAAGGGGTTGAGTTAGTAGCATACCAACTTAAAGATGTAAAAAACCAATGATATAATGAGTGGAAAGAGGTGAAGGGTGAGAATGTTAAGCCCACAGGTTAGGGCAAATTTATGGAAGTTTTTCTTGTCCGGTTATTTACTCTAGAGTTGAGGGAATCCATGGCAGAGGAATTTATGAATCTTAAACAGGGGAAAATGAGTGTCCAGGAGTGCACTCTGAAGTTTAACCAACTAGCTCGTTATGCACCAGAAATGACAATTAATATGAAAGCCCAGATGAGGAAGTTTTCATCTGACCTTTCTTATGATCTAGCTCTTGAATGCCAAGGGGCAATGCTAAATAGGGATATGGACTTGCTAGGCTGTTAGTCCACATGAAGCAAGTAGAAGAGAAAAAAAACAAAATTGCCGAATCTAGAGAGAAGGACAGACAGGTAAAGAGAGCCAGAACAGCGGATCAGAACCACAGTCAGCCACAGAGTGGTAACTAGGGCAGTAAATAGTAAAAAATGAAGTTTTGGAGTAACGAATAGTCTGCAGCCAGTGCCTCAGCGCCTAGACCCCCCGTTGATAGATGATATCAGATTTTTCCAACTAATCACGGACTCAGGGCTCAGGATAACCAGTCATAGGGCAGTGTGACTTAGCAGTACCACCCTTATCCGCGGTGTGAGACTTGTGGTAGGCATCATCCGGGGAGGTGTCAGCTAGACACATTTATGTGTTATTCTTGTGGTCAGACGAGTCACTTCAGAGGGATTGTCCATCTTCTAGGAAGAATGTTGGTGGGAAAAAATCTCAGGCAAATTCCTCCGCACCACCACCACCTCAGAAGGGTACTACATCAGCTACCAGAAGTGGTCACAACCGGTTATATGCTTTGACCAACCACTAAGAGGCGGAAGCCATACCAGATATTGTCACTGATATGTTATGAATATTTTCCCGTGATGTATATATGTTAATTAATCCCAGGTCTACCTTATCTTATGTGACCCCGTATGTGGCTGTTGGGTTTGGGTTTGAGCCTGATGTAATTACTTAACCTTTCTCTATTTCCACTCTGATAGGTGATTCTGTTGTGGCTAGGAGGGAGTATAAAAATTATGTTATGCCTATAATTAGTAGGGATACTATGGCAGACCTCATAGAAATTGATATGGTTACTTTTGATGCTATCCTAGGAATGGACTGGCTCTATCGGTGTTATGCCATGCTAGATTGTAGAAATCGAAAGGTTACCTTTTTCTTTTCTAAATGAGTCAGCAATAGAGTAGGAAGGCACTCTTTAGCACCTAGAGGGCACTTCATATCTTACCTCAGAACCTATAAACTTATTTCCAAGGGTTTCTTATATTATCTTATTTGGGTTAAAGATTTTAATGCCGAAAGTCTTCCTTTTTAGTATGTCCCTGTAGTAAATGAATTCTTGGAAATCTTTCCAGATGATCTCCCAGGAATACCGCCTGATAGAGAGATAGATTTTGGTATTGATGTGTTACCAGATACCCATCCTATTTCTATTTTGCCATAAAGAATAGCTCCTGTAAAGCTAAAAGAGTTGAAAGAACAGCTAGCAGATCTCCTAGATAAAGGTTTTATCAGACCTAGTATTTGTCCTTGGGGTGCACTTGTACTCTTTGTGCGAAATAAAGATGGTTTACTGTGTTTGTACATAGATTACCATCAGCTGAATAAGGTCACTATTAAGAATAAATATCCTCTTCCTAGGATTGATGACCTCTTTGATCAACTTCAGGTGCTAAGTGTTTTTCTAAAATAGAACTTCATTCGGGATATCATTATTTGAAAGTCAGAGAGTCAGATTTTCCTAAAACAATTTTCTGAACCAGATATGGTCATTATGAATTCTTAGTCATGTCCTTCAGGTTTACTAATGCTTCTGAAGCTTTCATGGACCTAATGAATAGGGTCTTTCATCAGTTTCTAAACTTTTTTGTCATAGTGTTCATTGATGATATCTTGATTTATTCTAAAAGTGAGGAGGACCATGCCACTTACCTCTGAATTATCCTCCAGACTCTCTAAAATCATAGGTTGTATGCAAAGCTCTCCAAGTGTGACTTTTGGTTAAATGTTATTTCTTTATTAGGGCATATTATGTCTAGTGTGGGGATAAAGGTTGATCCCAAAAGGTTAAAGCAGTGAGGAAATGGCCCAGACCCACAACTCTAACCGACATTCAGAGCTTCTTGGGTTTGGAGGGTTATTACAGAAGGTTCGTAGAGATTTTTTCTTCCATAGAGGCACCACTTACTAAGTTGACTCAGAAAAAGGTAAAGTTTTTCTGGTATGACTCTTCTGATAATAGTTTTGAGAATTTAAAAAACAAGTCGACTACTGCTCCTGTTTTGACTCTTCTGGAGGGTACAACAGGTTTTGTTGTATACTGTGATGCGTCCTGAGTGGGACTTGGGTGCGTTCTTATTTAGCATGGTAAGGTAGCGGCTTATTCATCTTGGCAGTTGAAGGTGAATGAGCGAAACTACCCTACTCATGACTTAGAGTTAGCAGCTGTGGTTTTTGCATTTAAGATCTAGTGGCACTATTTGTATGGGATACATGTTGATATTTTCACCGACCACAAGAGTTTGCAGTATGTTTTCTTGCAGAAAGAATTGAATCTCAGGCAGAGGTACTAGATGGAATTGCTAAAAGACTATGACATAAGCCTGCACCATCATCCGGGCAAGGAAAATATGGTAGCTAACACCCTTATCAGGCTGTTAATGGGTAGCCTTTCTCATATAGGGAAAGAAAATAGGGAGATGGTGAAGGATATTCACCGACTTACAAATCTAAGAGTGAGACTTTGGTATTCTTAAGATGAGGGAATGGTTGTTCATGAGATAGCTAAATCTTCCCTTTTTATAGAAGTTAAGGAGAAGCAAGTTAAGGATCCCATCTTGATGCAGATCAAGAAAGATGTGGGTCAACAGAAAGTGATGTCCTTTAAAATTAGCGGTGATGGTATTTTGAGATACCAGGGTAGGTTGTGTGTGCTAGATTTTGATGGTTTATGGAAGAGAATCCTTGATGATAATCACACTTCGAGGTATGTTGTTCACCCAGGCTCTACTAAGATGTATGATGATCTGAAATCTATGTATTGGTGGAATAATATGAAGCGTGATGTGGCTAACTATGTTGCCAAATGTTTGAATTGTTAGCAAGTTAAAGTGGAACATATGAGGCCAAGTGGTTCTTTCTACGAGATATCCTTGACCTTATGAAAGTGGGAGATGATTAATATAGACTTCATTATAGGATTTCTGAGGTTCCAAAATTAGTATGATTCCATTTGGGTGATTGTAGATAGGCTGACCAAGTTAGCTCACTTTCTACCTATCAGGACAAATTTTTCGGGAGAGGATTATGCCAAGCTTTTCATTGTAGAAATAGTTCATTTTCATGGGGCACCCGTATCCATCATATCTGATCGAGGTACATAGTTTTCTTCACAATTTTGGAGATCATTTCATAAGGGTTTAGGTACCCAAGTGAATTTGAGTATGGCTTTCCTCCCTCAGACAGACGGGCAAGTTGAGCGCACCATCCAGACCTTTGAGGATATATTGAGGGACTGCATGATTGATTTTAATCCTTATTATACCAAAATATACCTACTTTTACAAAAATCCAGCAAGAACTCTCCCTAGGGTTTCAAACAAGAATCCCAAATAACTCAAGATTTAAACATGGAATTTTGAAATAAATTGTAGATTTGGAATCCCTAAGGTGGAGGCAACAAGGAACATCCTTTTATTTCTTAAATAGAGGTATGCGGGGTTTTCCTAAAATCTCATGGGCATAAAAATCATGTTCCTAAGAAAAGGATTTCAGATTTGTGAATACAATCATGTTTTTAGAAGTGTTTATGGTATTATTTTGGTCTTTAGGCCTTTCCCATATTGATTCGAGTTGATGTATGTATATATGTACATGTTTTAATGTTTATGATTGAATGGAGAACATGAATCATGTGAAAATCCCTCTCTAGTTATGATTTTAGCCATCTTTCTTAGGATATGAATTGTTCTAAATTACATCTTGAAAATATGATATGAAATATCTTGATTTATGATATGATTTGAGCACGATTTTTAAATTTAAAAGGAGAGGGTTATGCATGTTGATAACTTTTGATTATGCATATAAAAAAGAGTAGCATGGTTTGCCAAATGAATACATGACCACCATATGTTTGAATAATCTCAGCATAGTTTTGACTTGTGTTTTCGGAACATGAAATCTTTTAAACTGTTAGCATGTTTTGGTGGTCTGAACTTTGTTTTAATGAAAGAATTATGCATGATGCAATATGGCTTAGAAATAGTACTTGTAGGTCTTGGTGTGACGATACCAATTAAGGTTATTCAATGATAATTCAGAATAGAATAAAATGCATAATTGAAATCAGACTTTTTAGATGTTGAAACTAGAAAAATGCATGAATCAGAATAGGATAAAATTAGGCATAAACTTTTCCAGAAGGGAGTTTCCAAGGGCTGCAAAACTGGTAACAAAGAGAGCTTAGGTTGTTCCCCGAAGAAGGCACAAGTTCAAACAACTCATTACCCAAAATCGTGATTTATCGATTAGGGTATATTATATTATGTTGGCATAGTGTTGTGTGGCATATCAAAATTAGAAACTCCAACCCTTGCGGCATACTCGGGTTGGGGGCTTCCCCGCTAAGTCAATGGCGGATTCCATACAGTCCATGGAATTTTAGAATTATAGGGGAGTACCACCTAACTCAGAAGTAATATAAAGAAAAAACAGTGCATTGACAAGAATGACATGATTTTTAGAAAGTACCCATGTGTTTTGAGAACTGTTTATGCATAATGTTTTAAAAAAATTATCTCAACTATTTCACTTATATAAAATTTTTATTTTGGATTACTATCTGTAATTACTTTGCGTACCAGTACATCTGTATTGGTCCCCCCTCCCTCTAGGTTCTGAGGCTCAGTTTAGGGGTCTACAAAAGTAATAGACTTTATCAGACAGAGTTGCAGTGCTCAGTTAGTGAGCCTTCTTTATTCCAGAAGACCTGTTTACTTTCAGACAACTATTATTAGATATGGTTTTGGTCTACTGGGTGCCTTATCCCAGTTTCAGACAGTTGTTAGATTTTCATGTAGTTGAGATTTCATAAATTGAGTCAGATATTATTTAGATGTAGTTGATTTACAATTTCCATACTTATGATGAATTCAGAATTGACCATGTTTTTGTACAAGATTATGTTTCTGTATCTTCCTTCATTATATGAATGTTGTGCATGATTACTAGATAGAGAAGGGTATTTCGGGCCTTCATGGTTCGGGAGTCTATCATAGCCTGGCTCTAGTTTGGGTCGTGACTCGATACTTTGATTTTTATCTCTCTAACTTCTTGGCTTAAAAAAGAAATTACTTTGAAGAGAATTTAATCATTATTTTAGGATTTCCTTTGTGATTTAATCGGAGAATCTCTAGTTTCTATTCATCTTGTGGTAAGTTTATCTTTCAAAGAATGAATTCATCTAGTTGCTTTTATTATTATGTCATGTGCAGCTAAATTCCTTTATCTTGAATTATGGGATCTAGGGTTAAGTCTTGATAACGTGTTGAGTGTTCAAGATTCAAAAGGTGGTAGGACTCCTTGATAATTCTGATGTTTAAATTAATGTTTATTAGTTGCAAATGATAGATAATGCCAGCTTTTATTTGATTGAGAAAAAAATCAAATATTATGGGAAGTGAATTATCAACAGGGACTTAGAATTACTAAATTTCTATTTAATAATCAGCGTTGTAACATGGTTGGTTAACCTGAGGTAAAATCTGGGCAGTGAATATAAATTCCCTAAGTCTGAGAGGATTAGGTAATTAAATGCTTAAGTAGGTCGAGAGACATTTAGGAATAACTTCGATAAATATAACGTGTTAGCCCACCTACTTTGAGAATCTTAAACCTCTAGTAGCATCTATCAAGTACTAAAATCCCTAGTGAACATAATTCTTGTTTTTCCATAAACTCTTGATTATAAACACTGAAGCTAAAGTGACTAATAATTATTTGTTAATCTCCAAAAAACCCCCAATTTTGTCTTTCATGCCAGTTGTTTGAGTTTAACTTGTAGCTTTAGTTTCAAACGAGTTTAATCACCACTCACATTATTCCCTGTTGGTTCGACCCCAACCAAGTTGGTTTATATATTGACAATGATCGCTTATATTCTCATTAGAGAGGTGTAGTTTGAACATTATCAACGACTAATACCCATGGGTCATACCCTCCCCAAAAACCTTAAACTAGGGAAATTTTATTTGGGTCCAAAGCCTAGGTATTTCAAATAGAGGGGCTACAATGCACTTAGAAATATTTTCCTTTATTTTTTTTCTATTTTGAGCTATAGAGTCTAATATATTGAATCTCTATAATTCCCATTTGTTTACCTTTCAGGTTATTCCTCCAAGAATATCGAATGTCAATGGTAAATCTTCTATACAGTCTGAGGACATTGTGGACGGAGCTCATCCTACACTAGGAGTTCAGACCTGGTCTAGAGTTGCTTCTTCTGATTGCCCTGATGAAGCTCCATCGATTCCCCTTGTTTCTTCTTAGACATCTCGATCTGATGTGTCTAGTGCTGAGTTTTTCCTTTTTATTCACTTTCTTACTAAATTGGTGGCTTTCTATACTAAACAGGTTTCTTCTTTGCTCCATTCTCTGAAGCCTTTAGAGTTGGCCAATTTCTAAGATTGAGTCCTCCTACTCTCACTGGTTCTAAAGTTAAAGAAGATCCACAATATTTCATTGATGATATGGAAATGATCTTTCATTTAATGCATGCTAATAATATGAAGGCCACAAAGTTTAGCACCTATCAATTAAAAGATGTGGCATATCAATGGTATGAGGAATGGGACTAGTCTAGGGGTGATGATGCTGAGTCCATTTCATGGGAGAATTTCTCCAGTACTTTTTTTGACTGCTTCTTTCTGTAGGAGCTGAGGGAGGCAAAAGTGAAGGAGTTTGTGAATTTGAAGCAAGGCAAGATGTTAGTCAAGGAGTATGCCTTACAGTTTCACCAGTTATCTCGGTATGCTCCAGAGTTGGTGTCTAGCATGGAGTCTAGAATAAGGAAGTTCTCTTCTCGTTTGTCTCAACACTTGATTCTAGAAAGTAACGCTACCTTGTTAAATAAGGATATGGATATTTCTTGGCTTTTGGTTTATATGCAATAAGTCAAAGAAGAGAACAAAAAGTAGGTTAAATTTGGGGAAATTCAAAGTAAGAAGTTTCACTACTCAGATCAAGGTGGACATCAATGGAAAAGTGGTAGAGATAGAGTAAAATAGTCTAAGACTAAGTGGGAAAATTCTGGTTCCTACTCTTCGGCTAGTGCTCCCTACCTGAAGTCATTGGCTGATTATTGTATGTAGAATGGTGATGGTTTTAGGGAAAAGGGTTCTCAGTCTCAGGCTAGTGGGGCTCAGTCAGCTCCATCATATCCTTCTTGTAGATTCTTTGGTTAGGTGTATCGTGGTTTTTATAAGGAAGGAACAAGTGCTTTAAATATGGTCATATTGGCCATATACAAAGAGACTGTGCTTCTAGGGTTTCTTGGGGGCAAATAAGATTTTTGTTACTACTGCATTAGCTCCTACACCAAAGGGTGCTACTTCTGTTTCTTGCTCCGACACTAGTTATAGCCATCACTATGTTCTTACTATTCATCAGGAGTCCGAGAAATCCCTTGATGTCATTACTAGTATGTTTAAACTTTTTTCTCATGATATGTATTGCTTGCTTGATCCCGAGTCTACTCTCTCCTATGTGACCACTTTTTTGTTTGTGTATTTTGAATTTGGTACTAAATGCATTTCCAACCCTTTTAGTGGGTTACTTTATAGTTACTAGAAAAGTCTATTTGGGTTTTGTGGTATTTATTGGTGATAGAGAAACTCTGGTAGATTTGATAGAGTTATACATGATTGATTTTGATGTCATATTATGGATGGATTTGTTGCATTCATGCTATGCTTTTTTAGATTGTCAAACCTATAAGGTTATCTTTAAATTTCCAAATAAGCCAACTATTAAGCGGAAAGGTAGCTCTCTAGTGCCTAATTAAAGGTTCATTTCATAATTTAGGGATCAAAAATTAGTATCAAAAGGGTTCCTTTATCACCTAGTCATGTTGAGGATTCTATCTGAAGGTCCTTCTTTGAAAACTATCCCCGTGGTCTGTGAGTTTTTTTAGGTGTTCCCTGATGAGTTTCATGGAATTTCTCTTGATTTGGTTATTGATTTTGGTACTGATCTTGTTCCTGATACTCATTCTATCTTTATCCCTCCTTATAGAATGGCTTTAGCTGCGTTGAAGTAACTTAAGGTATAATTGAAAGATCTTCTAGACAAGGGTTTTATCCATCCTAGGGTGTCCCCATGGGGTACATCTGTTCTGTTTGTGCGTAAGAAGGATGGTTCACCTGAAATATGCATTGATTACTAGAATTGAATATGGTGTCCTTAAAGAATAAGTATCCACTTTCGAGGATTAATGATCTCGTCGATCAACTTTAGGGTTTTAATTTATTTTCTAAGATAGATCTTTGGTCTGGGTACCATCAATTAAAGATTAGGGAGGTATATATCCATAAGACTACCTTCCAAACTTGGTATTGTTACTTTGAGTTTTTGGTAATGTCCTTCTATTTGACTAATGGTCCTGCGACATTTATGGATCTTATTAATTGAGTTTTTTATCAGTTCTTAGACTCTTTCATGATTGTCTTTATTGATGATATTTTGGTGTACTCCAAGAGTGAGGTGGATTATTTCAATCATCTTTGCCTTGTGCTGTAGACCCTAAAGGATCAGCGTTTGTATGCTAAGTTCTCCAAGTGTGAGTTTTTGTTGAATGTTGTGACTTATCTGGGTAATGTTGTTTCTAGTGAGAGGATCATGATGGATTTATAAAAGGTTGTAGTGGTTATGATATAGCCTAGACCCATGACACCAACTAAAGTTCAGATCTTCTTGGGTTTAAGCGATTACTATAGGAGGTTTATGGAAATATTCTCGTCTATCACTTCTTCATTGTTGACTCTAAAGAAGGTTAAGTTTTAGTGAGGGTATTTTTGAGAAGCTAAAGGATAAGTTGGCTTCATCTCTGATCTTGACTCTACCCAAAGGTACTGATGGTTTTGTGGTCTATTGTGACGTGTATCGCATAGGATTGGGTTATGTGTTGATGCAGCATAGCAAGGTGGTTACTTATGCTTCTAGACAATTAAAGGTTCATGAGAAGAATTATTTGATTCACAATTTGGAATTGCTAGTTGTGGTGTTTGCATTAAAGATTTGGCATCACTATTTATATGGGGTTTATATTGATATTTATTTCGATCATAAGAGCCTGTAACATGTGTTTACTCAGAAAGAGCTAAGCCTCAAGTAGAGAAAATGGCTGGAGCTGCTCAAGGATTATGAAATATGTCTTCATTACCGCCCAGATAAAGCTAACGTGATTGTTGATGCTCTTAGCAGGTTGTCCATGTAAATATTATTTGTCTCATGTAAAAGTAGAGAAATGGGGTTTGGTGAAGGATATCCACCATTTGGATAATCTCAGGGTTGATTTTTTGGATTCCAAAGATAGTTGTATGATTATTCAAGAGGTGGAAAAGTCATCTCTTGGTGCTGAAGTGAAAGATAAGCTTGTGTTGTTCATGCAGCTACACTCATTAGGAACTAGGGGAGAGTTGGGCCCATATAGCCTGTAGGTGCCTTTGTATGTTATAACAGTTGAGCTACATAATATAGGCTAAGATTTTAAAGTGCATTTAAGCCTTATTCCCAATCTCAGCATGTGATATATATAGGTGTGTGTGTGTGTATGCATTAGATTAAGTTCATGAGATTTTAAATGATTTGAACTACTATTCATGGTGTTATGTTATCTTGTATCCCTGAGTTACATACTGGTGTTCCAACCGCTAACCGTCTATGTATGTTGTATCCCCACGCGATGCTGGAATTGTCCATACTTCTACTTCTCCTGCTTAGTGATTCAGATTCGAGATCGGCTCATGAGTTGACATTGAAGTGGTGAGCTTTTATATGTAGGAAGTTGACATTACATGGTTTTGGTTCCTTATGCCTCATATTATTAGGCTTGTTTTGTCTATTATTGGGGGTATGTCCCAATACTTTACTGGTATCAAGTTTTGGTTCTTGGTTTAGAATGCTTTGGATGGACTACTGTGGATTCGAATTAAGTTGGTCGGATGTTGTGGCCGATTTTCGGTTGATAGACTATAGACATGACTTAATTAGCTTTGAGCTTACTTTTATGTTATCTTCTTATATGTTTGGAATTCATCTAATATTGGGAATGTTGTGTTGGTTTAGTTGGGTGAATGGGTGATCTCCGGTTCACGTGGGACTTGAGATACCCATCACGGCCAGGCCCTAGTTCAAGTTATGACAAAAAACCACTCTCAAACCTTCTTCAATGCACTGAGTTTGCCTTACCCTTCACATACTTGTCAGAACAACCTTAGATTGAATGGTTCTTCATAAATAACTTCTTGGATCAACCTCAGATGAAGGAAGTCCCTATGAAAATAGAACCTTTGTATGAGCCTACTTCTAAAGTAAAGCATTGTAAAAAGGTTGATCTCTCTCTTGAAGTCGTACCTTCTGATAATCTTTATCTCTCCAAAAGACTACATAAATCAAGTTACTCTACCCCTTTAGAGTCAAACTTCTTCTTGACTTAACTTTTTGATAAAGATTTATCCCTGTAAATGCATACCTTTTCTGTTAGTATAATGACATATGATGATTGGTTGATGAAAATCTCATTTTGCTATCGAATATCCAAAGAAAGAGTTTGGTTGGTCATAAGGAACAAGATGTCAATAAGAAAACAAGAATTTTTGGAGTAAAATCTAGAATTCCTACTAAGAAGTAACAGACTTCTGAGGGACCTAGTCCCAAGAAGAGGAAAATGACTGTAGGAGAACCCAACAGTGCTTCTAAAAGTAGAAAATTGGAGAAAGTAAAAAAACATGTCTAAGAAAGTGCAAAACAAATTTTTGAAAAGTCATAAGGTGTTAACTGGGAGGGTTTTTGACTCAAGTATTTTAGCAAACCCTAGTATGAATGAATTAGTTGAGCTTATCAAACATCAAAGATTGATCCATCTTATGGAAGGACCCATTCCCTCTGTATTTGATGAGAAAGTCAAGCAATTTTATTCCACATTGGATTTTTCTAATGATGGACTGAAAATGATAGCATTAGCTCAAGGGAAGAAGTTGAATCTAGATGATGTAATGCTTGGAAGGATTTTAGAAGTTCCAATTAGTGGTGTGAGAACTATTTCAAAATAACAACTCTTACTAGAGCATATGGCGAATGCGACAAAGGTTAAAGGAAATTCTTTAGCTAGAGTAAGAAATACATCACTCAAGAGTGAGGTAAAGTTAACATTTGAATTTGTCAATAGAGTGATTCTACCTAAATCACAAAAGAGAAACATAGCTTCAGCAGCCATTCTGTATGTGATGGAGTATATTAGCATCTTTAAGTTAGTCAGTCTGCCTTCTGTAATTATTGAGCACATGTATAAGGTTGTTTATAGGAAGAATGGAAAATATGACATGCCTTATAGGTATTTACTGAACAAAGTATTTGATCATTTTGGAATAGTATGTGAAAATGGAACTCCTAGAACTGTGAAACAATTATTTGGATTAAAAACCCTAATTAAAAATATAAGTGAAAGAAAAATTAGGAACCATTACTCAAGAAGAGCTAAACAAAGAAATGGAGGAAATGAAGCTCAACACAACTACTAAGGATGTAAAGATTAGTAAATTGCAAATGATAATTCAATAGCTCTCTAGTGAGGGATCAAGTGTTTCTGAAGCACTTAGAACTGAGAATTTTGAACTTAAGAAGAGGCTTTCCACTCTAACTGATGAGGTTCTTATATTAAATGTAGAGATAAAGATACTAACAAAGGAATTGTTACACTGTCATGTTCAGAAAGTAATAAGATGGAATGGCTTCTCAAAACTCTTTCCCAAAGACTTTCATCTACCTAATTTTGTTATTGTCATACCCCTCCCGCACTAGTGTCTTTTTCCTTCATCCTTGTGTTTTTTTCTATGGAATAAAAAATCTATTCTTGCACTATAATGGTACTAATCCTATTTCACATGAATGAATTCTTTATATGTGTTTATCATATGTATTCTTTACTTAAGTGTTCATTCATGTTAGTGTTTCCCCAGTGGACATGAGTTAACTGATTTGTGCTTATTATATTCTTGGTTTAATGTTTTGTCTTTTCAATGATGCCAAAAGGAGGAATACAGAATTAATTATGGTAGGGGACAGATGCTATGCTAACTATGTGTTGTGTTGATGTGGATATATATTTAAAAAGAGGGGAACATTAATAGGAGGAACACAATAGGATGAAGCATGGTGATAGGGGGAACAGATATGGTAGTAGTGGGCTTTGAGCCCGATCGATAGTGAGCTTCTTGATAATCTCTTTCTTCCTAGAAATAGAATTCTAACTATTGAACCTATCTTGTATCCTTCCTTAAAATATCTAAGATAGATCTATAAACTAATAACTTCTAAAAGATGGGCCTATTATCCTTATGTTATGAACTTACTTTTTGGTACAGGGGGAGGGGCGAAGAATTCGAGTTCCAGTTCTTCTTCTGGCTAATCTTTAGTACTGCTTTGAGATTGCCCTGGTGATAGAATGAATTTTGATTCTCTGAGGTTATGGTTTTTCATCATCAAAATGGGGGGAAATTGATGTATCGTGTTTTTATGATGATCATTTGTCTTTAAAATACTGGGTCACTAGCTTATCATGAAGAGGTACATTATCTAAGGTGGATTTATGCACCTCAACGTTGTTATTTGGACTTATTTAGCCTTGTTTTGAGGACTACTTGAATGCTTAATGTGTTAATAATGATATAATTCGGCATCTCAATGTTGAAGTACTTAGTTACAATGTTTAAGGTTAAATTGAATCAAGCCAAGAGTCAAACAATATGTTAAATATCATAAATGGAAAAACTAGTTCTTAGCTTAAGTTTCTAGTTTGTTGTCATGGATGATTGTGTTATTTTGAGCTCTAATTCGGGGTGTTTGATGTTATAAGATGCTTGAGGAGTTGGTGATGATGATATGTGGAAGATACACATGATGGAAATCAATTTGAAACAAAATCACAACGTTTGGAATGAAGGGACGAAGGCTTAGGACAAGATTCGATGTAAAAATGGATACTTTGGAGCGATAGCGCGTTGAGGAGGTAAGCCACCGTAATTAGAGGTGAGAAACTTCCTTGGATACTTCCTAAGGGACAATTTCTAGTGTTTCACCATGATTAGTCCATCACCCAGACCTTAGTCCACGCTATTAATGGCACGACGCAGACCATGTCAAAAATTAGCTTAGCTTCCTCCTATAAATAGGATGCTTGAACACAATGAAACACACCTTGGAC
>JAPEIP010000005.1:66450593-66475117 GCA_026120095.1 Capsicum chinense | reverse complement strand
ATAATTGTGTATATGTACATTGAGGGTGAAGGGTACACGGGAATCCCCAACCCCTATGATATCTTTGGGTCTTGCGGCTACATCCACTGGGGCCCGTTCAGGGGGTAACACTGGACCTATATAACCCCTAGGTAGTTTTAGGATGGTTAAGCTACATAAAACCAAGTTAAAGGTTTAAAATGCATGGTAAACCTAGTTCTCTTTCCCGTCATAGAATATATATGTATGTGTGTGTATGTGTGCATGTATGTGCTTGCATATGGTTATTTCCTTGGTTTTAAATGTTCGCATTATCTTATCCTTACTCCTGAGTGTATGCTAGAGTTCACCCGCTAACCCATCTTCATGCATTGTATCCCCACGTGATGTAGGAATTGGTTATACCACTCCTTCTGCTTATTAACTGGATTCGAGGATAGCTTGTGCCAGATTGAAGTGGTGAGATTCCATACTCTAGAACACTCTATTTCATGTTATGGATTTCTCTACATACTTTTGTTATTTCTTGGACATTGGTTTTGGCTATGGTCGGGGGCATGTCCCGACCAAATATTATTTTACTTTGGATAAAGGCTTTATGTCACTACTATGGCATGGGTGTTGCCAGTATTGGTGCTAGCTTTGGCATTGGTATTGGTATTGGGGATGACACTATTTGGATGTATTTGATTTATGGTTGTTCTATTCTATCTTGTTATATGTTTGGAATTCATTCAACTTAAGGTGTAGGGTGGTAATGGTTAGGTGTTAGGGGTGGTTTTTGATCCCGGGTGGGGCTTGAGGTAGGTACCCTACAAGACTAGGCCCTTTTTTTGGTTATGTCAAATTGGTATTAGATACCTAAGTTCATGGTCACTTGAGAATCCTCAAAGCTGTGTCTAATAGAGTCTCTTTTAAGGGTATGTACGGCACCACACTCATTAAATAGAGGCTACGAGTCATTTAGGAATCTTTCTCTTTCTTGTGTTCTATTTTCAAATTGTAGAAATTAAGGTCCTAATCTCTCCTCTTATTTATGTTTGTTTGCTTTTCAGATCATACCTTGATGATTTGATGCTTATGAAAACTCCTCTTTCCTAATTGGGGATGATGGTGATGGGACAAACTCTACTTATGCAGTCTAGACCCCATCTAGGGGTCCGATTCTTGATTGTTCTAGAGTTCCACCTGTTCCACTTAGTACTCCTCAAGCTCCTCGAGTTGATGTGACGAATGGGAATTCCATCAGTTTATCCATATGTTGACTCAGATTGTAACTTCTCAGGCTGAGCGTGGTGTATCTACTACTTTATCTTCTGATACCACAAGGGTTGGCAAGTTTATGAGGTTGAGTCTTTCGACCTTTACTGGAGTTAGGTTGAGGAGGATCCTCAAGGTTTTCTAGATGAAATAGAAAGATCTTCAAAATTATGCATGCCACAAATGTGAAGGGCATGGAGTTTGTAGCCTACCAGCTGAAGGATGTGGCATACCAGTGGTATAAAGAATGGGATCAGGCAAGGGGTGATAGTGATGTGTTAGCTCTATGGGAGGATTTCGCTAATGCTTTCATAGAACACTTCTTTTCTCAGGAGTTGAGGGAAGCAAAGGCTGAGGAGTTTGTTAATCTGAGACAAGGGAAGATGTCATTCAAGGAGTATGCCTTAAATTTTCCCCAGCTATCTCGTTATGCTCCGAAGAGGGTTTCCAATATGAGGGTCCGAATGAGGAAGTTCGCTTTGGCACTATCACCTGAGTTGATCCTGGAGAGTAAGGGTGCCTTGCTGATTAAGGACATGGATATCTCTAGGCTGGTTGTGTACATGCAGTAGGTAAAAGAAGAAAAGAAAAAGCAAGCTTAAATAGGGGAGAGGTAGGGCAAGAAGCTTAGGTTCTCTGAGCCGGGTGGTGGCCAACAGCAGAGTGGCAGGTGTGGGGTCTAGCCCCATTAATTCCATTGAAAAATTATTCATGGCATGGATTATTTTCAAAGAGTTTGATAGATATGGGTTGGCCACCAACCAATTAATCCATTCATATGAATTTTTCCTTGAGTAAGGATGTCACCAATGACATCAGAACAAAACATTTCACTACTATAAATAGAGAGCTTCAGCTCATTTGAAAAACACACCGAACAGAGAGAAAAATAATATATAGAGAGCATTGAGGTATTCCACAGACTATGATAAAAAATAGTCTGTGAAGGAAAAATTAGAGTAAGCGATATTTTAGTAAAGTGGGAGTCAAAAGAGGGTTATTTCTTTTGAGTGTGCAGTAGTCACTTTGAGTATTGTTCTTGTGACTACAGTGTAAAAATTCTGTACTATAGTAATATCAGTTGCTCCTCTTGGTCCGTGGTTTTTTCCCTTATTTAAATGGATTTCCACGTAAAATCCTTGGTGTCAGTATTTTTCATTATTTCCCTATTATTTTGCCATAAATACTTTTATTATTATTCTATGTTTTCCCAATAAACTGATATCAGAGCCTATAGTTTACAATATTTTTAATTTTTGGTAAACGATGGAAGCCAACACAAGTAGAATAGTTACTTTGAATGGTATTAATTATGCCATTTGGAAGGGAAAAATGAAAGATTTTCTCTATGTCAAGAATTTTTATCAGCCGGTCTTTGACACTATAAAACCTAAAAATAAAATCGATAAAGAATGGAACTTGTTGAACAGACAGGTTTGCAGTTTTATCAGGCAGTGGGTTGATGATAATATGTTGAACCATATTTCTAGAGAGACACATACTCGGTCCTTATGGGAGAATCTTGAAAGTTTGTATGCTCAAAAGACTGAAAATAATAAAATCTTCTTGATAAAACAAATGTTGGGGTTAAAATACCATGATGGTTCTCCGATGATAGATCACCTGAATAACTTTAAGGGGATTATAAACCAGTTATTTGTTATGGGCATTATGTTTGATGAAGAAATTCAAGGCTTGCTTCTACTTATTCCCTACCAGACTCTTGGGAAATATTTAGAACTTCATTATCAAATTTTTCTCCCGATGGCATGATCTCTATGGATTTTTCCAAGAGCAGCGTTCTTAATGAAGAGATGAGATGAAAGTTTCAAGGTTTCTCTTCTTTTGATATCTTGGTGGCTGGCACTATGGGGAGAAGCAAGAATCATGGTTCTCAAAATAGAGAACACCGTAAAAGCAAATCCAAAGGCAAATTTAAAGATATTGAGTGCTTTCATTGTGGGTTAAAAGGGCACACAAAGAAATTTTGCCAAAAGTTGAAGAAGGAGAACAGAGACAAGGAGGAAAAGAAATAAGACAACGATGAAAATTGCATAGCCACCGTCACCATTGAATATCTTGTTACTATCCTTGATGCAAATCTAATAAACATTTCTTGTGATGAGTCAAGTTGGGTTGTGGATTTTGGTGTCGTATCTCACGTGACATCAAGGAAGGATTTTTTCTCATCTTATACCCCAGGTGACTTTTGAACCTTGATTATTAGCAATGAGACTATTTCTAAAGTGGTTAGTATTAGTACAATTTGTTTAGAAACTAGTTCTAGATCTAAATTAGTTTTAAACAATATAAAGTATGCACATGATTTTCGTTTGCACTTGATTTCGATTGGTGTTCTAGATGATAAGGGATATGTTAGTACCAATGGTGGTGGAAAATGGAAACTCATTAAGGTTTCCTTCGTTATGGGTTTTGGTGACAAACGTCATAGAATATATGGGAGTACGGCTTCTCTTGTGTAAATATGGTGAATGCAGTTCAAAGTGTTTGCTCTTAGCCACATTAGTGAGAACGGACTTAATATTCTGGCCAAGAAAATATGACTTTTGAATTTTGAATGTGCTAAATTAAAAAGTCGTGATATTATCTTCATGGAGAATTAAACCATTGAATATATTTACAAAGAGGAAAAGCTAGAATCTTCAGTTCTGATAGTGTGGTTAGTCTTGATCAGTTTCCTCATACAAGTGTGCATAATATTGGTGGGCTAGATAATTATGGTGATGCCCAGAATCATGTTCAAAATCAACATGTTGATATTGATAATGACAACTATGTTATTGTTGATGATGCTTTAGTTCAAAAAGTTGTGGATGAGTCAAATGATCCATTAAGAAGGTTTACAAGATAGCATATTCCTTCTTCTCACTATTCTCCTAATGAGTATGTGTTACTCATTGAAGAGGGAGAACCTGAATATTTTGAAGAGGCCTTGGAATATGAACATATGGATTAATGGATTGAAGCTATGCAAGAAAAGATAAAACCGCTACATGAGAACCACACTTATGAGCTAGTGAAATTACCTAAGGGCATGAGAGATTTGAAGAATAAATGGGTGTTCAAAGTAAAATTTGAGGAACATGAATTGAAGCCCAGATACAAAGCCAGATTGGTTGTCAAAGGATTTGGTTAAAGAAAGGGCATTGATTTTGACAAAATATTCTTCTGTCATCAAAATAACCTCTATTTGTACAGTTCTTGGTTTAGCTACTAGTCTTGATTTAGAGATTGAGCAGATGGATGTGAAGATATTTTTTCTTTATGGTGACCTCGAAGAGGAGATCTATATAGAACAACCTGAGGGATTTAAGATAAAAGGTAAAGAAAACTATGTGTACAAATATAAGAAGAGTCTTAATGGCTTAAAGCAAGCTCCTAGACAATGGTATAAGAAGTTTGACTCTGTCATGAGGGAGTAAGGATACAAAAAGACTTCTTCAGATCACTATGTATTTGTATAAAGTTTTTCTAATGACAATTTTATCATCCTCTTGCTATATGCGGATGATATATTGATTGTGGGCAAGAATGCTTCCAGGATTAATGAGTTGAAGAAACAATTATGCAAGTATTTTTCTATGAAAGTCTTGGGTCATGCTAAGCAGATATTGGGCATGAGCATTACTTATCTCAGAGATGAAATGAAGCTTTACTTATCACAGGCAAAGTGCATGGATTGTGTATTGGAGCACTTCAACATGAAGAATGCTAAGATTGTTAATACACCCTTTGCTGGTCATATAAAATTGAGCAGAAAAATGTGTTCTACATTGAATGACGAAACAGAGAGCATCACTAAAGTTCAATATTTCTCCATTGTCAGAAGTATAATGTATGCAATGGTGAGTACCAGATATGATATTGCTCACACAATTAGTGTTGTTAGCAGGTTTCTTGAAAATCCAGGAAAAGAGCACTAAGAAGCAGTCAAATGGATATTGAGGTACCTAAGAGGAACCTTAGGTGATTGTTTGTATTTTAGAGGGTCTGATCCAATCTTGAAGGGCTATACAAATGCTGATATGGCGGGTGATCTTCAAAACAAAAAATCTACTACTGGATTTTTGTTTATATTTTCATGGAGAGCTATATTGTGGCAGTTGAAGTTGTAGAATTGTGTCGCACTATCTATAACTGAAGCTAAGTATAATGCAGTTACTGAAGCTGGCAATAAAATGATATGGCTCAAGTGATTCCTTCAAGAACTTGGATTGCAATAAATGAAGTATATTGTCTATTATGACAGCTAAAAAGTAATAGATTTGAGCAAGAACTCGATGTACTATGCAAGAACAAAACACATTGATGTAAGGTACCATTGGATTCGTGAACAAGTGGAGAATAAATCATTCTATGTCAAGAAAATTCACATGACTAAAAATCTTGTAGATATGTTGACAAAGGTGGTGCTAAAATATAAGTTTAAATTGTGCAAAGAAATAGTCGACATGAGCTCTCTCTGAGAAGATGAAGATACGTCTTTCAGATGTATAGGACTGGAGGGGGAGATTGGGTCCATCCCTATTAATGCCATTAAATAAATTGTTCATGGCATGGCTTATTTTTAAAGAGTTTAGCAGATATGGGTTGGCCACCATCTAATTAATCGATTGATATGAATTTTTCCTTGAGTAAAAATGTCACCAATGACATCAGAACAAAATATTTCACTTCTATAAATAGAGATCTTTGGCTCATTTGGAAAACACACCAAATAGAGAGAAAAACAATATACAGAGAACAGTGAGATATTCCACAGGCTGTGATAAAAATAATCTATGAAGGAAAAATTTGAGTTATCAATATTTTAGTAAGGTGGGAGTCAAAAGAGAGTTATTTATTTTGAGTGTGCAATTGTCACTTTGAGTATTATACTTGTGACTATGGTATAAAAATTTCTTACTATAGTAATATTAGTCGCTCCTCTTGGTTCATGATTTTTTCCCTTATTTAAAAGGGTTTCTACGTAAAATCCTTGGTGTCGCTATTTTTTATTATTTCCTTATTATTTTGTTGTAAATACTTTTATTATTATTTCGTATTTTCCCAATAGCAGGTATGGGGGAAATATCCCAAGAAAAAGTGGGGAAACTTTGTGTCTTACTCAACGACTAGTGCTCCCAACCCAAAGCCATCTGGCAATAGTAATTTCTAAGGTGGCGACAACTTCAGGGGACAAGGTGCCTAATCTCAGGCTAGTGGGGCACAATCAACTCTATCATAACCTCCTTGCAGGTTTTTCGATCATTTACATTGGGGTTTTTATGATAAGGGAAGAGATAGATGGTTCAACTATGGTTAGCTAGTACACATTCTTAGAAACTGTCATATTGGTAAGGTCACCTCATGGGAAAATAAGGTTCTAGTTGCCTCACTACCCGACAGGAGTCTGAGGCATCACCTGATATTGTGACTGGTATGTTGAAACTCTTTTCTCATGATGTCATTGTCTACTTGACTCTAGTTCCACTCTTTCTTATGTGGCGTGCATTTTGGTTTTTTTCCTGAGGTTAATTTAGACCCTTTTTTTATTTCTACCTCGGTAGGTGACTCTATCATTTCTAGAAGGGTCTTTAGAAGGTTGTGGTATCTTTTGGTAGTATAGAAACTATGGTGGATCTGTGTGAGTTAGATATGGTAGATTTTAATATTATACTAGGGATGGATTGGTTATACTCGTGCTATGCATCTCTAGATTGTTGGACCTATAAGATAGTCTTTAAATTCCCTAATAATGAGGTTATTGAATGGGAGGATAGTTCCTTAGCTCCTAAGGGAAATTTCATATCATATATTAGAGCTCAGAGACTAATCTCCAAGGGGTGTCTCTATTATCAAGTCTGAGTTAAAGATTCTAACTCAAAGGGTCCTTCTTTGCATTTTGTCCCTGGTGGTAAAAGAATTTCCTGAGGTCTTCCCTGATGAACTTCCTAGTGTTCCTCCGGATAAGGAGATTAAGTTTAGGATTGATCTTGTTCTAGAAACTTGTTAAATTTCTATTTCCCTATTTAGGATGGCTCCAGCTGAGTTGAAGAAGCTTAAGAAGCAACTTAAAGATCTCTTAGATAAGGGTTAAGAACAAGTATCCTCTTCCAAGGATAGATGATTTGTTTGATTAATTATAGCATGCTAAGTTCTTCTCCAAAATTTATCTTCAGTACGAGTATCATCATCTTAAGATTAGGGAGGTGGATATCCCAAAGACTGTCTTCCTTACCCAGTATGGGCATTTTGAATTGCTAGTAATGTCATTTGGTTTGACCAATGCCCCTGCAGTATTCATGGATTTGATAAATAGGGTCTTCTATTAGTTTCTGGGTCTGTTTGTCATTTTATTTATTAATGACATCCTAGTGTACTCTAAGAGTGAGGTAGATCTTGCCGATCACCTCTGTATTATATTGCAAACCTTAAAGGAGCAACAGTTGTATGGAAAATTCTTAAAATGTGAATTTTGGTTGAACATTGACAATTTTATGGGTCATATTATTTCTAGTAAAGGGATCATAGTAGATCCATAGAAGGTTGAAGTGGTGAAGAAGTAGCCTAGACCAATGACTCCAATCGACATTCGAAACTTCTTGGGTTTAGCGATCTACTACAAGAGGTTTGTGGATAGTTTTTTTACTATAGTTGCTCCTTTGACTAAGTTGACTTAGAAGAGGGTAAAGTTCTTGTGGTCTGATGTTTGTGAGGGGAGTTTTGAAAATCTAAAGGATAAGCTAACTTTGGCTTTGATTTTGACTTTTCCAGAAGGCACTGATGGGTTTGTGGTCTACTGTGATACATCCTATGTGGGACTTGGTTGTGCCCTGATGCAGAATAGAAGGTGATATTTTATGCTTCTATATAGTTGAAGGTGCATGAGAAAAATTATCTAACTCATGATTTAGAAGTGCTAGCGGTGGTGTTTGTATTAAAAATTTTACATCACTATTTTTATAGAGTGCATATGGACATCTTCTCAGATCATAAGAGTCTGTTGTATGTGTTTACCCAAAAAGAACTTAACCTCAAGTAAAGGACATAGCTTGCGCTTCTCAAGGATTATGATAAGTATCTTCACTACCACCCAGGTAAAGCTAATGTGGTTGATGATGCTCTTAGCAAGTTATCTATGGATATTGTAGCTCATGTGGAAAAGGAGAAGTGAGAGTTGGTGAAGGACATTCACCATTTGGCTAACCTTGGAGTTCATCTTTTAGACTCTAAGAATGGGGATGTGTTTGTGCAGGAACTGTCACAGTCATCTCTTGGTTCTGAGATCAAGGAGAAGTAGATGTTAGATCATGTTAGATCACAGTCATCTTTTGCAGTACCAAGGAAGATTATGTGTTTCTAATGTAGATGGTTTGCGAGAGAGATCTTGGCATATGAGTCACTCTATGTTGCTCATCTCAGTTCGACAAAAATATATCATGACCTCAAAGAGATGTATTGGTGGAATGAAGAGAGATATGGCTAATTTTAAGTCCAAGTGCATGGTGTGCCAACAAGTAAAAGTTGAGCACATGAGGCCCAGAGGATTGTATCGAGAAATTGAGTTGCCTAAATAGAAGTGGGTAGTAATCAATATGGATTTCATTACCAATTTTCCTCGTTCTTGGAACCAATTTGATTCACTTTGGTTCATCATGTATAGGATGACAAAGTCAGCTCACTTTTTACCTATGAGGACAAATTTTTCGACTGAGGATTATGCAAAGTTGTACCTCTAAGATATTATCAAGTTTTATGGGGTATCTATTTCTATCATCTTCGATAGTGGTACGTAGTTTTCATCTCACTTTTGGCAGAAATTTTAGAAAGGGTTTTGCACTAAGGTTAGTCTGAGTACTGCTTTTTATCTGCAATGGATGGGCAAATATAAAGGACAATTCAGACACTGAAGTATATTCTTTGTACGTGTGTGATTGGGTTAAGAATTTGCCTCTTATAGAGTTTTCATTCAACAATAGCTTCCACTCTAGCATTGGGATAGCTCTGTTTGAGGCATTGTACAATAGGAGATGCAGGTCTCCGATTGGGTGGTTCAAGGTTGGTGAGGTAGATATATTTTGCCTAGATTTGGTTTACCAAGCTTTGGAGAAGGTTAAGGTGATTCGAGATAGGCTAAAGGCTGCCCAAAGTCGTTAAAAGTCCTATATGGACGTGAGGTGAAGGGACATAAAGTTTGAGGTAGGAGATAGGGTATTCCTAAAGGTGTCTCCCATAAAGGAGATGATGTGGTTTGAAAAGAAAAAAAAAAGCTCAGTCCCCGATATGTGGGCCCTTATGTGATTTTAAGGAGGGTCATCAATGTAGCATATGAGTTAGAGTTTCCTTATAGTCTGAGCTCCATTCACCTAATATTTCATGTCTCTATGTTGAGAAATTGTATTGGTGATTAGCCTATCAAGGATATTGGTATCTCAGATTCTTTATCTTATATAGAGATCGCAGTTAAGATCTTGGATCGTCAGGTTTATCAATTGCGGACAAAAAGTGTGGCCTCGATAATGGTTTTATAGAGGAACCACAAGGCAGAAAAGGCTACTTGGGAAGCGTAAGAGGTCATGAAGTTCAAGTATCCATTCCTATTTTCTACTCTGGAAATTCATATAGAAGGTATTTTTTCTACATAACATCTTTGTTTTCTAACTTAGAAAAAGGAAATATTAATTTCCTTACATCTTTAGTTTTTATCGTAAGGGTAAGAGTATAGACGTCTAGGGGTGTAAATCGTACTTTTACTGCCTTATTCCATCACTCAGGGATGAATGATCCAAGTGGGAGAGAATTAAAACAACTTGGATTCTAGTCCTTGAAAATTTTTTGAGTTTTGAGCCGACTATTGATTATACAACTCATTGTACTAGTCATATGATAAAGGTACAAATCAAGTGACCCAACATGTAAGTTGTCCAGTGTTGAGTGGTTGATTTTCTAGTCTAGTTATGACTGGTGGGTACAGGTCGTATGGTTGGTAATGGGTCATTGGGTTAGTCTTTCACTTAATTTGAAACTTAGTAACTTAACTTGGCTCTAAGTACGAGTGTCTTACAAAGAGCAGTAAGGATAGGGTACGGGTCATGGTGAGGAATCATTTGTTGTTGAGTGTTGATTTATTTAGATTTTGTCTTGGGTACAGTTGAGACCATACGAGTCATATGGTTAAGGTATGACTTGGGGCAATGATTTGTATGTTGGAAAGAATATATTGTCCAACTGGCTATTCTGGGTACGATTGGATGGTACCACTCGTATGATGTGGGTACAAGTGGAGGAGGTCCAACTGCACCCACCTACAAGAATTTTTATAGTTTAAGTTGGGGGCATTCTAGACATTTCTTCTCTTAACTTCTTTTGATCCCATGACTTAACAACACTTTTGGGGCTTCCTTAACCTAATATTCTCAATAAAATATACCCTAGACACTCCCAAATCTCTCTCATGCTCTTGGTTTAAGAAAGGCTAGGGTTTTCTTAAAAGCAATCAATTAAGGCTCTAAGGGGTGGTTTCTCTCCATCTTCTTTATTATCTAAGGCATGTTACTCTTCTCTCATTGTTATTTCAAACTATAAACATGTTTTCATGGATGGTTTTCGTGGTTTTATTATTGTATTATTGGGGTTTTGATGTATATGTTGGGGGTTTTGGTTATAAATGATTGGTTAATGTTTTCCCATGGTTTACTTATAGTTTTTCATGCTATATTTATGGTTTGGACTTGTGGCTGCATGGGAATGGTCAATTGGTACTTGGTTTTGGTTTTGGAAACTATATGTCCTCAATATGTTTGATAAAATGACTATGAGATTGGTTTTGTTACGTAGTTGGACTTTCATTAAAAACGTTGCATTGCATAATATGGTAATGAAACTTAAGCTTGGTTTGGATGGTTTAAATGGCTAAATGGTAAGGCCTTGGTAGCCATGGCTTTGGTTTAAATGAAAAAACTTATGGGGTACACGGGAATTCCCCAAGTGATTTTAATAATGGAATCTACAGGGTACATGGAAATCCCTATGTGTTGGCTAATGACATTGTTTTCAAGCTATAGTTTGTATGACTATACCACTTCATAATGCCTTGGTTATTTATACATAGAATTGTTGGTTTGGTTGCATGCTAAAGGTTTTAATTGGGCAATAATGGCATGTTATGATAGCTAACTGTGAAGGTTTGAGTCCGATCGATGGATACTGGAAACTTATGTTTGCCGACATAAGGTTTATTCATTGCGACCATATACTTGTGGGATACACGGGAATCCCCTAAGTTATACTTGTATATATGTATCATAGAGAGTGAAGAGCACCCGGGAATCACTGACCCCAATGATATCTCTGGTTTGTATGGCTACACGCACTAGGGCCTGTTCAGGGGGTAACACTAGACCCATATAGTCCGTAGTTTGTTTTTTGACGGTTAGGATAATGAAACCCAGGTTAAAGGTTTAAAATACATACTAAACTCAATTTTCTTTCCCGGCATAAAATATATATATATATATATATAATGTGCTTGAATATGGTTATTTACTTGATTTTAAATGTTGGCATCACCTTATCCTTACTCTTGAGTGCATGTAGCATTCACTGCTAACCAATCTTCGAGCGTTGTATCTCCACGTGATGCACGAACTAGCCATACTACTCGTTCTGCTCATTGACTGCATTCTAGGCAGCTTGTGTCATATTGAAGTGGCGAGCTTCCATACTCTAGAAGACTCCATTTCATGTTATGGATTTCTCTACATACCTTTGTTATTTCTAGGACATTTATTTTTTCTGTGGTCGAGGGCATCTCCCGATCGGATATTATTTTACTTTCGAATAGAGACTTTGTATGACTACTATGGGCATGGGAGATATCGGTATTGGTGTCAGCCTTGGCATTCGTATTGATATTGGGGATGACACCATTTGGATGTATTTGATTTATGATTGTTCTATTCTATCTTGTTGTATGTTCGCAATTCATCTGACTTAAGGTGTAGGGTGGTAATGGTTAGGGGTTGGGGGTGGTCTCCAATCCTGGGTGAGGCTTGAGGCACCCGACATGACTAAACCCTGGTTTGAGTCATGTCAGTGCACCCTCTATGTTTATATAGAATATATTTTTAAAGCATCAAAATACATGATTCAATTGCAGTAGATGCATGTATCCAGAGGGTTAAGCCTAAGTCTGATGCATCCACATATTGGTAAATTATTAAAAAGATGGATATTTATTAATTATTTTAAAAGAGTGAGAATAAATAGAAAAGATAAAAAATGTTTGATTGTTTATATGGTTTTGCCAAAAATAAAAAGCAGCATTATTCCTAATATATAGAATAGCCTTGGAAGCAGGTGAAGGTCGTCATGCCTACTTCCAAGGGTATCTAAGTCTTTTCACCAAAAGTGTAGTATCCTTTTATCTTCTTTCCATGTGTTGTCAGTTCATATAAAACCACAAAGAAGCACATACTTTTTGCGGAATTCTTTCACCCATAATCTTGAAACCTAAATCAGTTGAAGACCCTTAATCTTTCTATCTAATTCTGAACGTAAGAGATTACAAACTAAAGTTGTATTACTGAAACTACAGTAAAAGTTTCATGTATTTTTCGGCTGATTTTTCTTGGGTGAAACTAATAGAGGTCTAATCTCCATTTTTACTTGACTTTTACAATTACTGGGTAATTTTTTGATTGGATATTATAACTTATACCTCACACCAAACGACCCCTTAAAGTTGATTGATTCATGTACCAAGTGGGTGAATAGGCGTGAGAGATATTTTGTGTGAAACTTCTATCAATATGTAGTATTTTAATTGTGTATTAGACGTAAGTGATTATATTAGGTGTTAAAAAGAGTATGTTGATTCCTTAATTTGTGTGTTGCCAAATCCAAACGACATTAATTTCTGCTTCATAGAGTAGTTTTTTCTATTTTTCCCTTGATAGACGAAATAGCTAGCAATAGCATACTCAGTATAATTCCACAAATGGGTGTGAGAAGGATAAAGTATTTATAATAGTCCTTATGAAATTTTAATAATTTGTATCTTGAATAGAGAAAATAGATAATTTGTAATGTCATAATTCTGTATCAAGAATAACTGACAGAATTGTTGTAGATAAAGTAGGAACTAAGAATATTTGCTTTATATTGTATGTTACTATCTGCATAAGAAAATTCTCTTTGTAATTTCTATTTGTGGTGAATGAATTTTGCTCATGAAAGTAAGTAATAGGAAAAACTTCAAGTAAGAGAATAATCAAGAATCTTCATCCAGACAGTAAGGGAATCCTCTCGTAAATAAATTCAAGAAAAAATAAGACTACATTAAAGGACTCGCTTATAAAATTACACTAAATATAAAATTATTGTAATTCACTCATATTTGATTAGGATCACTGTAGCACAAAAGTTGCTACCTTTTCATCATATAGCTAGGATGAAAGATTGTATTTTCCTTAATATATTGAAGAGTCATGGAAGTAGACAATGCTTTCCAATATGGGATGCTATAGAATGAGCTACAGTGGTGAAAGCTACTCTAAATTCTGCATGAGAAACATGCTCATCCAGGGGATCTACCTGAACGGGCAGAGGTTTTGGCTGGTTCCCAGTTCTTATTTTGTTAGTCTTTTTGGAAGGCATATTCTGTAAACAGAAAGAAAATTTGGATTAGACATAGAATTTAATCTGAGCTCAAGCTCACTCGCACAACATGAATACTGAAAGAAGGGAAAATCTTTCCTCAAAATGCCTCAGAGCCTCTTGTCCATAAGTGTGGCATGCTACACACCCATGCACATGACTCTACTTGAAATCTTTCAGACTCTCTAAGACAATGTAGAACCTTAGGATCTGACACCAAGTTTGTAACGCCTCGAGTCTACACCCTGGATGTCACACGGTGCTTACAACCCCAAGGGATCACAAGCTAACCCATGGCTGGCACCTGCTATGAGCATTGAATAATGATATTGAAAACATATACAGAAGTATGACTGAAAATGCCATAATTTTCTCAAAATACTAAAATAATAACTAAGAGTACTGATAATAACATCTGAAAAACTGAAAACTAACTATGTTAGTCTGAAAGCCTCTAACTATCTGAATATGGAGTTGATGGGACAAGTCCCCAGCTAATTCCAACTACTGAACTACTAAAATACTAAACGGCTAAAATAAAATGTTATCCTCATTGGATGAGGACTCACTACTATAACTGTTGCTGCTAGCCTGAGCTGCTAAAAACGGTCAGAAGCTCGTGCGTCTTAACCTATGATATGAGACATCATAGTGCAAAAGAAAGAGTATGTGTTAGTATTTTGAATATACTGGTATGCTAAGTGAGATAGACTGATATACATGGGTTCATATGCATGAGATAATAACTGATTGAATGAACATCATGAAATAACTGAATAAGAGTAAATGGGTAACCATCACTGCTGTAAATGCTAACTGTATCTGAGACCATGCTAAAACCTAATACTAATTTCTGATAACTGAGTGACTGATAACTATATTACTGATAACTAGGTGACTGTTTCTACAGTCCTAATTTTGTAGAACTAAACTGAGTTCTATGTTGAGTCCAAAACTGAAACTATGGAAGTGTTCATCTAACCGACATACCCTAATTATAAACTGAGTTGGGGTCCAACCTATGACCCCAATTGGAAGGGTGTTAGCATCGTACTCTAGGTACTAACAATGGCTATGTGGATCTACCAAAGTATCACCATAATTTGGTAGGTGAGATATGTGCTACCCTCAACTGACAGGTGAACACTTTATCAACCCTCAACTGGCAGGTTGATATATTTAACCTATACTAGCTACGTTGTTTGGAACTAAGGGATTGCTACTGAAGATCACACACTCAACTGGCAGGTGAGCCCCCATCCCTAGGTTCGCTTGGTGCTAAATCTTACTCCCAACTGAATAGACACTGCACTGATCACCATTCTGTACTACACTTGACAGAACTGTTACTCATCGTGATGACTGACTGAACTGGACTGAGTTCACTGAGTTCTGTAATTGACCAAGCACTACTATCTGTGACATTACTGAGACTATTATATAGCTACTGTAATTCTAGGTAAACAGCTAGATTGTCGGTTATTGAATACCCCCAGGACAAGATAATATCAATAGCAAAACATGGCAAAATCTTAAAAGTAGTACATTAATTACTTATTCACCACGCATTCATTTGATATTTTGTCAAACATTTGAGAGGCATGAACTTACGAACATAAAATCATCAAGATATAAACATCATGGCTACAACACTCAACTTGCATTTCAAGGGTTTAACATGAGAATCACATAATTCTACACATATGCTAATTAATTTACTTAAAACTTGTAATGAATCATGATTGAAAACCAAACATCAATACGTACATCAACACAATCCAACTCACACATGTATATCATGAAAGAAATAAACTTATAGTTTAAAAAGGGTTCCTGAACTCCAAGGGTGGAAGGAAACCCAAGGATGAACACCTAATATACCTTGATAATTAAATTTGTGAAAACCAATGGTGAGTTCTTAAAGCTTGGACGTAAAATTGAATGACCTAGGGTTTTGTTCTTGAGAGGATTTGTGAGAGAGTAAGGGGAAATGACCTATTTTCCCCCCACAAACCCGATTCAAATATGTAGGATGGGGTCCCCATCGCTCCGCGACCCTACTTGGATCAAGCGGCCCACGTAACTCAACCCTTGCTCAAGTCAAGTAGCCATCGTGGAGCGACCCTGATCCTAGGACCTCGTAGAGTGGCCCTATCGCGACCCTTTGTTGTTTTGGACATCCAAACTCACCCTTACACTAGTCCAAAAATTTTGAAACTCACCCGATATGACCTATTGACATCCCTGATCATGAATCAACTTGAAAATCGATATTCTAAGGTCGGAAAGATTGAAAATAAGGTTATTGAAATATCAATACTAAAAATGAGACTTATTGTCAATACTTAGCTGAAATTTTCTACGTCTGGGACCTTTTTTGGCATGCTATATAGATATGAAATGATTAGGAGTTTGCGGGGTCTTATAATATGTAATACCCCAAAAAATCCAAACCAATATTAGAGCAATGTACCAAGCTCATGCATAGTACATCATGGCTATTTTATAGTTTTATGAGTAGGTTAGATGTATATTAAGGCTTCAAATAACTCCCAGCTATCAAACGAATCAAAACATTCCTTAACGAGTGAATTCTTGAGAAGGATATTGGTATAGTCAATTTCAAACGAGTATATCTCTCATTATACTTGGTTTTATCTCATAACCTATCAACAGATATATAATTGAATTATCTTTCCAACGATACCAATTTAGCCTAAATCCGATATCGGAGCAAAGAGTTATTCCTATTTTACTCCAGAATGTCAGGTTGGAAATAGTGTGACGACATACGTGGTAGTTTACCACATTTGTGATGCCCTACCACGAAGGTCGCCAGCCTTAGGAAGAAAACAGCTCCTATGTGACGACATTTATGGTAGCTTACCACATTTGTGACACCCTACCACAAAGATAGTCAGCCTTAGGCAGAATCCAGCCCTTTTGTGACGACATTCATGGTAGCTTACCATATTTGTGATGCCCTACCACGAAGGTCGTCAGCCTTAGGCAGAAACCATCTCCTAAGTGATGACATTCGTGGTAGCTTACCACATTTGTGATTCCTTGTCACAAATGTCATCAGACTTAGGCAGAAACCATCAATTCAAGTTTCTGTGTGACGACCTTTTTTACGGCTTACCATATTTTTGACGCCTTGTCACAAATGTCATCAGCTATTATTTTCAGCAACTGGAAATTTATTTTATAAGTGTATTTTGGTCTTTTCCCTTTACTTCCCATGAATTATAACCCTCAAGGAACGTATTATCTTCCATTCTCTTTAGTTAAAATATCTCAAAAAGCTCTCTTATACACTTTCAACCACAAGATTAGGGTTTTCTCTCAAGATCATCTCCATAGGAACAAGAACATTCTTTTCCAAAGGGATTAAACCCTATTCAACAAAAATCAAGGGCAAACCTAAGGATTGCTTCAGGAACCTTCAAAAATATTAGATCTCTTTCAAGATCAAGCTTTAAGGTATGTGTAGTGTTCATATATGGATTCAATTCATTCATAGAGTTCAAGAATCATGCTTTTAAATGTTATTTTGTAAAATTTTGTGGTGATATAAGCCTGTACACATTGATGATTGTTGTTCAAGTTTCAAGATGATATCTAAGGATATTTTTCATGGAATATATGTGATTGTTGGTTGAAAATCATGAATTTTGGGTGGGTTGAACTAATGCAAGTATGAAATCCACCTATGCCTTAAATAATGTACGTAAGGTGTTTGATAAAATGCCTAGGATGTTAGAAGTTCATATTTACATGATTTCATGATATCTAAATGACATGTCCATGTTAGAAATACACTTCAATATGAATGCCCATGCTATTTATGTATTCTTAAGGTGATGGCATGAAGTATGTATGATGATGGAAATATGAATTTTGTGTGCGAATTATATCCATGATTTCCCTACCATGTTTGAGGTGTTGATTAAATACATGAAGTATACTATCCCCTACTTATAGCATAGCGAATTGTGGACTCCAATCTTGTTATCAAGTCATGTCATGTGTGTCAGTTTTCTTCTATCGAGTCCTGGGGGTATTCGTACCCAAAAAAATATAGTTGTGTTCCTAGATCCATGTCATGTTGTCACGATAATCTCAGTCAAGCTATAATCTATAGAACTCAGTCAGTTATGTGACTCAAGAAAATCTCAGAAATCTCATGATCCCAGTTAACTCTCAGATAATAGTACTACTCTGTCAGTCAACAGAAGTCAGTTAATTTTTCTTTGTACAGTCAGTTGAATTATGTTTAGTCTCTTCATATGGGAGTAGGAGTTAGCACCGAGTGAACCCAAGGATGGAAACTCACCTATTTATGAGGGTGTGATTCTTAGTAGTCATCCTTGCATTCCAGAACTATGTAACCAGCATAGATTGAGACATCGCATCATATTATATGAGGGTAGATGGGGTGGCTTAACCCTTTATATGAGGGTTCCCACCATTATCACTAGAGTTACCTATTATATAAGGGTTGCTCACATGTTTTCCTTACCAGTGATGCGGTATTGACACCCTTCCAGTCAGGGCAGAGATTGGACCCCATCTTAGCCATAATGACACATATAGGTCATGTCAGTTAAAAAACTACCTCCCACAGTTTCAGCATCAGTCTCAGTAAAAGAACTCTAACAGTTCTTCAGATATCAGTATACCAGGACTGTTAGATACAGTCAAATTCAATTATAGCACGGGACTCAGGGAGTTCTACCAGATTCAGGAATGTCAGACACAGTCGCTTATGTTATCAGAACTATAGTTCCAGTCATGTATTAGCATACAGATTTAGCTACCACGTACTCATGATCTCAGTGACTATGTATGTATGTTTGTACTCTTACGTTCATATCAGTCAGTTAATTAGCATTATTCATGCATAAAAAACTTTTGCATTAGCCTACCTCACTCGTATAATCAGTACTCCAGTTGTACTGACGTATTTGCGCTATAGTGCTTTCTTTTTATGTTACACGATAGGTTCAGAGGCACAAGTCCCAGACCAAAAGTAGCAGTCGCTTTCAGCATACTGAGTTGCAGTGAGTCCTCTTCATTCTAGGATGACCTTATTTGATTTATTCATTTATTTCTTCAGTTAAGTTTTACGAGTTAGTTGGAGACATGTTCCTTCAACTCCTTATTTTAGACAGTACTTAGAGGCTTTTGGATTTACGCTCAGATTTAGCTTTTAGATCCAGTTTTTAGTTGTTTTGAGTATTTTTTGCCCATATAGATGTTATATTATTTCAATTGAACCTTATGGCCTATTCTGCATGTCTTCTGCATTATTATGTCATAAATTTTAGTATACAGGTACAGATATCAGTCATGGGTTAGCTTGTGGTCCCTTGGGATCATGAGCATCGTGTAGCATTTCAATTCAAAAAATTAGGCCGTTACACAATATCTCTCCCTTGGGAACATTCATCCTCGAATGAGACTGACTGAACTAAGAATACTGGTAGATTAAGTTAACATGCTGAACATGCATAATTGAAGCATGATTACATGACTGACACTGCTAATAAACTGAGTTTTCATACTGAACATTCATAACTGAGGCATGACTGAATTCTGAAGATATGACATATGACTGAAATGTTTCATGAATGTTTGCATGATATAAGAATGTTATGCAGCTAAAACTGATACCAAGTTTGTAAAGGTAATTTGAGCATGGCACTGAGTAAATCTAAGAAAGAATATTAGCTCGAGTTGATTCTGAGTTTTCAGAAAAGAGGTGAGGATACTTGGTTTACATATCTGCTTCTGCTTCCTAAGTAGCTCCCTCAACGGACTGATTCTGCCAGAGAACTTTAACCAAAGGAACTCCTTTGTTCCTCAGTCTGCGAATCTGACGATCAAGGATTTCGACTAGGAATTTCTCATAAGAGAGACTATTCTGAACATCTACACTCTCTATAGGGACTACAATTGTTGGGTCACCTATGCACTTCTTTAGCAAGGAGACATGAAATACTGGGTATACTGAAGCTAAGTCTGAAGGCAACTCAAGCTATTCAGCTACCTTTTCAAAATGGCTAAGAATTCTGTAGAACTAATATATCGAGGACTGAGCTTCCTCTTCTTACCAAACCTGTTCATACCCTTCATAGGAGAGATTTTCACATACATAAAATCGCCAATATCAAACATGATATCCTTCCTCCTTATGTCTGCATATGATTTCTATCGGCTCTGAGCTATTTAAAGCCTCTCCTTGATCAACTGAACCTTCTTTAAGGCATCAAATACTAAGTTAGGCCCTGCCAATGCAGTCTTGACTACCTCAAACCAACCAATGGGAGACCTACATTTCCTCCCATAAAGCGCCTCAAATGGAGCCATTTGAATACTGGAATGATAGTTGTTATTATATGCAAACTCAATTAAAGGCAAGTGGTCATCCCAACTACCTTCAAAGTCAACGACACACGCTCTTAACATATCTTCTAGAGTCTGAATGGTCCTTTTTTCTTGACCATCTATGTGAGGGTGGAAAGTTGTACTGAGGTGAACTTGGGTACCAAGATCTTTTTGGAAGGTTTTCCAAAAATTAGAGGTCAACTGCGTACCTTTATCTGAAATGATGGATAATGGAACTCCGTGCAATCTGACTAGCTCTCTAACATAGAGCTTGGCACAATCCTCGTATGAGTAGGAAGTATGGACGGGCAAGAAATGGTCTGATTTGGTCATCCTGTCTTCAATGACCCAAATCGAATTATGCTGATGATGAGTATGAGGTAAACCCATCACAAAATCCATGTTCACTTTTTCCCACTTCAAAGTGGGGATACTGAACTCCTATATAGACCCACTAGGCTTTAGGTTCTCAATCTTCACCTGCTAACAAGTAGAGCACTTAGCCATAAAATCAGCAATGTCTCTCTACATCCCACTCCACCAATAGACTTCCTGCAAGTCATGGTATATCTTTGTGGCCCCTAGGTGAATTAAGTAATGCACACCATTTGCTTTTCCAAGAATCTACTGCCTCACTCCATCCACACATAACACACATATTCTACCCTGGCAACGTAATACACCATCTCCCCCTGGAAGAAAACCTATACTTTCTGGTCTTTGACCGACTCTTTCAGCTTAACTAAAATGGGATCTCTATCCTGTTTTTCTTTTTCTTCAGAAATCAAGGAAGATTCCAAACTATTCTGCACCCATACACTACCCTCAGCTGAATCAACCAAATGAACATCCAACCTGGCAAGCTAATAAACTTTCTAAACTAACTTCTTCTTACCATCTTCAACGTGAGCAACACTACCTATGGATAATCTAGTGAGAGCATCAGCCACATATTAGCCTTGATCGAATAATATAGAACACTCATGTCATAGTCTTTCAAAAACTCTAACCACCTGCTCTGACTTAGGTTTAAGTCTTTTTGAGAAAATACATACTGCAAACTTTTGTGGTCTATGAACATATCAACATGCACCCTATGCAAATAGTGCCTCTAAGGCAAACACAATAGCTGCTAACTCTAGATCTTTGGTGGGATAATTCTTTTCATAGGGCTTATGCTGTCTAGAGGCATAGGCTATGACCTTACTCTCTGCATCAAAACATATCCCAGACCAACTCTGGAAGTATCACAATATACAACAAATCAATCTGAACTATCTAGCAAAGTCAAAACTGGGGTTGTAGTGAGTTGAGTCTTCAACTCTTGAAAGCTATTCTCACTAGAATATGACCACTGGAAGTTGACTTTCTTTTGAGTCAATCTAGACATGGGGGATGTAATAGACAAAAATACTTTAACAAACCATCGGTAATAGCCATTCAAACCCAAGAAACTCCTAATATCTAATAGAGGGATAGGTCTGGACCAGTTTCTCACTACTTTGGTCTTTTGAGAATCAACTCTAATGCCATTATCAGAAATAATATGACCAAGAAAAGATATTGACCTTAGCCAAAATTCATATTTACTGAATTTGGTGAACAACTGATGGGCTCTGAGGGTCTGTAATACTATTTTGATATAGTCTGCATAATTATTTTCACTACCAAAGTAGACAAGAATGTCATCAATAAAGACTATAATGAATATGTCCAAGTACTTCTTGAACACACGATTCATCAAGTCCATGGAAGCTGTTGGGCATTAGTAAGACCAAATGACATGACTAGAAATTTGACGTGACCATATTGAGTTCTGAAAGTTGTTTTTGAAATGTCACACTTTCTAAATCTAAGTTGATCATAGCCTAATCTGAGGTCTATCTAAAAAAATTAATTGGCATCCTGAAGTTGGTCAAGTAAGTAATCAATTCTGGAAAGTAGATACTTGTTCTTGACTATGACTTTGTTCAACTTATGGTAATCAATACACATCCTGAGAGAATCGTCTTTCGTATATACGAATAGAACTGGTGCACCCCACGGGAAAATATAGGGCCTAATGAATCCCTTATCTAGGAGTTCCTTCAACTACTTTTTTAGTTCTTTGAGTTTTGTTGGAGCCATCTATAATGCGGAATAGAGATAAGTTGAGTATCTAGAAGAGGGTCTATTTCGAAGTCAATTTCCCCCACGGGAGGAACTCTGGGAAGATCTTTGGGAAACACTTCTGGAAATTCATATTCTACAAAAATTGACTCAAGATTAGAGGTATCAAAACTAGAGTCTTTAACTCGAACGAGATGATAGAGACACCTCTTGGATATCATTTTTCTCACTCTAAGGTAGAAAATAAGTTTACCCCTAAGTGCTGAAGTACTACCCCTCCAATATAGGAAAGGTTCATTCAAGAACTAAAAATAGACAACTCTATTTCTACAGTCAACTGAAGAATAGTATGAATGAAGCCAATTCATGCCGAGAATAATGTCAAAATTTGTCATCTCTAACTATAATAAGTCCACTAAAGTAACTTTTTGAGATACCATAACAGGAAAGCTCCTGTATACCCACTGGGATATGATAGATTTACCCACTGGATTTGAGACTAAGAAGGGCTTTGCTAGGATTTTGTGTTTGACTCTGAAGTCAATAGTTATATAAGGAGTTACAAAGGACAAAGAATCTCTTGGATCAAGCAAAGCACAATCATGTAAATGATAAACTTGTAATGTACCAGTGACCATATCAGGAGAACTTTCCTGATCCATTTGGGACTGAAGTGCATAGAGTCTGTTTGGACGCTTCCCACTGGTGGTACTGGAAGTGGCACCCTGCTGAGACGGGCGATCAAACTGAGCTGGGGGTGATTGTACTGACCTTGTGAACTTGACTGAAGATAATCTCTAATTCTATAACCTAGCTTGCTGTACCCAAAACACACATCGCTACCAGCTCTGCGGACAACCTAATGGTTTTTGCCACACTTCAGGCAAAGAGGATTTGTTCGAGCACTGCTAACACTACCCTGAGAATTAGAGCCCGGTGCCCTATCCTTATTAGCATTTCTGAACTTAGTCACTGGAGCATTGGCTGAGGACGGAGCTGGGACTGAAGATTTTAGGTAGAGCTGAGAATGATTACCTCCCTCTAACTTAGGTTGAGTGAAGTTGAAGCTATTTATTCTAGCCCTTTTGTTCTCCTTTTCCTTCTTCTTAGTCTTTTATTCTTCTATCTGCTAAGCGTGGATGATCAGCCTAGTCAAGTCTATATCCTTAATCAGCACAGCGGTCCTGCACTCCTTTGCCATACTGTCAAACACACCAGACACTAACTCATCTTAGATCTGCTATCAGCCACCACATGAGGAGCATATCTGGCTAACTTAAAAAACTTGTGGTAATACTTATTCACTTTTATGTTTCCCTACTTTAAGTTAATGAATTCTAAGACCTTATCTTCCCTCAACTCTAATGGGAAAAACCTATCTAGGAAGGCAGTAACAAACTCCTCCCATTCTATAGGCCCTACATTTGCTGCCCTATTTTCCTTCTATAGCTTAAACCATGTATGATCCAGGTTTTGCAACTGATATACAACTAACTCAACACTCTCACTAGCAGTTACCCCCATAATATATGTGACCTTCTTCACCTTGTCAAAGAATTCCTGTGGGTTCTCTTCAGACTTAAACCCTAAAAATAAAGAAGGGTTTATTCCGGTGAAGACCAAAATTCTAGTTACAGTCGTATTGGCCACTGGGTTGGCTTGAAAAGCAGCTGGGCATTCATTCTAAGATGCTATAGAATGAGCTAAAATGGTGAAAGCTTCTCTGAATTCTGCATGAGGAACATGTTCATCTAGGGGATCTGCCTGAACGGGCGGAGGTATGGGCTAGTTTCCAGTTCTTCTTTTGTTAGTCTTTTTGGGAGGCATACTATGTAAACGAAAAGAAAACTTAGATTAGACATAGAGTTTAACCTGAGCTCATGCTCACTCGTATGATATGATACTGAAAGAAGGGAAACACTTTCCTAAAAATGCCTCATAGCCTCTTTTCCATAAGTGTGGCGTGCTACACACCCATGCATAAGAATCTACTTGATAGATTTTAGAATCCTTAAGACATTGTAGAACCTTAGGCTCTGATACCAAGTTTGTAATGCCCTTTGTCTACACCCTGGATGTCACACGGTGCTTACGACCCCAAGAGATCACACGGTAACCCATGACTG
>JAPEIP010000005.1:66434135-66450493 GCA_026120095.1 Capsicum chinense | reverse complement strand
AACTGCGTACCTTTATCTGAAATGATGGATAATGGAACTCCGTGCAATCTGACTAGCTCTCTAACATAGAGCTTGGCACAATCCTCGTATGAGTAGGAAGTATGGACGGGCAAGAAATGGTCTGATTTGGTCATCCTGTCTTCAATGACCCAAATCGAATTATGCTGATGATGAGTATGAGGTAAACCCATCACAAAATCCATGTTCACTTTTTCCCACTTCAAAGTGGGGATACTGAACTCCTATATAGACCCACTAGGCTTTAGGTTCTCAATCTTCACCTGCTAACAAGTAGAGCACTTAGCCATAAAATCAGCAATGTCTCTCTACATCCCACTCCACCAATAGACTTCCTGCAAGTCATGGTATATCTTTGTGGCCCCTAGGTGAATTAAGTAATGCACACCATTTGCTTTTCCAAGAATCTACTGCCTCACTCCATCCACACATAACACACATATTCTACCCTGGCAACGTAATACACCATCTCCCCCTGGAAGAAAACCTATACTTTCTGGTCTTTGACCGACTCTTTCAGCTTAACTAAAATGGGATCTCTATCCTGTTTTTCTTTTTCTTCAGAAATCAAGGAAGATTCCAAACTATTCTGCACCCATACACTACCCTCAGCTGAATCAACCAAATGAACATCCAACCTGGCAAGCTAATAAACTTTCTAAACTAACTTCTTCTTACCATCTTCAACGTGAGCAACACTACCTATGGATAATCTAGTGAGAGCATCAGCCACATATTAGCCTTGATCGAATAATATAGAACACTCATGTCATAGTCTTTCAAAAACTCTAACCACCTGCTCTGACTTAGGTTTAAGTCTTTTTGAGAAAATACATACTGCAAACTTTTGTGGTCTATGAACATATCAACATGCACCCTATGCAAATAGTGCCTCTAAGGCAAACACAATAGCTGCTAACTCTAGATCTTTGGTGGGATAATTCTTTTCATAGGGCTTATGCTGTCTAGAGGCATAGGCTATGACCTTACTCTCTGCATCAAAACATATCCCAGACCAACTCTGGAAGTATCACAATATACAACAAATCAATCTGAACTATCTAGCAAAGTCAAAACTGGGGTTGTAGTGAGTTGAGTCTTCAACTCTTGAAAGCTATTCTCACTAGAATATGACCACTGGAAGTTGACTTTCTTTTGAGTCAATCTAGACATGGGGGATGTAATAGACAAAAATACTTTAACAAACCATCGGTAATAGCCATTCAAACCCAAGAAACTCCTAATATCTAATAGAGGGATAGGTCTGGACCAGTTTCTCACTACTTTGGTCTTTTGAGAATCAACTCTAATGCCATTATCAGAAATAATATGACCAAGAAAAGATATTGACCTTAGCCAAAATTCATATTTACTGAATTTGGTGAACAACTGATGGGCTCTGAGGGTCTGTAATACTATTTTGATATAGTCTGCATAATTATTTTCACTACCAAAGTAGACAAGAATGTCATCAATAAAGACTATAATGAATATGTCCAAGTACTTCTTGAACACACGATTCATCAAGTCCATGGAAGCTGTTGGGCATTAGTAAGACCAAATGACATGACTAGAAATTTGACGTGACCATATTGAGTTCTGAAAGTTGTTTTTGAAATGTCACACTTTCTAAATCTAAGTTGATCATAGCCTAATCTGAGGTCTATCTAAAAAAATTAATTGGCATCCTGAAGTTGGTCAAGTAAGTAATCAATTCTGGAAAGTAGATACTTGTTCTTGACTATGACTTTGTTCAACTTATGGTAATCAATACACATCCTGAGAGAATCGTCTTTCGTATATACGAATAGAACTGGTGCACCCCACGGGAAAATATAGGGCCTAATGAATCCCTTATCTAGGAGTTCCTTCAACTACTTTTTTAGTTCTTTGAGTTTTGTTGGAGCCATCTATAATGCGGAATAGAGATAAGTTGAGTATCTAGAAGAGGGTCTATTTCGAAGTCAATTTCCCCCACGGGAGGAACTCTGGGAAGATCTTTGGGAAACACTTCTGGAAATTCATATTCTACAAAAATTGACTCAAGATTAGAGGTATCAAAACTAGAGTCTTTAACTCGAACGAGATGATAGAGACACCTCTTGGATATCATTTTTCTCACTCTAAGGTAGAAAATAAGTTTACCCCTAAGTGCTGAAGTACTACCCCTCCAATATAGGAAAGGTTCATTCAAGAACTAAAAATAGACAACTCTATTTCTACAGTCAACTGAAGAATAGTATGAATGAAGCCAATTCATGCCGAGAATAATGTCAAAATTTGTCATCTCTAACTATAATAAGTCCACTAAAGTAACTTTTTGAGATACCATAACAGGAAAGCTCCTGTATACCCACTGGGATATGATAGATTTACCCACTGGATTTGAGACTAAGAAGGGCTTTGCTAGGATTTTGTGTTTGACTCTGAAGTCAATAGTTATATAAGGAGTTACAAAGGACAAAGAATCTCTTGGATCAAGCAAAGCACAATCATGTAAATGATAAACTTGTAATGTACCAGTGACCATATCAGGAGAACTTTCCTGATCCATTTGGGACTGAAGTGCATAGAGTCTGTTTGGACGCTTCCCACTGGTGGTACTGGAAGTGGCACCCTGCTGAGACGGGCGATCAAACTGAGCTGGGGGTGATTGTACTGACCTTGTGAACTTGACTGAAGATAATCTCTAATTCTATAACCTAGCTTGCTGTACCCAAAACACACATCGCTACCAGCTCTGCGGACAACCTAATGGTTTTTGCCACACTTCAGGCAAAGAGGATTTGTTCGAGCACTGCTAACACTACCCTGAGAATTAGAGCCCGGTGCCCTATCCTTATTAGCATTTCTGAACTTAGTCACTGGAGCATTGGCTGAGGACGGAGCTGGGACTGAAGATTTTAGGTAGAGCTGAGAATGATTACCTCCCTCTAACTTAGGTTGAGTGAAGTTGAAGCTATTTATTCTAGCCCTTTTGTTCTCCTTTTCCTTCTTCTTAGTCTTTTATTCTTCTATCTGCTAAGCGTGGATGATCAGCCTAGTCAAGTCTATATCCTTAATCAGCACAGCGGTCCTGCACTCCTTTGCCATACTGTCAAACACACCAGACACTAACTCATCTTAGATCTGCTATCAGCCACCACATGAGGAGCATATCTGGCTAACTTAAAAAACTTGTGGTAATACTTATTCACTTTTATGTTTCCCTACTTTAAGTTAATGAATTCTAAGACCTTATCTTCCCTCAACTCTAATGGGAAAAACCTATCTAGGAAGGCAGTAACAAACTCCTCCCATTCTATAGGCCCTACATTTGCTGCCCTATTTTCCTTCTATAGCTTAAACCATGTATGATCCAGGTTTTGCAACTGATATACAACTAACTCAACACTCTCACTAGCAGTTACCCCCATAATATATGTGACCTTCTTCACCTTGTCAAAGAATTCCTGTGGGTTCTCTTCAGACTTAAACCCTAAAAATAAAGAAGGGTTTATTCCGGTGAAGACCAAAATTCTAGTTACAGTCGTATTGGCCACTGGGTTGGCTTGAAAAGCAGCTGGGCATTCATTCTAAGATGCTATAGAATGAGCTAAAATGGTGAAAGCTTCTCTGAATTCTGCATGAGGAACATGTTCATCTAGGGGATCTGCCTGAACGGGCGGAGGTATGGGCTAGTTTCCAGTTCTTCTTTTGTTAGTCTTTTTGGGAGGCATACTATGTAAACGAAAAGAAAACTTAGATTAGACATAGAGTTTAACCTGAGCTCATGCTCACTCGTATGATATGATACTGAAAGAAGGGAAACACTTTCCTAAAAATGCCTCATAGCCTCTTTTCCATAAGTGTGGCGTGCTACACACCCATGCATAAGAATCTACTTGATAGATTTTAGAATCCTTAAGACATTGTAGAACCTTAGGCTCTGATACCAAGTTTGTAATGCCCTTTGTCTACACCCTGGATGTCACACGGTGCTTACGACCCCAAGAGATCACACGGTAACCCATGACTGGTACCTGCTATGAGCATTGAATAAGGATACAGAAAACATATATAGAAGTATAACTAAAAATGCCATAAGGTTCTCAAAATACTGAAATAATAATTGAGTGTACTGATAATAACATCTAAAAAATTGAAAAACTAATTGTGCTCGTCTGAAAGCCTTTAACTGTCTAAATATGGATTTGATGGGACAAATCCCCAACCAACTCCAACCACTGAACTATTGAAATACTTAAATGCTAAAATAAAATATTATACTCATTGGATGAGGACTCACTACTATAACTGTTTTTTCTAGCCTAACTTGTTAAGTACAGTCAGGGGCCCGTGCATCTGAACCTTTGATATAAGACATCATAGCGCAAAATAAAGAGTATTCATCATTAGTTTGAATATACTAGTATGCTAAGTGAGGTAGGCTGATATACATGGGTTCATATGTATGATATGATAACTTATTGAATGAATATCATGTAATAACTAAATAAGAGTACATAGGTAACTGACACTACTATAAATGTTGATTATGCAATACTATGCATATACATATATATATATACTGTATCTGAGATCATACTAACCAGAATACTGATTTCTGATATCTTAGATTATTGATAATTAGGTGATTGTTTCTTACAGTCCTAATTTTATAAAACTGAACTGAGTTTAATACTGAGTCCGAAACTAAAAAAGTATAAGAGTGTTTATCTACCCAACATACCCCAATTATAAACTGAGTTGGGGTCCAACCTGTGACCCTAATTGGCAGGGTGTTAGCACCATGTCATGGGAACTAACAATGGATACATGAATCCACTAAAGAATCCCTCTCATCTAGCAGGTGAGATATGTGTTACCCTCAATTGGCAGGTGAACATTTTATCAACCCTCAACTGGTAGGTTTCTATATTTAACCTACACTGGCTGTGTAGTTCTGGAACTAAGGGATTACTACTAAATATCACACCTTTAACTGGCAGGTGCGCCCCCATCCCTAGGTTGGTTGGTGCTAAATCCTACCCAACTAAATAGACACTACACTGATCACTAGTCTGTACTAGGCTTAACTGAACTATTACTAATCATGTGGACTGATTGAACTAGACTGAGTTCACTGAGTTTTATAACTGACAAAGCACTGTTGTTTGTAACATGACTGAGACTATTCTGTAGCTACTGTAATTCTAGGTAAATATCTAGATTGTTGGGTATTGAATACCCTCAGGACTCGATAGCATCAATATCAAAACATAGAAAAATCTTAAAAGTATTACATTAATTACTTATTCACCATGCATTCATTTAGATATTTTGTCAAACGCATGAGAGGCATGAACTTGTGCCCATAGAAATCATCAAGATATAAACATCATGGCTATGACATTCAACTTGCATTTCAAGGGTTTAACCTGAGAATCACATAATTCTATACATATGATAATTAATTCACTTGAAACTTGAAATGAATCTTTAATTGGAAACCAAACACCAATACGTAAATGAACACAATCCAACTCACATATGTAAATCTTGAAATCAATAAACTTGTAGTTTAAAAGGGGTTATTAAACTCCAAGTGTAACACCCCAAAATCTTATCCCGTAGCATCACATGGTGCTCAAGGCTACACATAGCCCCAAGATAACCCTTTGAGCCTACTAATGAATGTAATACTTATTTTAGGATAAATGAGCTAAGAAATAATACTATATCATGCCAAATCTGAACTGAGATAACAGAAAACATTATCTGGATAACAAATACTAATAATCTGAAAACTCGAATTATTAGTCCGACAAGCCTCTACTTTCTAAGGAACTAAAGATTTATTGGGAAAAACCCCTAACTGACTCAAATTGAACTAAAAATACTAAACAACTACTATCAAGACTCAGAATCAGAGAAATAGTTTCTCAAACCATAAGGACTCACCAACTGCAGAAGTGCCAATGAAGGTACTCAGAGATCACAGTAGCTATTGAGGCTGAGCACCTGAACATACATTATGAGACAAGGTAACACATAGACATATATGTGGATCAGTACTTTGAAGATATACTGAGTATATGGGGGTGTGTGCATTAAGTCTACAATATCATTACTCTTTATAAAACCATTCATGCTGATATAAATGACTCACATAGCTTGAAAAAATCTGAAATCTAAATCTCATAAATCATGAATAACGAAACATGTAGCATAAATCTTGTGAGCCATTATACTTAGTTCTAAAATTTGTATTCTCCTCTTATTATTAAAACTTGCAAGAAAAAAGGAATCTTAAAACAATAACTTTCAAAACTTATGCTTTTATCTTGAGGAGAATAGGACTTTGCGAACTCAAGGGCTTGGGAACTTTAGGACTATAAAGCTTTGGAGACTTTGGGAACTTAGGAGTTTCTTCTAACCAACATTAACCATGTGAGCTAACATAGAGTCCAACGTCTTGCCTACGTTAGAGAGAGTTGTTCTACCCTTACCATCAGAATAGAACCTTAACTTTAGTGATCACTATCTTAACCCACTTGGGGTAAATTATAATCCTATAGTGGCTCATAGTTCTAGGGCCTGAGACCTTGGAATCATACCAAACTCGGTACTAAATACTACTCCCATACTTATTGCTCAGAACTTTTAGAAAATCCACCTTTAAATTGCACACAGGTTTAAAATGAAGACCAATTATACTTCTCTTTGCTTTAAATCATAAATTGTATGAATAATATGGATTCCTATCTTTGCTTGGATCAATAGATCAACTTTCTTCATCAAAATATGAAAATAGCTAATCATGGGATGCTTAAAAACATAGTCATTCTTGAAAACTAGGGCTTAATGACCCATGCTTCAATTTCATGTCAAACACCATAAGGTCCATGCTTGATAATACAAATATTCATAATCCAACTTAAAATCTAGAAAATATGATCATACGCATTAATTTTTGAAAGTAGACATGTAATTCAATATTCAAATCACTTAAAATCTAAAAACCATGCAATTAACAACATTGGGTATAAACCCCAACTTATATTTCATGGGAAATCATACAAAACTCAGCAATTTGTAATTTAAAGTAAGTCTTTGGGAATAAAGATGAAAGATTTATCCTTGTTCAAAATGCCACATACCTGTTTTGGCTTGATTCAATGGAACAAGTTGACTTTTGATGCCTTGAGAATGTTCTTGGAGGGTTTTCTTGAAGGTTCTTGAATGGCAATGTTTTGATTCTTGAATTTTTTGGAAAAAGTGTTTGAACCTTGTTCTTGAGGGTTGATCTTGAAAGGAACCCTAATTTTGATGCTATGGATAAATATGAAGTTGTGTGCTTTGATTTGATGTAATTAGTGTTAAAAAGGGTGGGAAAAGATCCAAAAATACCTTTAAAACATCATTTCAGAGCTGTTTCGAACAAAATTGACGGTCTGGGTGATAGACCGTCACTCGAACTGTCAATTTTGGGCCAGAAAATGGGTTTAATAACTCAGTTGTGATGTCCAGAGCGATGGTCCATTGCTGACTTGATGTTCCGTTAGCCTTCCCATCACTCCTGGGCAGTTCAGATAGCTCTCAGTAAAATGGCCATAACTTTTTACCCCGATACTGGATTCAGGCAAAATTGGTATCATTGGAAAGATAATTAAATTATCTATCTATTGGTGGATCATGAGATAAAAAATTCTTTGTATAATGAAAGATATTCTCGTTTGAAGTTGACTAAGGCCATATTCTTCTTAAGAATTCAATCGGTTAGGGATGTTTTGATTTGTTTAATAGCTAGGACGTATTTGAGGCATTAATACACATCAAACTCAATCATAAAACTAGCAAATCACTATAATTAATTTCTCAAGATTGAAGCATGGTTCTACTATTGGTTGGAATTCTCGAGGTATTACAAAATCTCCCCCTTGGGAACATCCGTCCTCAAATGAGGTTGGCTAGCTGAGAAAACTGAGGATGCCCAGCTGAAATAAATTACTAAATTGATTTGACATCATTCTAATCCTTTGAGTACTTTTGGGAATGCATGAACTTATAAAGAAGTCACTATATAGTTGAATACATGCTTAGAAAAGAACTGAATCAAGAAAGAGTAGTACCTTCGGCTAAATCTGAGCTTGCAGCGAATAGATGAGGGTACTTGGCTCGCATATCTGCTTCTGCTTACCATGTATCACCCTCAACTGACTGGTTCTGCTTAAGAACCTTGACCAAGGGAACTTCTTTGTTTCTTAGTCTACGAATCTGATGGTCTAGAATCTCAACTAGAATCTCTTCATAAGAAAGACTGGTCTGAATATCTGATCTCTCTAAAGGAACTACAACAATGGTGTCACCAATACATTTGTTAAATATAGAGATGTAGCATACTGGATAAACAGCTGACAAGTCTGTGGGCAACATAACCTCATAAGCTACTTTCCCAACACATCTCAGAATTTTGTTAGGGCCAACATAGCGGGGACTAAGCTTTCCTTTTTTACCAAATCTTTTCACCCCTTTCATAGGTGATATCTTCAAATATACTAAGTCATCAATTTTAAACTCAAGATCTCTTCTTCTCACATCTGCATATAATTTCTGGTGACTTTAGGATGTCTTCAATCTTTCTCTAATCAACTTTACTTTTTCCATAGCTTCAAATATTGCATCTGTCCTAAGCAAGGTGGCCTCACCCACTTCAAACCAACCTATGGGTGATCTACATCTCCTTCTATAAAAAGACTCAAATAGGGTCATCTGAATGCTAGAATGATAACTATTATTATAAGCAAACTCGATCAATGGCAAATGCTCATCCCAACTACCCTTGAAATCAAGAGCACATGCCCTTAACATGTCTTCTAGAGTCTGGATTGTCCTCTCTGCCTAACCATCTATCTGCTGATGAAAAGTGGAACTAAGGTGAACTTGGGTACCAAGACCCTTCTGAAAAGCTGTCCAAAATTAGAAAGTAAACTGAGTACCCCTATCTGAGATGATAGACAAGGGAACTCTATACAGTCTGACTAACTCTAGGATATATAACTTAGCATAATCCTTAGTTGTATAATATGTGTGCACTAGCAGGAAATGTGCTTAGTCAACCTGTCTACAACAACCCAAATTAAATTATGATGACGGTGCGAAAGGGGAAAACCAGTCACAAAATCCATATTCACCTCTTCCCACTTTCAAGTGGGGATACCAAACTCTTACATTGCACTACCAGGTCTTTGGTGCTATACCTTGACCTATTGGCATATTGCACACTTTTCCACAAACTCTACAATATCTTTCTTCATGACACTCCACCAATATATTTCCTGTAAGTCGTTGTGCATCTTGGTAGCTTCGGGATGAATAGAATATCATATGCCATGGTCTTTAGCCATAATTCTCTACCTCAAATCATCAACACAAGGAACACACAATCTATCCGTAAACCTCAACACATCATTTCCCCCTTGGGAGAAAACCTTTACCTTTTGGTCTTTAACCGACTCCTTCAGTTTGACCAAACTAGAATCCATGTCTTGCTTTTCCTTCACTTCCAAAACTTAAGAGGATTCAGAACTACTTTGAACCCAAACATTACCTTCAGCTAAATCAAGAAACTTGATAGCCATTCTATCTGAACGATGCACTTCACTAACTAATTTTTTTCTTATTTTGCTTCACATGAGCCACACTGCCCATAGACAACCTACTAAGGGTATCTGCCACTACACTGGCCTTGCCCGGATGATACAGCACACTCATATCACAATCTTTTAGCAACTCTAACTACCTCTTCTGGCAAAAAGATTCAACTCCCTCTGAGTAAACATAACTGCAGGCTTTTGTGGTCCGTTAACGCATCCACTTGAACACCGTATAAATAGTGTATCCATATTTTCAAAGAAAATACCATAGCAACTAACTCTAAATCATTAGTTGGGTAATTTTTTTTATGCAGCTTCAACTGTCTAGAGGCATAGGCTATAACTTACCTCTCTGTATCAACACGCAACCCAAACCAACTCTAGAGGCATCACAATACACCACAAAACCATCCATACCATCAGGCAATGTTAAAACTGGGGCTGAAGTCAGTCGAGTCTTCAACTCTTGAAAACTCTTCTCGCATGAATCTAACCACAGGACATTAACTTTCTTTTGGGTCAATTGGGTCATGGGAGACACAATAGATGAGAAACCTTCAACAAAATGGCGGTAATAGCCAGCTAGACCTAAGAAACTTCTAATGTCTGAAGGAGAGATAGGTCTAGGCCAATTTCTTATGGCTTTTGTCTTTTGGGGATCAACTCTAATGCCTACGGCTAAAATAATATGATCGAGAAAGGCTACAGGCCTTAGCCAAAACTCACACTTACTGAATTTGGCAAATAATTGGTGACCTCTAAGAGTTTGCAAGACAATTCTAAGATGATCTGTATGGTCATTCTCACTATGGGAGTACACAAGGATATCATCTATGAACACTATGACAAACATATCAAGATACTATTTGAACACTTGATTTATGAGGTCTATGAAAGCTTTTAGAGTATTGGTCAGCCCAGAAGATATGACTAGAAACTCAAAATGACCATAGCGGGTTCTAAAAGCAGTCTTTGGAATATAACACTCCCTTACTTTAAGTTGATGATAGCTGGATGTTAGGTCTACATTTGAGAAATAACTTGCACCTTGCAATTGATCAAACCTTTATCCAGAAAATCTTTGAGTTGTTCTTTCAACTCCTTAAGTTTTATAGGTGCTATACAGTATGGAGAGATATAAATAGGTTGTGTATCCGGAAGAAGGTCAATACCAAACTCTATTTCCCAATCAGGAGGTACCCCTGAGAGATATTCTAGAAACACATCTGAAAACTCATTAACTATATTGACTGATTGAACTGTTGGAGTCTCAGACTTAGTGTATTTAAATCAAACTAGATGATAAATACAACCTTTGGAAATCAACTTTCTGGCCTTAAGGTAAGATATGAAATGACTCTTGGGAGATACAGAATTTTCAAACCACTCAAAGACTGGCTCATTTGGGAATTGAAAATTAACCATACGAGTGCAGCAATCTATAGATGCATAACAGGAATAAAGCCAATCCATACCCAGAATAATATCAAAATCAACCATATCTAACTCTATCAAATCTGCAAATATGACCTTATGAAGAACAATAATAGGATACTTTTTGTAAACTTATTTAGCAATAAATGACTCTCCTACTGGGATAGAAAGTAGGATAAGCTCAGGGATCTTTTCACAACTTTTCTCAAAATTCTTAGCAACTAATGGAGTCATATAAGAGAAACTTAATCCAGGGTCTAACAATACATACAAATCAAAATAAAAGACACGAATTGTACCAGTAACAATATTCGGTGAATCCTCCTACTTCTGGAGGGATGGAAAGCATAGAATCGATTCTAGTGACAACCATCAGCAGTGCTGGATGAAGCACCCTGAGGAGGGGCTGAGCGAGCTACAGGAACTGATGCACTGGTAGCCTGAGCCTGAAGACAAATATCTCTATTTCCCTTTCAAGCATGCAGACACTCTCTAAGTCTATGGCCTAACTTGCCATAGCTAAAACAACCCTTTGTTTGGAAAAACACTCCTCGGGATGGGTTCTGCCACACTTAGCACATGGGGGATAACTGGTTTTGTTACTTACACTGTTCTGAGATCTGGACATAGAAGACTTATTCCCTTGCTTCTGCCTATTTTTGGGAGCAGGAGTACTAGATGATGAAGGTACTGGCATAGATGAAAGATTATAAAACTACGGGTGATTCCCTCCATGGGATTTAGTCTGGCCATACTCAACCTACTCTGATCTATCCCTTTTATGTCCTCTTACTCTCTCTCTCTCCTTCATCCTTTTTGCCTCAATCTGCTGAGTATGTATCATCAGTCTAGAAAAATCCATGTCTCTATTTAGCATAGTAGTTCTACACTCCTTAACCACCAATCAGACACACCAGTCACTAACTTACTCATACTAGATTTGGGGTTAGCTATCAAGTCAGGAGCATACTTAGATAACTAGTTAAACTTGAGGCAATGCTCCTTTACTGTTATAGAGCCTTGCCTCAGGTTCATGAACTCTTCTATCTTTGCTTCCCTCATCTCAAGTGGGAAGAATGTATATAGGAATGCATCCTAAAACACCTTCCAAGCCATAGAAGCTACATTTCTCCCTCTCCTTTTCCTCCGCATAACTACCTAATTGTAAGAAATATCTTTCAAATAATAGGAGGGTAGTTCCATGCTTTTCTCTTCAATAACATGCATAACTTGGGTGATCTTCTTTACCTCATCCAGATACAACTGTGGATCCTCACCCACTTTTGACCCAAAGAATTCGGGCAGGTTCATCTCATAAAGTCATGAAGTCTGGCTGCGGCTGCATCACCCCCTTGTTGAAGCAGAACAGTAGCCTGATTATTGGTTTGCACAGTAGCAGTCACAGCTTGGGCTAACATCTGAAAAACAGCTCAAAATTAGAAGTGGAATACATTCTCATTCAGGGGATCAGCAGGTTGAGGTGGATAATTGGCATTTCTATGGGCAATAGCTCTGCGGGGAGTTATTTTCTGTCATAAAAGATCATGAGTCAATAGCATATAGAGACAGCTATAAGCACGATTGATTCTGATAGAAATAGATGACTTTTTGAAAAAGTCCTGTAGCATCTTGCCCATAGATATGGTGTGCTTCACACCGATGATCAAGACTCTACGTAACACGACTTGTCAGAATCCCTAGGACTCTCTAAACCTTAGGCTCTGGTACCAAGTTTGTAATGTGCCAAAATCTCATCCCAAAGTATCACACGGTGCTCAAGAGTACACGTAGCCCCAAGCTAACCCTTTGAGCCTGCTACTAAATCTAACACTTACTTTGGGATAAATGAGCTAAGAAATAATACTATATCATGTTGAATCTGAACTGAGATAATAGAAAACATTATCTAGATAACCAAATATTAAAAATCTAAAAACTCAAACTATTAGTCCGACAAGCCTTTACTTACTAAGGAACTAGAGAGTCATTGGGACAAACTCCCAACTGACTCGAATTGGACTTAAAATAATAAACAACTACTATCAAGACTAAAAATTAGATAAATAGGTCCTCAAACCATGAGGGCTCACCAACTGTGAAAGTGTAGATGAAGGTACTCGAAGATCAGTGTCACTGCAAAGGCTGAGCACCTGAACCTATATTATGAGACAAGGTAGCACATGAACATCTATATGGATCACTACTTTGAGGATGTACTGAGTGTATGGGGGTGTATGCATTAAGTCAACAACATCATTACTCTTTATAAAACCATGCATGCTGATATAAATGACTCACATAATAAATCTGAAATCTAAATCTCATAAATTATGAATAATGAAACATATAGCATAAATATTGTGAGTCATTATACTTAGTTCTAAAATCTGTATTCTTCTCTTATTCTCAAAGCTTGTAAGCAAAAAGGAATCTTAAAAGAATAACTTTCAAAACTTATGCTTTTATCTTGAGGAGAATAGAACTTTGGGAACTCAAGGGCTTGGGAACTTTAGGACTAAAAATCCTTAGAGACTTGAAGACTTGGAAACTCTGGGAACTTGGGATTTTATTCTAACCGACATAAACCATGTGAGCTGACATGGATTCCAATGTCTTACCCATGTTGGGGAGAGCTATTCTATCCTTGCCATCAGAATAGAACTTAACTATAGTGATCACTATCTTAACCTACTTGGGGTAAATTATAATCCTACAGTGGCTTGTAGTTTTGGGGCATGAGACTTTGGAATAATACTAATCATGGAATGCTTAAAAACATAGTGATTCATGAAATGTCAACATACAAACTAGAGCTTAATGACCCATGCTTCAATTTCATGTCAAACACCATATGTTTTATGATTGATAATATAAATATCCATAATTAAACATAAAATCTAGAAAATATGATCATACGCATTAATTTTGAAAGTAGACATGTAATTTAATATTCAAATCACTTAAAATCTCAAAATCATGCAATTAACAACATTGGGTATAAACCCCAACATAAATTTCATGGGAAATCATACAAAACTTAGCAATTTGTAATTTAAAGTAAGTCTTTGGGCACGAGGATGAAAGATTTATCCTTGTTCAAAAACCCGCATACCTTATTTGGCTTGATTCAATGGAACAAGTTGACTTTTGAAGCCTTGAGAATGTTCTTAGAGGCTTTTCTTGAAGGTTCTTGAATGGTGATGTTTTGATTCTTGAATTTTCTTGAAGAAGGGTTTGAACCTTGTTCTTAAGGGTTGATCTCGAAAGGAACCCTAATTTTCATGCTATGGATGAATATGAAGTTGTGTGCTTTGATTTGATGTAATTAGGTGTTAAAAAGGGTGTAAAAATATCCAAAAATCCCTTTAAAATGTTGGTTCAGTGCTATTTCAGACAAAATTGATGGACCATCACTCTGGTGACTGATCCTCACTCAAATCGTCAGTTTTGGGCTAGAAAACGGGCTTACTGAGCAACTATTTGAACTACATCATATCATCATAACTCCAAAAATGTCAAAATTGAATCGGAACTTAATAGTATTATCATCATTAACATCATATGCTCGACTTGAATCAGATATTATTAATAAAATCATCAAATGTCAGTCTTGAACTAGGACTCATATATCATTATGCTCATACAATGTCAAATTCAAACAGAAACTCATATATCCTAAGACCATATCAGTAGACCATGTAAATAAACCATAATTAAAGGTATATCACTAAATCATATAAATTATCAACCTATACTTACCCGAAATTAGCACTAACTCTAAACTACCGAACTAGAAAAATCAATAAGTAGCTAATCTCTTCAAAGTCCTAAAATAATAATTAATAGGGGGAATGGGAGGAAGTAAGATAAGGAAAGCAGATAAGGAAAACAAATATAAACAATAGGGGGAAGGGGAGTAAGTAAGGGATTTAAGCCATTAGCCAAAACCAACAAAACCTATCCTAGTCTAATTGGACCTTCAACTCATTTCACCTGTCCAAATCTAGTTTTTGAGCGTTTGGATTGAATCTTTCCTCCACCTGTATTAAATACAACCTTGGCTTCATGGCCCGAATGAATGAATAAAATAAATAAACAAATAAAATAAATAAAGACAACAGTAATTAAACAAAATGAAATAATAAATGAGACTTTTGTCTCTTAGCCGCTTCAAACTTAGGACTTTAATCCGTTTCCTTTCCTTTCGTCTTCTCGTATCCATACGCCAAATGATAGGCTTTTGGACCTTGTTTCGGGCTTAGTTCAATGAGGTGGGGCTCATTGGCCCATTAGGGAATGCAAAGGGAAAGAGTCCATTTGGGACTCCAAGGTAGATTCATGCAAAGCTAGAAAATAAAGAATTTATTAATACGTGATCAACTAAGAAAGAAAAGAAGAAAAATTAACAGAGGTAAATACGAAAGTCAAATTAGGGAGATGAGGAAGTAAAATACATAACATACAACTATCTGAAGCAAAGAAATCAGAGAGCTCACTAACTCATGTTTGGTCACAAAAAAAGGGAAAAATATAGAAAAGGATAATAAGAAAGAATAAGGATACATTTAGATAGTCATGTCTTGGTGTATGCTTTGTTTGCACTTAAGTGTGAATGACATGTTTAATACTCAAGAGCATATGATGTGTGGCAATGTATATAGTACATAAACATACTGTAAATTCATTTGAAAGATATTCGTGATCAGAATACTATTGCTTTATGGTCAATTAATACAAAAAACACAAATAAAGATTATTCAAGACTCTATCAAGATAAAAGTATGGTCAGAATATGGACGAGGTTTTGAATACTTACTGATACGTTAACACATAAAGCTTACATGTTATCCAATTTTATCAAGAAAGCAAACATCGAGAAGCCGAGTATAAGGAACACAACAGTAGCATGGAGAATGAGTGAGGTGCCCAATGTTCAACTCATGAGTCGTAGTAATAGCTATAAAGCTAGTAGTTTGAAAGGAATAAATTTCCTTCCAAGTTTTGAGCCTTTTCAGTCACTCAAAACAATAACCTTGACAATGACAACATATTAATTGCACTGGACCACAAGACATATAATATTTGAATCTGGAAGAATGCTTAAAAAATCTACAGTATTAGGTTCTGGCTGTAGGTATTTGAGGATTCAGAAAAACAATTATGATGCATTGTCCCATCCCTAATCCTAGTTTGAAAGTAGGATGAATGCAACTTCATCCCTACCTTCTTGATTATTATTGACCAAGAAAGATCCTTGGGAATCCTTAG